>OZ010652.1:39769630-40104834 GCA_963932375.1 Phania funesta | reverse complement strand
TGTGTTATGTCTTCTTTCTGCAGAGATATATTTAATTGTTCGTCGACACATTCAATATCCTCCGGTGAAGCTAGCATTTCTTCTATGAGAGATGTGTCAGTTAGGCCAACAGGTTTTACCGGCACACCTTCAACAGAAGATTTCATGCCAATTAATTGGTATATTGCTTCTTCTAGTGGAGAAAATGTTTGTTCCTTGTTGGGGCCACCTCCAGTGCATTTTTTATTTTTTAAATTTTGCGCCGCTTTTTGCCGTACATATTTTTTTTGATCCGCCCAGACCTACGTATGTGTAAATTTTTGTAAAAGTATTAAGGAAAATTAGTTTTTAATATGTTTACAAACCTTTTTCCACTCAGCAACACATTTAGTTGGAGGCCCAATGGAGTTAAGCTCGTTTTCAGCATTTCTCCAAAACCGCGCAAGTGCCTCTTTGTTGCCTTTATAAAAACCGCACGCAATATCCCGATTGGCTTCCATTAACGTAACCAGACGTTGAATTTGAGCTTTGTTTGTGGTTTTAGACCTACAGAAATATATTTTAATTACTTCTTTTTAATAAAATTTTGTTGTATACTTACATTTTTATTCAAACTCCCTTGTGTTTTGTGAGTGAATTTTTTTTAGGGGAAAAACCAAACTGAATTGCATTCAGAATAGCTACTTTTTTCCCTGTATATTATTTTTTCTTTCACATGGTTGATAAAAATGTGATTAAAACAGAGAGAAAACGAAAGTAAGATAATTCATACGGAATTTTTATTCATAATAGGAGAGATGGGAAAAGAGAGAAATTTCTCACGGAATTTTTATTCATGATTGGGCTGATTATGTTTGGTGAAATTTGCTATTTGCTATTTCTCTGGTTTTTGTAAAATTTTAATCTTTTGGAATTTAAAATTATTTTGGGGATTTTGAGATGTGCTTTAGTGATTTTTAAATTTGTTTTAATGCTGTTGAATTTCTGCATTTTTGTGAAGTTTAATTATATTCACGACCTTGTGATAAAATAGCGACCTGCGGTTTAATTTCGATATTTTTGTTAAACTTTAAAGATTATTTACAATTTAACGAATGTTTTGATAACTGTTGAGTTAGTAATATTAACAAATACTATTTTATTAAAATAAATTATGCTCCACTATTTGCTATAATCTCGAATTTCGTTAATTCTATTTTTTATTATTTTTTAATACTAATTATTAGGAAATTATAACACACAACGCAACTTAAAGGTTATCTGGGGCGCTGATTTCAAATCTGCTAACAATTTTCTATCTTTATATCTTGAATACAAAAAAAAAAACGTTTTCACCAATTTCAATGGGAATGACCTCATTTTGTTTCGAATGTACATATGGTGTTCCTTTTTGTTATCCTTTTATTTACTATGGTTTTTTTAATATAAAATATTTCAAGATTTTGTATAAAAAATATTTTTTTGTCACAACTTCAACGTTATTCCTAAAACTATTTCGCAGATTTATTTAGATGTTTAAATTTTTCATTTATATGTATATGCAGTGCAACTGCCTTCATTTAAGACACAACGGTAAAATATAGGTGCCAGTAGGTGTTTAGGAATAACACACTTCCCTGGCACAAAATCCGACGCGACCCGAAAAAAACTAGCTTCCGATTTGATTTCCGACCTCGAAAATATTATATAACGGTTTATAAAATCCTACGGGATTGTCGCGTAGTTATACAGTATTGTTTTTGTTTAATTTATTTGCTTCAAAAACACTAATAGTTGACTGTTTAAATTTTATCACCGGTTTATTAAACGCGCTTATAGCCAAGTTTCTGATGCTATCCAAAGTTCTTTGTATCCAAGTTTTTTTTTTTCGATTATTGAAGAATAGTGACACGCTGATAAATCCCATCGTTTCACTACTTTATAACCACAGGTATATTTTTTGAGATCACTGTTTTTTTATTTATTTAATTCTAGAAAAATAATACTTCAAAATCATTAAACGATATTGTCATTCATAAGGCGATATAATAATCAAGTGACTAATAATCGCAAACCATTTGCATGCAAATTTCATATTTTTGGCTTATAGTATTTATTTCGTTATTTTTAAACCAGGATTAAACTATTGAGGTCCATATTTTCAATATCTCACTTTACAATATTTTAAGTTCGCCAACAATTTGTACTCAAAAGTATTGCAATATATTGATTTAAACTTGATATGCGATAATGATAAAAATAAACCGAATATAAATTTCACTTAGGTAATTAGTAAGCAAGTATTATAAATATCAACAAACATTTTTAGAAGACACTGCAGATAATACTTGGATTCTACTATTCAATTTAATAGTTGTATTATTTCGTTAATCCTGAAAGTGTATTAGCTCCAAATGTTTATCGCGCGCTTATCTTTAAACGTGTGTATGTGCGCATGTGCATGTATAATTTTTAAACGCTAATTATGGATGGAGCTCATGAATATTAGTTATGAAATTGTTTCCGCGTACTTTTTACGAGCATCCGAATACTTGCCGTCTTAAAAACAAACTGACTTGATTTGGGCTTAAGGCACCCGTCTTCTATTCGATTTACTTCGATCTTGTCACTTGTATAGTTCAGTGCAGTATCTGCTACAAGGCAAAGAAGTCAGTCTCACAACTCTTATGCTCGACTCATTGTACTTTTATGTGCCATGATTGTGCTTCTTTCTTAATTTACTAGTTTTTATGTGCATATGTCCGATCATTGGTACGTTCATATTTACTTGTGCGTGTGTATGTCGAAATATTTATTTGCTTGGTTTTCTTATGTTGCTTTGAGCATTTTAAAGGTTCCATGGTTGGCTACGATATATTTCTGTTTGTTGTTTAGCTAAAATCGATCACATACACTCGAAAGCGTCACCTAGCCATATGATAACACACACTTGCTATATTTATATGCGCATCAATATTTGTACACACATATTTACATATTAAATATATTTTATTGTGCATGCTTGCCTAGCGGCGTATAATATGCGTTGTTTTGTATTTTAATTTCATATTTGTTTATTTATTTTTTCTTTGAGCATCGCTAACTTGCTGATCTTGCACGTTATTGATCGACTTTTGTTCTTTGCGCCTAAAGTATTGAACAATTGTTTGGTTAAGATTGGTTCAGTTCTCTATATGCATGGTTATACAAGTAATAAAATGTGTAATTTAAACACACCTTACTTTACTATGTCTATCAACTGAAAGTGAAAAAGGTTCCTGGTAGGGTGCTATATTGTCGAATAGACTACATTAATAATAACCTAGTGAATTTGTATATCTACCTGTTTTTTCCACCTTACACTTTTAGGTACTGAATTAATATTGGACGTCTGCTAATGTATGAAAGCATTTGTATATATATGCATGTGCGCCGTGTGTGGAGTTTAAATTCTTTTGCTTACTTTGTACTTTTGTTTTCATTTTTAATAACAATTTTTGTAAAGGGTAACTCAAGTTGAGTTTCCATATGACAGTGACAAATATTTTCCAGATATTAAAATGTGTTTTGGGGTATTAGAAAACTTGAAGCTCAAGAAAATGCGCTTCGTGCTTAATAGGAATATTGAAATTTGGTGGAGAAAGTGACGTAGACGAACCAGACATAGTTCTTAGTTTTAATTGATCGCAGCAACTGGAGCTGATAGCGAGTGTATTTCCGATTTTAAAAAATCTGATCTTATTTTACTTGCTCCACTTTTAAATAAATGTAAAAAATTATTAGAATTTAAAACAAGGCGTTGCAAAAATATGCCGCCAAAATTGACAAAATTTGTTTTAAAATTTCAGTCATATTTATTCCCAAGATTACTTGATCATAACTGTTTAATCATAATAAAGAATTTTAACTTCTCCTTTTTTTAACAATGGTTAAAATTTCAAAACTGGTATAAAAAGGATTTAGCTTAAAATGTCTTTGTCCACGAACTTGTAACGTTTACTCAATTTTCACTAAGGTATTTCAAGGTTAAATTATTACTGTCCGTGTCTCCAGTGTTTTCTTTTTTTTTTGGAAAATCATGTTTTTCTTAATAGTTTATAGTAGAAACTATAATTTAATCACCCTATAAATATGCATATATTTATTGCGCCTGGTTTTATTTTCTGCATTTTAATTAGTTTCTTTACCACCACATTCACACTAAAATAGTTAGTCACTTGTTGTGCAGTTTAGAGTGAAGTTCAAGCGCTCTTTTTATAGTTAAGCGACACAAAAAATTTATGACTATTCTTCCATTTAACAAGATCCATCTGCGTTCTTGTTTTTAGAGCTCACATGAGAGTAACTTTTAATAATCAGTGGAGTATTCAAGTTATCTTTTTAATTATACGAGTACTATGAACTGTTATCGTTTCATACGAGTATAATTTCTTCTCGGAACAGTAGTAAATACAAAAAAAACGACTCTAGAAGTATAAATAAAACAAAGCATTCTTCTCTGAACTTAATATATACATTTATATGTTATGTGTGTATGAATATTTTTTTTTTATTCGCCCAATAATCGAAAGTGAAGGTTATTGATCTACCGTCTGCTTTGGCAAAACTTCTATGTAGCATAAATGTTAGAGACCAATACATGCGTAACAACACAAATGCACGTAATACAATGCTGCCATTGTATAAGCGTTTGCATGTTTTTTTTTAATCTTCCGGATATTGAAGGTCATTACTTAGAAATAGTATGTATATTCATTAGCACAATCAATATGTCTCTTAATGTACAAAAACATACATACATACTCATGCATTAAGTTTAAACCTCACACAATTAACTAATATATACATTTATTTTTAATTCTGATCACATTTATTTAAATTTTTCGTTTAATACCAAATATAAATAAATTAATTGGTAAATCAATATTGCATAACTACTATTAAATATACTCGGCTATATTCAAAAATATTTTTGCTTCAAAAATTTTCACACATAATTTGCGGGATAATATTTTTTATAACTAATATTACAAACAATTTCACATAATGTCTTTTGTAAACAATGATATTAAATATAAGTACATATTTTAAAGCGTTTCGTGATTTGTACTAAGCTACAGTTATGATCACTATTGCACGCAAAGTCCGTTGTCCACTATAATTTTTGTTACTATTTAGCTCAAAGGGAAATCTTTCCAAAACAAAAGACTCAGAACACAAACCCATTAATATATTTAATCTTATAAAAACTCTTCCCCAGATATTCTTTTACATTATAATATATATCGCACCCTAAATACAAAAGGGTCACAACTCAAAATTTTCCCAAACAGACTTTTTTCCATAAATTAATTCAGAGTACATATCTCTAACTATAGTAAAAATTTCTTTCACATCACTGGAAAAATACAGTTATGTCTATTTTTATGTTAAGTGTGTTTCTTCTGCACGATGAACTAAAGGGAATTATTTTGAGTCATAAATCAACATTTTATTTTATTTTCGCAAACATAATATAAAACTGAAAAAAGTATAGCAGAACCTTCTTCAGTATTGAATTTTTTCATAATGGAACAATATTATCTTTAAATATTACTATCATTTTTACATAAACAGATTTTTGTCTCTCCTGAAAATTTTAGTATTTTGATTTGTGACCCTTTTGTATTTAGGGTGCGATACATAAGTTATAGGTGTGTTAATGTGCTGGTTAAATCTTTGTTTTCATCTTTTCAAATAACCAAACTGGTAAAAAAACATTTACGGTCTTATTCACAAAACTTTAAAACAGGAATATATAACTTGTGCAATAATAATTTAATATTCAATATTAAAATTTTAACTTAAAAAAAAAGTGCCACCTCTATAATTTCATTTATATTGGATTAGTTAGTTTATCTTTGAGCAAAACATTTTATTTATTAAAGAAACAATAACAACATAAAAGAACTTGTCATTTGTATATGGGTCATTCCACTATAATATGTCTTAATTCCATAGTGATTGACTTTTCTATTTAAAACAATGCTAAATACGAAAGGCACTTAAGGAACACGCAGACCAGGGTAGATACTTTTGTGGTCAGCCAACAGGTTTCACATTATAACATAATTATTAAAATAATAATTTATTAAACCTTACAAAATAAACATTAAGTCTGAAATGACAACGAATGCACTCTACAAACAATAAAAAAAATTACATAACGAAAGAAGAGACATTATCTTGCCTTTTCAAAAATAAAGTTTTTTGTTGGAAAAATCTGGACAATCTAATAACTTTAGAAAAATGAAATATCTTTTGCATCAAGTGTTAACACATCTTTTATAAAAAATTACTTAAATTCCTCCATCTTCTTTCGAATCCGTACTCATAGTCACGTAATGGTACTAATTTTTTGCCAGTAGTTTTATCGATGTTTGCTTGGATGTCGCTGGCTGTTGGTCATCCTCTGTCTGATTAGCCCCTTACTGGTATCTACATCTGATTTAGAATATGAAATTCCTCTAAGTTAGTTGATACAAATATGTAAGGAACCGAACTATTTCCCCTGGTAAACATTAACACACGTTAATTATTACACTATTGTAGAATTAAAACAAGTATTCCAAAATAAATTAAATTAATTATATATTTAGTTTAACTTATCGGAGAAGAGATACATTCATAGTGCCAAACAACACTGTTGCATCACTTCAGCTAACCTACAACAGCGATTTAACCGCTTCTTTTTTAAGTATTAGTAAGGTCGTCGTCAATGCGTGCCCTTCAGTGTCATTTTTAAAATTGGCCATCTGATATTTTTAAGAATTATTCAAAATTTTCCAACGCTATTGTTTTTTGTTCTCTTTAGTACTTAAGTGTATTTATTTATGTTTACGTTTATTATGTTTTAACTGGACAACTGCCACAAAGAAGATACATAATGTCCTCATATTTAAGCAAAAACATTAAGGGAGCAAACCAGGGTAGATACTTTTTCAGATTTAATTATGTATTTTATAGAAAATGGAATTTGGTATTTAATCATTATATATAATGACGGAATATAAAGCAAAATAACAATTTTATATAGATTGCCGCACATGTTGCCTCTTGTCGTAGAATGGCCCATATATGTTTGAATTTTAATACAAATATTATTAAAAATCGGCATCAAATTTTTATAGGAATGATATTGACATTTTCCCAATTCAAGTAGTTAGTTCTGTACACAAAAGATCAGAATTCCATAATTCCTTTTAAATTCTTTTCAGACAAATTATATTGTTACGTTTATTACAATAAACGTGATTTTGAAGGGTTCGTTTAATTGCAATAATTAAATTACACAGTCCTTAATGATTTTTACCAGAACACAACTTTATTCGGCAATTAAGACTCTATTTACAACTATACTAAGTACTTATTTACACTGTACACTTAACACTTTTGTACGCACAGATATTCACTCTTTGAAATCTCAAAGTCAACTAACTCTTTTGCGGTGGACGGCGCCTTTATATACAGATCACGGCCGCTTCTTGAAATGTCCCGAACATACGCGAAATTGCGCATTTGTTATTTCAGTTGCTGGCTTAGTAGTCTTGTATATGTGTTTGTGTGTGTGTGTATCTTTGTTTACTTTTTGCTTGCTGTAGAAATTGTTTTTGCTGAATCGCGGTTTATGGAATTTCTACTGCGCAATTTGCTTTTGCTTTGTGTTTGTGATATTGCGTATTTGTACATTTGTACAATAGGTCGTTTCACACACCTTTGACTATTACTTTGTAACACTGCCGCCCACTTAAGCCTTTTCGTCCCGAACAGGCTCAACATCACCCTTTCCGTATTTGGCTAGTCGTTCAAGGTGAACCACCTTCATTTTGGACCTCGGGCTATGGCACTTCTGTATCCGGTAAACTACGTCATTTAGCCTCTTAACCACCTTGTATGGTCCCTCCCAGTGGGTTTGCAATTTAGGGGATAATCCTTTCTTGCGTTGTGGGTTAAACAGTAGAACCATTTGTCCTTCGGTAAATCCATCCGTGTTTGCTGCTCTATCATATGTGGCTTTCATCTTATCACTGGACATTTTAATGCGGTTTCGGACAAATTCATGAATCTCGTGAAGATCTTCTTGTGCCTGAATAGCGTTTCCATTGTCTTCGTACACAGGTTTAGGTTTAACACCGAACTCTAAATCCGCTGGCAGTTTCAGTAACAGCTTAGGTATATGCTCATCCCAATCCTTTTGGTGTGTACTGACCACTTTTCTGAGGTATTCCTCCAGCGTACGGTTAAATCTTTCTACCATGCCATCAGACTGTGGATGTAGCGGTGTCGTTCTCGTCTTTTTGATGCCATATAAGTCACACATTTATTTAAATATGGCGGATTCAAAATTTCGTCCCTGGTCAGAATGCAGTTCTATCGGAACACCGTATCGACACGCCCAATTGTTGACAAATGCGTCTACCACCGTTTTAGATTCTTGGTTTGGAATGGCCCCTCGAGCCATTTGCTGAAATAATATATTACCACTAATACATACCGGTTACCAGCGTCACTGACAGGGAATGGACCTGCTACATCGATAGCTATCCGCTCGAAAAGGGCACCCACGTTGTATTGCTGAAGCTTGCCGCGATTTCTTCTTGTTGGACCCTTGGTCGCAATACACTGTTCGCAATCAGCTATCCAATCGGCTACAGACTGCTGGCATCCAACCCAGTAAAATCGCTGTTTTATCTTTTCCAGAGTTTTTGTAATGCCCAGGTGGCCGCCACTAGGACCGTTGTGGAACTGCTTCATTACCTCCTTTATCTTGGAAGTGGGCACGACAATTAAGTCCGTTGTAAATTTGCCATCTGCACTTTCCCAAGATCTATATAAGCAGCCATCTATTAATTTTAGGCTATTCCACTGGGCCCAGTACGCTTTTGCTAATGGACTTTCTGCCGATATTTCACTGCGGGTCGGTCTTTTGTTTTCCTGCTTAGCCAACATAATCTTTGCCAAAATGGGGTCGTCATTCTGTTCCTTAGACCAGCCTTCCCCTGAGCTAATTTGGGTCAGCCGCACGTCAATGACACATTCTTTTTTCTCGACTTTTGTGCAGTACTTGCACTCTACGCTGCATGGCCGTCTTGAAAGAGCATCAGCATTATTGTGTTTTCCCCCTTTTCTGTGCTCGATACTAAAATCATAGCTTTGCAGATGTTCAATCCAGCGTGCGAGCTGCCCTTCGGGGTTCTTAAATTGCAGCAGCCAACGTAATGCAGAGTGGTCTGTCCTTAAGATGAAGTGTTGACCATATAAGTATTTGTGGTAATGTTTGACACACTCCAGCACTGCCAAAAGCTCCCTTCGTGTAACACAGTAATTTCGTTCGGGCTTGGACAATACTCTGCTGTAGTAGCCAATGACTTTTTCCACCCCATTAACCACCTGGGAAAGGACTCCCCCTATTCCATAGCCGCTCGCATCCGTGTCCAATATGAATTTCTGCCCAGCGATTGGATAGGCGAGGACTGGTGCTGTACACAAAAGTTCCTTAAGCCTCTGGAACGCTTTTTCTGCTCCCTCACTCCAGTGGTATTGTCGCGACTTTCTGGTCAACTCATGCAAGCTAGCAGCCACTTGCGCGAAGTTCGGCTCAAATCTCCTGTGTGCAAAGCCCCAGAAAACTACGAAGCTCATGAAGATTCCGTGGGCGAGGCCAGTCCTTTACAGCCAGTATTTTGTCCTCATCAGTGGATATACCCTCTGATGTTACACGATGCCCCAAATACTTAACCTCCTTTTGAAACAAAGCGCATTTCTTAACGCTTAGCTTTAATCCTGCAGCTGTTATACGCTTAAACACCTCATCCAGGTTCTTTAAGTGTTCGTCAAAAGACTTCCCCATCACAATTATGTCATCCAGATATACCAAGCACGTCTTCCAATTGATACCTTTAAGCACACGTTCCATTAAACGCTCAAAAGTAGCTGGAGCATTGCAGAGCCCAAATGGCATCACCTTGAACTACCATAGACCATCGCTCGCGCTAAAGGCAGTTTTCTCCTTGTCCTTATCGGCTATCTCTACCTGCCAATAGCCGCTCTGCAAGTCCAAGGTAGAGAACCATTTCGTTCCGGCCAACGTGTCTAAGGTATCGTCAATTCTGGGCAGCGGATAACTATCTTTCTTTGTGAAGTCATTGAGTTTCCGGTAAACAACGCAAAACCTGGTGCTGCCGTCTTTCTTCTTCACCAAAACTATTGGCGAGCTCCACGGACTAGAAGATGGCTCAATGACTCCATTCCGCTCCATTTCGTTGACCAGTTCTTTGACCTCGTTTCGCTTTGCTAGGGGAATACTTCTGGGTGCTTGTTTTATAGGCCTCGCTTCGCCGGTGTTGATTTCGTGTTTCACAACTGAGGTTCTACTTTGGCTTTTATTACTCAGGGCGAAGACAGAGGCATGTTTTCTAAGCAACTGCTTAGCTTTGTTTCTGTCAGGAGATGTTAGGCCTGCTACCCATTTTTCCACCTGTTCTGCCAGTAAATCTCGTTCTTTGGCTATTGTTTTGGGGCATACTGAATTCGCCGCACAATTAATTATGGCTCCTGCCGGCTCACATTGACCGATCTCAAAATTTCTGTCAATGGTCTTTTCGCTTTTGGACAGATTAAGTACTCTTACAGGAACTCGTCCATCGTCGCAGGCTTTCACAAGGGATCTAGCTGCTATGATTTCGGCTTTTATTTCTTTTGGTTCTTCAACCCACAACCGGTTATCCACACAATCTTCCTCCACAGGTGCCCATACTATAGTTTCTGCCTGAGGTGGTAATTTCTGGCGTTCAACGGCAAACAGCTTCCTTACTGTGGTCCTGCTCTCATATCCAACATCCAGCGGTAACTCGACATTACGGCATACCATTATTTGATGTCCCATGCGTAGATCAATCCCGTGAGCTATCATGAAGTCTGCACCAATAATAACTTCATCCAATATGTCGGCGACAACAAACACATGGTCAACGCTGATGTTTGCGATAGTCAGTCTTGCCCTGGCTCTTCCATAGACGGTAGCTGAATCCCCAGTAGCAGTGCGTAGTGGTATATTGTTTAGCGGTTCTACTGCTCCTTTTACCAAATCGGGCCTTATTATAGACTGGGATGCACCTGTGTCTATGGTGGGGACCTGTTTCTTTCCGTTGATAAAACCGCAAGCAGTAAGGTTGCTGTTCTTTTGCTGCATTATGGAAATGGAGATTGTGGGGCCATCGGTTGTAGGAGCTAGCTCTTGCCCCTCAGCGCTAGCTCGATCTAGTTTAACGGTGACGAATGCGTTTTGGTGTTATTAGCCCGTTTGTTTTCCCTCGGTGGCGAAGCAGATCTTGATCTTTTCTTTGCTGATCTGCAGTTGCGCTGGAAGTGGCCGACCTTACCGCAATTAAAGCATTTTGCGCGAGATTTGCCTTTTTCCTCTAGTATTTGCTTGACCACCTCTTCTATCTCGCTCCTTTTGTCTCCGCAAGTTGGCGTATCAGCCTCAAGTTGCCGCACCTTGTAGACTTGTGGCTTCGATATAACTTTTGCGGTCTCCTGGGACAGCGCGTACGAGATAGTTTCCGCAAAGGACGACTTCTGCATAGCGCAAACGGCATATCTAACATCTAGATCCCGAATGCCATTTACAAATGCTTCTATCTTGAACTGGTCCAGGAATGGATGGTTCTCGCCTGGGTAAGTCAGCTGCACCAAGCGCTCAATTTCCATCGCGAAATCTTGCAGCGTTTCATTCGGCTTCTGGACTCTGCCCCGTAGTTCCATCCTGTACAGTTCTCTCTTATGTTCGCCGCCGTACTTGCGTTGCAAAGCCACCATTATGTCGTCGTAGCTATTTCTGCAGCCAGCTGGTAAGCTTTCAAGGATTGCTGCTGCTGTTCCCTTTAACGCCAGAATTAGTTCTATCGCTTTTTCTTCATTGTCCCATTCATTTCTGCTAGCTACCGTTTCGAACTGGAACTTGAAGACATTAAAAGGTGCGCTACCATCAAAGCTGGGGGCCTTTATCTTGTTGGCGTGCTCAGAGATTATTCTGGCCGGTCCTTCTCGAATTTGTAGATCGCTCATCTTGTTCTTCAACTCATGTAGTTCTGCGTCTACGCCGGAAAACTTTTCCTCAAAACTTCTCGTTATGCCGGAGAGTTTCTCATCAACATTTCCCGTTATGCCGGAGAATTTTTCATCAAGCTCACTGACTTTCAGTTCTATAGCTTCCACTCGCTTGCCCATAACTTCTGAGATTTCCTGAAGTGTCTCGTTGTTGGCTTTGATCTCAGCTAAGAGTCTTTCGCTGTTAACCTTAGAAGCTTCTTGAAACTTTTCTTCTACCTCAACTAAGAGTCTTTCGCTGTTCTTAGAAACTTCTTGAAATTTCTCCTCTTGTCTTTCGTTGTTAATCTTGGAAGCTTCTTGAAGTTTTTCCTCTACCCCAGCTAAGAGTCTTTCGCTGTTGATCTTAGAAACTTCTTGAAATTTCTCCTCTTGTCTTTCGTTGTTGGCTCTGACCTCAGCTAAGAGTCTTTCGCTGTTAGTCTTAGAAGCTTCTTGAAATTTCTCCATCATAGCGGCGAACATTACGTTGAAGTCCATATTAGTGTTTGTGGCAGGGGTACATATCTCGAGCTCCTCTTTTTCCTCGAATTCATGTAGACCGATGTCAATACCACGTCGCTTGAATTCCTCTATCAGCCTCTTTTGCAGTTCTGCCTTATTGCCCGCCGTTGGCAGATCAAACTTGCTCAGCTCTTTTTTTAGCTGATCTACTTTCAGCTCGTCAAACTTCATTTTGTTTTACTTACTTTTTATTTTTACAATTCTACTTCTGACACCAGTTGTTACGTTTATTACCACAATAAACGTGATTTTGAAGGGTTCGTTTAATTGCAATAATTAAATTACACAGTCCTTAATGATTTTTACCAGAACACAACTTTATTCGGCAATTAAGACTCTATTTACAACTATACTAAGTACTTATTTACACTGTACACTTAACACTTTTGTACGCACAGATATTCACTTAATAAAATCTCAAAGTCAACTAACTCTTCTGCGGTGGACGGCGCCTTTATATACAGATCACGGCCACTTCTTGAAATGTCCCGAACATACGCGAAATTGCGCATTTGTTATTTCAGTTGCTGGCTTAGTAGTCTTGTATATGTGTTTGTGTGTGTGTGTATCTTTGTTTACTTTTTGCTTGCTGTAGAAATTGTTTTTGCTGAATCGCGGTTTATGGAATTTCTACTGCGCAATTTGCTTTTGCTTTGTGTTTGTGATATTGCGTATTTGTACATTTGTACAATAGGTCGTTTCACACACCTTTGACTATTACTTTGTAACAATATGTTGGGAAAGTGAAATTAATGTAATTTAGACATTTATTGAAAATTGACGGGTTTTTTCTAGCATATTTGAGCGATTTTATTTCGTTAAGATATAAAAATCAAGAAACAACAATTATTTCTGCAAAAAAAAACAAAAATTTAAAAAGCATATGATTTTATAAAATTCTTAGTTTAAAACGAAAGAAACAGTTTGCCTTACTTTTATCTTCAATACTTTTTGTAAATGCTTTTTTATCTTTAAGAATTTTAAAATAATTATTATTTTCACTACGTGCTTTTAGAATTTCGCTGCAAATTAATAAAAAATTTAATAAAAAAACATGTTTCTTATTAATTTAAATTTTTTATAGTGTCATAATAAAACTCCATAGAAAACGTTGTAAATTTATAAATCCTTTCAGTGATATATGTACATAACTTCAAAATAAATAAAAAAAGTTCGTTATTCGAATATTTTTTCTCATATATTACAAAAATAAATTTTTTTGAATTTTATTTTTTTAATTTTTTCCTTTGATTTATACCTGTTCCTCTTTAGCAGAAGATTCCTCATTCTACCCGGATCAACTGAAACACTTTTGTGCAACATTAGCTTGAAAAGATAACGTAATCAGCTCAAAAATTCAAAATATAATTTTTTATATAAGTTTTAATAGCCGAAGGGCCAGACAACCTGCCTTTAAAGTAAAGTTAACTTTAGCTAAAGTGAGGCAATCGCAAATACATAAGCCTTACAATAAAATTTAGAAGTAAGACCATCTTTCGTTTAGCTTACCGAGGTCTTTTTAAATTTTGTGTATTTCAAATCGAACATAAAATTTCCGTAAATAAAAAATCAAATAAAACATTTCAGTGTTTAATGTTCTCAAAGAAATTTGTTTGTTTGTTTTAAATATAATAATGCTATGTGTGCTAAGTAATTTTACTAACAATAACATTTTGTATGTTTCTATGTTTATATGATAGATGTGTACATATCTTTTGTAGATTTACAAGGTGCTAAAAATTCAAGTATCTTAAGTTGAAAAAATAAAATATATTACTGCTGAGAACAACGCCTCATAACCTTATAAGCTGATACAAAAGAAACGAAAATAAATTAAAATAAATATTTGCTATGGCAATGTCAGAAATAAGTGAAAAAGTTGAATAATAGCCCCTTTGTGCAAAAAGCATACATGTATGGGGCAACCGCAAGTACATAGAAAAAAGTTTTGTATTTTTTGGATTTAATAGCCACTTTTTCAGCAACGAAGAAGATGAGAGATATCTACATTTTCCTATGAATATACCTAGTTTGAATAGCCACCAGAGAAGTGTCCATTACGGAGTTTGAAAATCTACCAACTTGAACCGCAACTTAAATTTGTCCTCTATCAGTTAAGCATTTTTGTCGATGCACTTTCCATTCAAATATAACTACTTTTTTGTGAATGGAGGTACCAGTCAAAACGTGGAAAATGGTTTTATTAGGCAATATTGAACTTAAAATAAAGATTTTTATTCTGTTCTACTGAAAGCGAGTGCTTCGTGTTTGCGACTGTCACAAAAAAAAATATTATTTTGTAGCTTGTACGCATGTATCGCACTATCGCTCGTGTCAGTTTCATATCGTTCTTAACCAAAATTTTTATAAAAACCCGCCTGAGCAGTTTGCGTCCGCACTTAATGACTTAATTGTGTTTTTAGTTTTATTTACATAAGAAAACTAAGCTCAAAATCTCAAATCGTAGTCAAATCATTAATTTCTTTGAGTAATTTCGTCGGCTAAAACATAACTATGGTAAGTCAGCTCTAAATGTTATTCGAAATCATTAAATAAATATTCAAAAAGTATGAATAAAAACTTTTGCTAGAAAGACCTTGTCTTTCGAGCAACGAGAATGACTTGGAAAAGTTTAAAGTTCTTCTATGTTTACGTAATTAAAGACTGCAAACGTTTTTCAGAGGAGACACGATTAGGTATACGTCTTATGTATGTGCTTATGAACAAATTTAGGGTAAACCAAATTTTAATATACATACATATATATCTCAAGGTTGCAGTCCACTATTCTTGATATAGACTAACGAAAATTATTTACGAAACTTGCTCAAAATTTAGCAAATGCCACAGTTTACATGGGAGTTAGTTATTCTTTCGCAGAATGAAATTAGTAATGACGACGATAAATGACGATTATTAAGTAAATAATAATTTTGAAATTAAGTGTGATTTAAAAAAAAATCTTTTAAATTATATTGCCAATATTTTTTCCTGAAACGGTGTGTATAACTATTCATCAATAAAAAACCCTAACATTGTTTTCAACTGTTACTTTTTTGAGATAAATTTGTGGAACTATAAATTTTATGAAAAAAATCAAATTTCAATACAATTAGAATTTTAATAATACTTTTATTTTTATTAATTACTTATTTACACTGTTATCTAGTGCAAAAAGATAGAACATCTTATAAATAAAAGTGCTAAACCAAAAATAGTGAACATCAACAAACATTTTAACAATAAATAATTGTTTTAAAACCAGCAAAAAAATTTTAATTACAAAAATAAAATTGTAAAACAATACAACAGTATCAACAAGTGCATCAAAATTATAATAATTTGATAAAAAATAATATCATAATGATTAGATAGAAAATAATAATTTAGTAAAGCGTTAAAAAAAGGAATAACAATCATGAATAATAAGAACTGATAATAACATACAAGTTTTATTTTTGGTTTAATTACACACTAATTAATAAATATTAACATACATTTTTACTGACAGTACCATTACCAAAAATAAAGCTAATGATGCATAGAAATGTCTGAAATTATCTGGGTAGTCAAATCTATAAATAGGTGTTTATTATTTTCAATTAAACTAACTTTTGTTTTTTAATAAAAATTCATAAAAACTTTTGTATTAAGCGAAATTAAGAAAAATAAATAGAACAAACAAGAACTCACACGACTTACTTTTCTAACGGATAAACATTGTATTCAAATAACCTGTTTTTTTTTTATTTATTTTGATTGTATCCAAACTACTAAAACTTTAAATGATGAATAAAATTAAGAGCCTTAAGATATAAATATATAAATGTTGGCACAAAGAAGCCAGAGGAAATATTTACACTAAGCGTAGTTGTTGATTTCTGAATAAATGTTGCTTAAAATTCTTTTTCCAAATGGAAACCATAATAATGTTATTTTAAAGTTAAAGGTGCCTACCTACCTTAAACCTTCACATATGCCATGACTTACATCCGCACTATCTATTTAAATGGCATCCTGCATCGCCATATTGATGCTGCACTAATATTTTCCCGTCATTTGGATTTAAACCTTAGCTGCCAAATGCCCTCCTGAAAGAGCCTGATCAATAGCCAGTCTGGCATTTTCATACTAGGGACTACTAGTTGCCGTGTATATAATCTTTACTGGTCGAACTTAGAAAGCCCTTCCTTCTTCCAGTTTTAGACCAAAGACATGCCCCGGTGACCTTTTCACCCATCTGCCTCGGTAGAAATACACCATGGTAGCAGGATCACAAAGAGGACATGCCTCCAGGGGCATATTTAAACACACAGATATGCTGCAGATTATTGTGGATACCTGGCGCTACGGCCCAAAGCCATAGTGCTCTCAGCACTGGGTAAAAGCAATGCGTCCACCAACGCCCCCATGTGCAGCAATTTCCCACGCATGAGTACCAATATGAAACCATGCATTTGTACATGGTGTCCCCCTTGGTGATGAGCGGATTCTACTTAAAACTCCTACCGATCTATGCGTTACGGCACCCGGTTTCAATGCAACACCACATTGAGCTCACGCTTTATCCGCGATGTGGGTTTAAACCACAACTACCATGAATCTCCCTGAAGGGCCGCATCATAATCAGGACGGAACTGAAGTACTCCTGGCACCCTTGGTATCAGAATTAAGTTTCCGGTCAGACGTCGTAATCAAAGCCACTTCTAGTTGGACCCAAAAATGGACCGGGACTAGGTGGCCCTCCAGAACAAGAAAATTAAAATACAGTTTTGCATAACAATGGTTTTTTTTTCTAAAAGCTCAATAAATACGATTTAGCTTGAAAACATTTTTCTAAAATGCTGATTTTTATGCATTTATGACGTTTCATCAATAAAAATATAATATTTGAAAATTACAGCACCTCTAAATTAATCGCCATTTCGAGTACCGTAAAACCCACAGTGCAAACTACTGATTGTGAGTATTTTCATATGCCCAAATGTGTTTTTACTTTCGACGCCGAATATTCATTGCAAAGAATTCATCGTTCGTCTCCGTTGTGTTTATATAAGTTTATGTGTGGATATCATACATTTAATCTTACCTGATTATTATATAATTTATATATTGATATAATTTCGTTCGAGAAAAGCGCTAACACTTAAATTGGAAAATATATATATTCTAATTGATGCAGAATATATTGTTTTTACTGAAATTTAATAATAATTCTATAGTGTAAAAATTAAACAACGTAGTCTCAAACTATGACAAATCTATATGTTAGGTAGAAAAGGTGGATTTAATCTTTAGAACCATGTGTAATGTACTCACTTTTCACATTTTACAATCGTTATCAGCGGAAATCTTCATAAAACGTATCTTTTCTGTTTCTAGCATTTTTTTTTTTATATGAAAACATAGAAAATCAAAACGGAAAACAAACTCAAAAGCTTAATGCTCATATGTTCACCTCAGCGAACCTATGTGTCTGCTTGTGTCATTGAACTACTATTGCTCGTAGTCAAACAAAAAGTATTTATTTAAATATTGCTTGCAGATTACGAATTACAAAATTTTCCAACGATCAATTTTCTGGCGTTTCTTATACTGCCACCAAACTGTGATATTTAATAAAGGACACCGTAAACCGAATAACAGAGAACAGAAACCCATTTAAAAATAAAAAATTATGTACTTATAATGGGTCATTTATTTTGGGCTACCAATTTACTTTTTGGGAGAGTCATACAGCCAATGTCGAACGTTAACGTTCCCTTGAAGTTTAGAAAAAAAACTGAATTGTATCTGTTTAATAAAGTCTTTTATGGACTAAATTGGTAAATAAATTCATAGAGAGAACTTTTCGCAAATCAGTTTGTTTTCTTCTAAAATTCAAGCGATCGTTAACGTTCGACTTCGTGCGACAGGCTTTTAATGGTTACATTAAATCGTTAAACTGTATTGATTTCTTTTTTAATTAACTATGTCTGACTGAAACTAATAACTTGTTTTCGAATAACTCCTCTATGTTTGCCACAACACTATATATTTGTAGAAAACACAATATGATTGTCCTGACCATGCCACAGTCATGTTTTTTTCTTTTTGTGTATTGCCTGTTGTGTATTGCTCTACGCCTAATTTAACAAAGGTACTTACAATTTTATTTTATTTTGTGTATGACGCCACTGTCATGTGGAAACGAAACTTTTTTTTAAATCAATGCACTTTTCGTTGCTTACTAAAATAAGAGAAGAAAATAACTTTTGAAAATCGTATAACTAACCATTACGGTTTTTCTGTATCCAATCAGGAACAAAGGAGACACAAGAATAGTGTAGATGTACGGTGAGGTTTGTACAAATATACTACTTATCTTCAATTTATAATATGGATTTTGCATCACTGATATCTGGTTACACAAAACAGAATGAGATTGTGCGATATGCCCATTTACCTTGCACCCGAGTAGTACAACTTGCCAAAAAAAATTTTTTTTTTTAATTTGTCTTACAACCGATACACAACTTAATACAACGAGCTTACGGGTTTTCCAGCTATCCAATCTCCTGTAGAACCTCCTGAAGTTGTCCCAACGGTCGCAATGAGTCCGCCTTCTTTTAAATTGTGGAGTTTTACTCTATTATCCAAATAAAAGAGAATGTTAATCTGGAAACCAGGGACCGCAAATAATCACTATTTTATTGAAAATCGTGTCTTAAAATGATTTATACACTGAATGCACTACGATCATTTCTTTCTGAAATACGTAGTTTTAATGGCTTCTTCTAAAAAAAAAAATAATTATATAAATTGTTTATTAAACAACTTTTCATATTCTTCTATAATACCTACAAGTTAAAAATAATATTATTAAATGGGGTCATTGATTTCCACGTTTGACTTTATTTTGTTAAAAATGTCCTCTAATTTTAATAACAGAAAACATTGTCTAGGCTAAATGTTTCTTTATGTAGAGAAACTAGTCTTATAAAAAACAATCTTGACCTTCAAATATTTGCAACAACCAATATTTCACAACATATAAACCCACGCAACGTTAAAAAATATTTTCGTCTATGTTTCTTGTTACACAAACGTTGAGTTTCTAGCGAAGTCGATTTGCACTTCCTCGTTTTTCGCCAAACAATTTCCTTAATACGAACAAGTTTACAATTCCGACAGCATTGTTCGAAGTATGATATTTTTCACACCCACTGCATTGAACTTTGTGTCCGTGTTGTCAAACTTAATGAATCATTCTGACAGAAACTTAATTAACCGGTATAAAATTATCAAAGGTCAACAACTAAGTGATTTACTGAACTACTTGAATTTTGTAAGACATCTTGATGTTACCTGAACATACAAATTTGTTTTCCCAGTAGCACTTATCAATACATTCAGTACTCCACACAGGGCATGTGTGGAAAAGGAAATTAAATATAAATTCGATATCTAACCCCTTCAATAGATATATGTACATACCATGCTGTTGAATTCCCAATGTGTTGGAAGGTTGCTAATGCAACGGCAATGCCTTCAACGAGTAATGCCAACCTTCCTCTCGGCAAGATGTAGAGGATTCAGACAATATTTCAGCAATAGTTTTTCCATTCTATTTTCCTATGTATTCTAAAAATTCCCAGAGCGTAGCATGGTGCACTATTAACAAATTTGATTGGTTTCGATATATTTCGTTTTCTCAGGCTGCGCTCTTTCTCCTACCCTATTTCATCACCTTTATTTAATGACATGTCAAGTATTCCTATTTATCTTTTTCAGATTACAGCAATATTTGCCATTTGTTTTATCTAACTTGTCGTCTCGTGTGCAAGTGTATCTTCAATAAAGTAGCAAAACAAACTTCTAAAAAGACGATAGAAATAATATTAATTTTTTTTTGCATAAATATTATTCCAAAAAAAAATTATCAATCGAAAAATTAATCATACGGTTAATCTAAACAAAAAATTATAAATTGCAATTAATCGGAAGAAAATAATAGATTAATCGATTAAGTATGCTAAGGCTTGAAATTATCATAGTAAATATGATTAATTAATTATAGGGCCATTACTACACTTGCCTTTAAGCTTAACAAGCGATAATCTTAGCTACAGTGAGGCAACCTCAAAATAGTGAGGCAAATAAACTTAACGTTAATATGTATATGTAGATTTTTGCAAGGAATTTCCTTCATCCTTTGTCAAGTTTGGTTTGGTGATAAACCGGTTCTGGCTATGTGCCATCTTCGCTGTCATTTATCGAAAAATCTACAAAAAATCACCCTATCACCCATATCAAATCAATTATTAAAATTTATAAATAAGAAGATCTTTTCGATAAGATAAAGGGTAAGTTTTAATAATTGCAAAAAAAAATAAGTTTACTTCTAGGTTTGGTTCCGATTTATTTAACACAGACTAAAATAAAAAGTTCAAAAATCTAACTTTCCTTATTTCTACAGCGGGTTCAACTGTTTGCAAAAAAAGCGCTCTAATGGGACCGAAGTCAAATAAAAAATAAATAAATAATAATAATTGTGAATACGTATGTACGCCCTAGGGCACACTATATTTATTTCGTCCTTTGCTTAGCTCATCGTGATGTTTTGTGGAGTCATTGTTCTTTATTTTTCGTTTGAGATCCCAAAGACTTATAATGAGACGATTTAACAATTTCAACAACAATGGAAGACGTGTGTATCGCTATCACTTCCAATACAGTCACCTGAATGTACTTCAAAAATTTTTTTATATCTACAGCCTCTTATATTTGATACTGCCAGGAGAAAATGATTGCTCGATATTCCTAAAAATGCGTTCAGACTGGCTCAAAATAGTTCTTATGAATTGCTTTTCCACCAAACATTCTACCAGAAGATTTTCTAGTGGCATGTTATCAGTATTTATAGCTTATATATATTTTTCGAATATTTTAGAAACAATCGATTAATATTCGATTAATCGCAAAAGAAATTTCGATACAATTAAATGGTTAAATTGTTAATCGATCATAATAATCGATTATTAATCGTTGTTAGATTAATCTTGCAAATAATGGAAATAATTGTTGGCAAATTGAAAAATATTTCCAAAATTTCGATTCAAAACGGAATTACAAGGAAATACCAATATATAATGGAGGGTTGTTGTACATTTAATTTTAGCTTGTTCAGTTTTGACATCCAACTAAATACCAAAAATACTAAAAGACAATGATTAAAAATTCATAAAAAGTAGTTAACTAAATCTTAATGATGTCATAAAATTTCTTGTAAAGTCACACAGGGGGAAATACCGTAAAAGCAACAACTGCCTGGTTAACTAAAGCTATTTCCCTTTTGTAAATAAAGAGCAGGTCAACAAAACACAGAACTTTTTTTGTTTGGTAATACGGTGCATCAATGCACGATTTGCGTTATATGTCAATTAAAACCACAATTAAAATGTCTGTGGGAAAAGGCGCTAGCTACATCTTGAACTTGAAGCCAAGCCATAGCGAATGATGATTGCATACAGTTTTTCTATAGTTAGTATCTTATAACACGAAAAGTGAGCAAACAACTTAATTACAATTACTTGCTCTAAATTCATATTTTAATTCAATTAATTTTTTTCTGAAAATGATTGCCTTTATGTGACTAATGAAAATCCAAATATGAAAGCTTCGTTTACAGCTCAATTAACCCAAATAGTTACGACTTTCAAAGCGAAGTGTTCTGTCTAATGATAGAGTTTTCGTCCTACGAATAAGGATATCTGGATTTCAAAATAATTTTTATAAATCGAGATTTATATTTCCCAATAGCCACATAAAAGACAAATTTAGTAAGTCACAATTTTAAACTAAGAACCATTAATTTGCATTAAAACGTAAATACCGTAAATCAATCAGTACTAAGTATTTTAAGTGTTGGATCGTGGGCTGCGATCTCGTAAAGAGACTTCATTACTATGCTCGGTAATTTAAGTTAAAATCTGATTGTATTGTAACATTTATTAAACTTATCAAAAATAGAAAGTGTTTGGTATTTAAGCTTCAGAAGTGGAAAGTAAAATGAACTTAATTTGTGGTAATGGAAATTCTGATAAAGTAAATGTGATTAAGTGTGATCTATTATTTCAACACATTATGCCGCATTTCAACTAGATATAGCTTAATTTTGGAGGATACTTCAATACTAAGACAATGATTATAAGCTGCCGCTTCCGAGTGTCCTGGGGTCAGGTCGTATGAAAACCTTTCCTAACGGCAAGCTTTACTACATAACTACCGTTTTAATTTCGTGTATTCTTTTCTTGTAAATTGTACCGCGATATTCATATGTAATATATAAATGCTAGTGTTTTGGTGTTTTTTATTTATTTGTGAAAAACCTCAAAATTTCATGAAAATTTAATTAACTCGGTCATTTCTTATCCGATCAAATAGCTTAGCCATTATTCGACGCGGAAATTATTAGCCTTTCAAACAAAATATAATCTTTTTTATTCGAAGCAGCACGTATCTCTGGGTGGCGCTTAAAGAGAAGTTAACATCGGAAAACACAAATCGGTGTAAAAACGTTTCTTATAAAATGATGCATATCCCATTTCAAAATTGTTAGAGTATAATGAGACATCTTTGTTTAATTTCGGTTTAAAAATAATAAAAAAAATTATGTCAAAATTAGAAAAATTTTAATTCAAATTATTCATTTTCAGTTTTCCAAACGAACTATTTTTTCATTGGGAAATAGTGGTTTTTTTATTTGTTCTCTTTATTGAGATTTGTAAAATTTTACAGTTATACAGGGTGTCTGGAGGCAAATTTATATTTTTAAATACGATTATTACAAAGAGTATTAAACGGTGCGGAGGGAGGGTGGCCGTTGAAATGAACGATTGTGCAGATTTGACAGTCATGTCAAATGACAGCGAGCACCGCGCGTTCGGTGTGGAGACTATTTTTAATAGTAATGATTCTTACGTAAAATTGCTCTTCGACAATTTTGTTCAAAGTTCGGTATTCGGCGAATACGTGATGGTCCGAGTGTAAATTTAATTCGTTCGTGGGTGCAGAGATTCCGCGTAACTGCTTCGCCTATGAATGTCCCACGGCCAAGACCCAGTCGATTTTCAAGGACTCTCGAAAACATTGAACTGGTTGAAAGCAGTTTACGTGAAAACCCGCGACTTCCAATACGGAAAATAGCAGCCTCCCTGGGACTTCCAAGAGCGATTATTCATAAAATTTTAAAAAAATATCTGAAGTTCCATCCTTTTAAAATTCAAATCGTTCAAGAACTGAAAGAAAGTGACTTTGATTTACGCAAAAATGTTTGTGAAACGATGTTGGAGCGTTTTCGCACTGTAAATCCCATTTTTTGGATCAACGAGACGTCAACAAGCAAAACTGCCGTTACGGGTCTTCAAGAACCCGCAACCCTCAATTGAAACATCAAAACCCATTGCATTTCCCCAGGATAACTGTTTGATGTGCCTTATCCACGCATGAGATAATTGGACCATTTTTTTTTTTTTGTCAAAAATTCTCGAGGCCAGGCGACGAATGTCAACGTTGAATTCTTTTTGCCAAACCTGCGAGCTCATCCATGATACTCTTAACACACATGGTTTCAACAGGATGGAGCGACTGCACACACAGCCAGAGGTTCAATGAATTTGCTTCGGCAAAATTTCCCCCAAAAACTAATCCTAACTCCTAAAGAGAGGGTTTATAATGACAATCCCAAATCTCAAATATTCGTCGAGAAATCAGTTTAATTGAACCAAGTTTACTGAAGCGAGTGGCGCAGAACACATGGCTCCGTTTCGAACAGTGTGTTCAACTCGACGGAAGATATCTGAATGACATACTCTTTAAAAAATAAAATCTGCATTTCCATTCTATCGTTCAATGCTCTTAATAAAACTTTGTGTCAATTACTACGTTTTTTGTTTAAGTTTGAAAGTATAAAACTGCTACCAGACACCCTGTATTTAAAATGATTTTACAGTGGGATTTAAACCCTCATCTTGATATTTAAAGTGGGCAATTAAATGTATTCCATTTGCAAATCGCCAGTATACGAGATAACCTTATGTACTAATATATTATCACCATTTGTAAATTTACTTATTCGTCTTGGCGATTTTTTTTTGCTTACTTGGATTAACCGGCGTAGCAATCCGGCAATTCTATTTAAAGCTATTTAAAACAGATAAAGCTTTAGCTCTCTCTTTTTTCACCTTTGAATGTTTCTCAACGAGATGATATGTTAAAATAGAAACCAAAGAGAAGCGTTGTCTTAAATAATCTCTTAACTCTTTATCAAAAGTTTGTGGTTTCTTCTTTGTCCTAATTTCAATGATGAATTTAGTTGCATGCGATTTTTCTTTTCGTGAATAAGAGGCGTAGACTTGCAAGCGGTTTGGCAAAATCGTACATGTTTTGTTTTTAAACAAATGCAGCATTTATTCGCTAATTCAGTAGACAATTTAAATTGTAAAATTGTAAACTCATTTATTAATTAAATATTTTTTAAAATGTGAGTGGCTTCGCAAATCATATTTAACAATTGTATGCAAAAATATGTATCTTTAAGGTAAACAGGATTGTGTACAAAAGTTCATAGACTAAATGCTCTTGATTTTGTGTTTACACTCTGCTTTAAAGTGATATGGAAAACATTTTTCGAAATTTTCAATGCCCGTGTTAGTTAAAGTTATTTTAACAATCTCGTCTGATATGGATAAAATATGAATACTGGCTTCTAGCGTTTTGGTTTCTGTGTATTAAGTTTTTACTCTATTTGCTATCATTCATTTAATTTTTTTTTAAATAGACTTATTTTTCATATGCACATGCCACGTGAACTGTGGTCGCTTTTAGAATCATCCGCACAAAAATTTGTAATGGATGTTACAAACGTAGTCACTCAAATAGGGTTGGTGTTATATAAAATCTGAAAGAACTACGTTTGGATTTTTCACCCATCGTAGTCCTTCATTTACGTTGGTCTATGTTTTTGGATCACAGCATTAATATTAAGAACACGTCGATTTCTTAAATTTGTTTATTCCTCGTTTTTAACACGAACAAGTTCCAAGATATAATTTTAAATAACTTAAACTTTAACCACAGCCCGCTGGATTCCCTTTAAGATACATCTCCTTCTCCATCACATTGCTCAGAAAATATTTTCCAAAATGTCCAAACACCCATCCATATCAAATAATACATTAAACCGTCTCTGTCGAACTGAGTCAATTTTATACTTTGTGTGTGTTAACGGGCTACATGCGCTACTTGCACTGACTGACAAACCAACTTTAGTCTTAGAGAATCTATTTATGTGGTTATCCGTCTGCCTCTATATCTACATGCTACGTGCATCTATCTATCTGCCTAACGAGTTTAGCAAAACCAACGTAATAAAAATAATTTCTAATTCTAAACCTACACTGTGATTACGTTTTAAGTTTAAATAGCTATCTGAAGGTTCTCACATTCATACATACATACATAGATATGTATGTTTATCAATTACTCTTGCTCTGTTTATATTTATATGTTTATCTGGCTGTATTTCTAAATATTTCTCATCGTTGACATGAGTAAACACTAATTTAGTTTGTATGCTATTGACACACATTAACTATTGATACATGCAACATCACATTGGCACATCTGTGCAACATTCATTGAACATTGATTCAATTGTATTTACATGCAGCACTTGAACTACGAGGTTGTTCCGAAAATTGTCTAACGAAGCGAGTTGATTGAAAAAAATTTAAGAACTAATTTTTCAAGATTCCAAGTGGGGTAAAGTGAATGTACGATAAAACGTTTCAGCATCGATTTGGTCCTTGCATAAACGAAACTCCAGAAATGGACATTTTATTTTTCGCCTAATTCTGCGTTTCCGCTCTTTCCGTTTGCATTATTAAAATGATGTTGCATATTCGGCAAAGATTACATAATAGCATTAAGATTATGGAGGTACATAATGCAATATGTGAAGAAGTAGGAAATTTTGATTCAAAGTCAGAAACATTAAGAATTTTTAATAAGATTTAAATTAATATTAAATTGTGTCATCCAAGTGTTTTTTATTCGTTTTGTAGGACTTTTTAATGAACAAATTTAACCAAAAGCCCAATTCTCAAGCAATAATTGCAAATATAACATAACATGTTTAAACATGTCCAGAAAATCATCTCCTTGTAAGCGATCACGCCTATCATGTCCCAAATTTATTATAAAAAATACCAAATTTTCTCACAGAGCCTATTAAAGTATGTAGTATATATTGCGGTCTGAATGTGCGCTCTTCTACTCTAAAATCTGAGTGGATCATGAATTTATTAAATTAATTATTTTTATGCTCTGCGACATGAAAAAATAAAAGCCTCAGACAAATACCCATTTGTCAGGCATGGAAATATTTAAAGCTTGTAGTGATACTTTTTAACAACTATTAAAGTACTTTTTTAAGATTGAACGTGCCGATTCATCGACACATTTATAGGGGAAGCCAGCCGAACCCATTCAAGGTGAAAGTGAGATTTTTTAGTTTTTTGTTATTAGGCCAAAAATTGTAACTTTTAAAAAAATTGCAATAGAGATTAAAGCTGACAAAATGTCATATTTTTTGGAACTATAGGGCAAAGGAAGAACAAAAAAATTAACATATTTAGGTTTTTAATTATAAACTTAATTAAATGTGAATAAATCAAACCATCTTACTCGCGCCTAAGTCCATCAAGTCTAGCAAAAAAGTATTACAAGCCGCAATATTACTTGATATTCTAGGATAAATAATCGCTTACATCATACACAACACCAGCCCACCGGCCCAATAAAGTATTACTGGTAGCCTTTGATGGTGTACGTACGTGTCATGTGAATGCGCCAGCATGCTGCTGTTGTGTATGACGCATTATACGCAGAAGGTGTGAGCAAAGGTATTGAAAAAGCGAAAGAAATTACCAATCCACTGTTGCCAGATTCGGTGATTAATTGGCATTTTAACGATATTTGCACACAAAATTATCTTCTGACCATTTGTCGTATTTTCCCTCCAATATTACGACTTTTTAACAATAAATTCAATACTAAATTTCTCATATATTTGATATTTTATTATAAACTATAGAGACAATCATATCATGCAGTGCAGGATTGTATTCAGCAATAAAAAAGTTGTCTTCAGCGGCAAAGCTCATTTTTGTCTCAATGGGTAGGTAAACAAACAGAATACCCAAAATTGGTGTGAAGAACAGGCAGAGGCAGTGCAAGAGCTAACAATGTATTCTGAAAGATCAACTGTTTGGTGCGGCTTGTGAGCCGGCAGAATTATTGCACCGTACTTCATCTAGAACGATAAATATCGCATCGTAGCAGTTAGTGGGGCAAGGTACTGTGCGATAATTAAAATAAATTTGACATGGTTGACAGGTGGTTTCAACACACATCACGCGATACCATCAACCCATTGAAAGACGAGTTTGGGAAGTAATGAATTTCACGTTTTAGAGCAATACAATGACCACCAAAATCATGCGATTTGACCAAATTGTTTTTTGTGGCACTACGTGAAGTCTCTCCTGTACAGGGTCAAGCCAGCCACAATTCCAGTCCTAGATGAAAACATAACATTTGTTATTATTGGGATACTGGTCGAAATGCTGGAAAAATTCTGCCGAATTTCAAGTTGGATAATTACGGAATAGTCGTGGGTAACACTTACATGAAATGTCATTTATTGGTCCAAATAATTATTTAATTCAGTTTTACAACTTGATCCCAGGTATGATGTCAATACAATATTTCAGAAGCATATAAAATAAACTTGTATTTTAATACAATAATACAATCGGTACAACAAAACAAGGCTTTTGTGAATTGAACATATGATCTTATATTGACGACTTCTTGATGATTCGCTTGTCTTTTTTGAGATTTTTAACATCAATTTCAGCTGGCAACCATGCTACTGGCTGACTAATAAAACAATTGTTATGCTCCACTTGCTGTTACTGTTTGCAGTCGCTACAAAACATTTGGTTTTGTATCTGCATGTTTTTATCTAATATTAATTTGATATTTCTAAAATCAACAACTCAACACATGAGATCAGAGCGTACTTTTGTAGCTTGTTACTTTTTGTTTTCATTTGCAAATTTAGTTTGATATTAAAAGCCGGCTTAACAACAACTGTGTTGTGACTTTAAATAAAACTAATGGAAAATATTGAATAAGGCTAATGGGAAACTAGTTCAAGTTGAGTGAGATTGCGAGTTTTGTCAGTGAAAGTTTTAAAGTTATTTTCGTGCGTACGTTTTGCTAAGCTAATATTGGCACATAGGTGGTTATATAATAAACGATCAAATTAGAGTAAATAAGTCTACAAAATGGGTGATAAACTATTTGTGAGTTTTTAATTAACTAGCTTCCAGCATGTAAATCAAATTATTTCATTTTGTAAATTAACTTCAATGTCATATTAATTAGAAATAATTAGTTATTTCCGTTTCTTTATTTAAATTTTATTGTGGTTGTTGCTAAAATTGATTTATTAAATTAAACAGTATACCTACATACGTTTGTGTATCGTATTATATCTCTGTGCTTGTTAAAGTTTACTTTAAATATGATACACATATTCAACTGTTTGCGTTGTGATTCATTCTGTCGTTAGCAAGAGAGTATTTTTTTGTTAATCTTCTTCCATCAGTAGTTTTTCTGGGTAACTGATGTGTAATATTTTTGTTGCCGGTATTTTTATTCGACCGGTTTTTATTATATTTTTGTTTATTGTTGTTGTTAATTACGCTGAAGAAGTTGTTAACGACTTCTGATGTACAACAACATACAACGTAAAATCATTAACTCCATCTCTGTTGTCTAGCTGTTATATTCAACTTTTAATGTCATTAAACTCATTTGTTGAATTAATGCGAACAGTAAACTTTATTTGTTTATTCCCTTTTAAGCGCTAACATTATCTTAAGTTGTAATGTTTGTTAAGTTTCCTGTTGTAGTGTTTTTGTAATGCTTAATAAACAAAATCATATTTTAGGATTAAAATTTTTTACAAATTTGTAATTAAATGAAAAATATTTTAAATTGTCACAATTTCAGTTAAACTGTTTTATTGAGACTCTTTTAAAGTTTAGTTTTGCGTGCCACATTTGGACATGATTAGCACTTTCAGATTATCTGCCAGGCCTACTGTGTCGAACTTCAACGTTCACTTGAATTCTTTTAGAAAAAACTTGTTTGCGTCCTTTTAACGAACTAATTAAAAATGTTTTTATTTAGTTAAGGACTAAAAGAGACTCCAATCAATTTTTTTAATAGAAATTAAGCGAAATTCAACGTTCGATATCGTGGGCCTGGTAGTCTATTTTTTCGGTCTGAATTTTTTTAGAATTTTATCTTTTCCATATTTTTATGATCAAATATTTAAAATTAAAAAAAAAATTGTATGCATAAAATATTTTTTGTAGAAAATATATCTGTAGAAACAATTTTGAGTCTATGAAACTTTTCTATCAAAAAAATATTTTGTGTGAATTTTCATTTAAACTTAATAGTTCGACACTAATTAATTCGACACTAAATATAATATTAGATCTTTTAAACTTTGTCTACATCGTTACTATGTTTGGAAACGTGTTGGATCGAGAATCCAGTCGTACATTGCTGCAGAAGATCTATATAAGGGGTTTCTGTAAAAGGGGACTGCTGTTGGATTCACACTGTGATTCGGATCCGAGACAGTAAGAAAGTTCCAAGCTGACCTGGCATAATTTTGCCGTATAGGTGTACGCCTGTTGGTTAAAGACAAGTTCCTTTCAAAGTAGGTGATCAAACGTTGGGGACTCGTTTTTGAAAAAAACCCCGTGTCTGCAATGGGTGCAACGGTGAAGAACAATCATTTTGAGTATTATTATATCTTAGATTTGCTGTTCAATGTCGCAACATTCTATGGTTTATTGGCAACAGCGGAAGAATAATAAAAACAGGGCTTACGTCGAAAAACATCATGGTCGCCGCATTATATCCAACACTGATAGCATTTATTGATAACTGCTTTAAGTTGCCTTTCTGAAACATTTAAGTAAATTGTAGTGCAGAACATTTTAAAACTCATAATATAAATTTAATTATTCAGCAGTTTTATATCACTTCCATAAAGCTAATTGTTTATAATCCACATCAATAGGTTGGTCTACCTTAACGGATAAGTAAGTGCTATAACAAGATTATGGTAACTTGAGATTCCTTCTAAACAGATTAAATACTAAAAGTCTTGTAATATTTTACACTGGTTTATTAAACAACTGCATGCATTTGCATGGGTAAAATTAAATCAATATAGATTGCATGCTCACATAATAAAACAGTTGCAATAAAAATTTATTTCATTATATACGATACGATGAGACATCATAAATAAAATGAAATCAATAATTATTTTTACAAATACCAACTGAATGTATAATTTCGTCACAAAACACACACAAAAACAGTTAAAGAGTAATGATATATTTGAGGCATTAAGAATTAATGGTCCCATAGTGAAAAGAATTGCATTACACACATAACAGTATCAGGAGGCTTTTGAAATAACTTTTTATGTAAAAAATTCTATCAACGTTTAACGTTTTGTGTAAATAATATGACACTCAACTAAATTAATATTGGGGTGATATAGAAGCACACTGCTTACTTTATAGGGCCCTTTTCGACCTCCTTATTTCCTTGAAATGATTTGAGCCTATCGATTTCTAATCTACGATTACCGAACTTTCAATCAGCTTGCTAACACTAGCCTTTATTCTTGACTGTAATGCTTTTAGACTGTCGAATGCTAATTATCGATATTCTTCTTCATCACGGAGTCTCTTATAATTGCTAACATTTGTCTAAGACATAGATCCTCCATAGTATTCACATTCAACAAGTGTCTACCCGTAGTTCTAAGCAATAAGCTGGACTTTCACACACCAATGACCTTGTCAGGTTTTCTTGCGCAGTTCTTCAGAATACCTCCATTAGCAAATAAAGACCGGAGTTGCCACATAGATTTACCTCTCCACCTCTTGCGAAGCTTCATTGTCCATCCCTATCGGTATCTCACGGTCCAACACCTTAGAATTATCTTTAGATATTGATCCGTTTACACCTCGCGGCTCATGCTTGTCCATCTGTTCCATATTTTCACCTTCGTTAATTAAAACCGGACTTCCTTACCATGAGTAATCGAGAAATAGATGTCCACCCAAACAGAGCACCATATGCACGAGTAAGTACGCATTAAAAATGGAAGTCGACTGGTGTCCACAGTTCGCATGTTAGAGTCTCAAGCACCTCAAGCTTGACTTATTTAGCCATACTCCTAGCAGAGACAGGGACCTGTTACCAGCCGTTACAGGTGTATGTTACGGCCAACGATACCTTTGTTCTTGACATACCTTGAATATTTTCATACGCAGCAAAATTGTCTTAAGTGAACCTCGTTATATACCAACATTTCACGTAAGAATCAATATTCTTGCAAAGTAAAAACTTTCAACCATTTAAAGATATTGTATTAGTCTGTAAATACAATCTCCATGTTTAAAAGCGGTGAAGGGTTTTAAACTGTCCTAGACGATATTTTAGCATCCACTATCACTGCACGCCCATTGCACAAACAGGAATTTCAAGCATGCAACATACTATATATATATTTCGAGAAACAGCAAAAACTTCTACAAAAATAAATACTGAATCAAATCCAACTAATGTTATATAATTTCTTTTAATAGACTAAAAAGGGATGGGTTGGAAAATACTCGTATTTGTTGATTATAATATTTTTACTAATGTCATGCCGGCAAACGTTGCAAGCTAACTCTGTAAAAGTAAGTATCATAAATAACAAGCCTTGTAAATAGAAATATATACTTTTATATACATAGCTTTAAGTCTAAAAATGTACACGAACAGAGATATTATTTCTTTAAACATTTTTTTAAACATTAAAATAAGCATCACTAGCAATATGCAAGGAATATTCTAGGTACCTTTACAAAGTATGTGTATGTGTTATGAAAATGGGTGCTCGGGTACATTGGGTATTTTTTCTAAAGAATCGAACTAGGCCAATATATAATATGAAAATATCTTCAAAAATACGGCCAAGTAATTTGGACATTGACAGTTTTGGCAAGGTATTTGCATTTACAGGCATACTAAGCACAAGTCAGTTGAGAATTGAAGCCCAGAGACCATCACCAGCTTAGTGTGTTTGTTAAGCGAATGCGCCAACAAGAAGTCGTTTTTACGAAAAAAAATTTTGCTCAATGATAGGGAATATCAACTCAACAGATTTATAAACAAGCTAAATTGCCGCATTTGGGAACCTCGAAATCAAATCCAAGGAAATGAATGCTTTGTCGAAAAGTATTTCTTTGGCGTGTCTTGTGGTCTGAAGGCAAAATTTTAATGACAGATTTTGCCATTTGTAATTTTTTTTAAATTATGTTTTTATTAGTCATGGAAACCCAAATTTATTACTATTCTTTTTGAACGATAATCATATTGACAAGTATTGTTGAGTTCTTTACACAATGGACACATCAGAATTCGTTGCATATTTTAGTAGGTTTAAAAATCTTTTATAAGTAAAAAGGATTTTTATGAACCAGACAGTAAGTTTTTACTGTATGCGAACAAAATTCTCATCTGATTTTACTCTACTTTTGCACAAATACTCGTAGCTTAACGCTCGAAAATTGTTATTGGTAAAATGTTTTTCTTTGTTTATGGCCTATTAAATATTTTGTTTGACAGACATGCCACTTGTTATCAATTTGCATAAATAGATGATGAAAAATGTCTACTATCGTTTATGAGTAGTTAGCCAATCTTATAGTCGTCACTGGAAATAATTAGAATTTCCTACAAATAATGCGACTGCCGGAATTATTAAACGTTAGTTAATCGCACTGCTGTACTGACCACTTGCTTTTAGCACCACTCACTTATTAGATAAATGAATTACTTAAGGATTTACGTATAAATTTTATGCATAATAAACAATTATCCTTTTTAATTTATTAAGGCATTAAATGTATATGCATACGTACGTATACAGAAGCAAACCCACAGTAATATACATTGTGTATAATATATGTTATCTTAAGGTTGTTTGCTCTACGTAAATCATATTAATTAATAAAAATATTCAATATTTTAATTAAATAAAACTTGGTCGGCTGTTAAATATTCTTAACACACTTTATTCTTACGCCCAATTAAAGTTTTAATAAAGAACCCCTTGTCATTAATAATTTTTATTACTTCCTTGGTTGTACGTTTGTCTGCCTGAATATGTGTGCATGTGTGTATTTATAACTCAGTATTATATATCATTAACAATTAAAAAATAAATGTACAGTTGTGAGTTTTTAACTTCAGTGCGCTAATTGTTTGAACGCATTATATATGAAAGTTTAATATGATTTTTCGCATTTGCAATTTATTTTAATTGCTGCAATAACTTGTGTATCTGCAGGACTTTCAACAGCTCGAAGCAAACGCTGTAAATAAAGCGATTCAGGAACTTTCAGCTGGTGGCATGGATCCTATTTCAAAGCTACGTGCTCTTTGCATTACTCGAGGCGCCAACGGGATTATTGGTTTGGGCAGGTAATTTTAAACAATAATTTAAAGATTTAATTCAAGTAGATGTAAACTTAATAATTAATTGAAAATTACCGTATAGTATAAAAAGGGGGTTTGCATAAGGGCTCGACGATTTAATTTCGGTGGTGAGGCAAATCCACTGCTTGTTAGTAGATGGAGACCCCAATTTTTGGACAAAAATTAAAATGTGTAAAATATTTTGAATAACCATTATATATTGTGGTATGAAAAATAATATGGTTATCGTATCATACCGCAACCAGCGGTTAGCGGAAGGCAAATAATTATTTTTTTTTGCGAATTTTACGTGGAGGCATTATTGACCCGCACTTCTTTGAAAACAACGCTGAAGGGTGAACGCCACAGTGAAGCATTTGGCGATTTGATAATCTCACTTGTACAATAATTTTAGCATATTCTGAATGCTCTAAAAGAATCACTGATATGAGATCACAATTTATTTAAAGCACAAACTCTTGTCAAGACGCCATATGATCCTCTGTCGCACATTTTTCCCACTTGTATTATTTTGTGTTCTTTGCTGAAATAAATTGTATAGCCTGTTTACTCTCGTGTTATCCTTTAAAGAATTTTATTCGGCTGAGTGTGATATAGTTTTGTGACAGCTCGTTTAACTATTTTAGTTTCAATAAGAAAGAGAAATTCTGATGTTTATTGCGATGATAAGAAACCATATTTATCTTAGTTCTTAGTACTTCTGACAATTCCGTTTAAAGAACAAAATAAATAAATTTAAATTTTAAGTTATAACTTTTATAAAAATACTTACATACAGACATATATATTCTCTTTTTACCCAATTTTTTCAACTCTTCAAAACAGAATTTTCCGTAATATGGATGACGATGGAAGTAAAGCTTTAAATGAATATGAATTCACAAAAGGTATTAAGGAAATGGGCTTGGAATTGAGTAATGAGGAAATCAAGGAAATGTTTCGAAGGTACAAAAATTGTGTAACAAAATAAAAACTATCCTTTATTTATTTAAACTAAAAATTGCAATACTTCTTTCCCTGCAGCTTCGATGAAGATGGCAGTGGTTCTATAAATATGACCGAATTTTTGCTTAAATTAAGAGTATGTTATGTGTTTTCTATTAAATATTTAATTTTAATTTTTTCATTAGCCAATGTTTTTATCATTTTGTTTATTGTTATTTTTACGATTATTTACAGCCCCCCATGTTAAAAGCTCGTTTAGACATAATTGACAAAGCTTTCGCTAAAATGGATAAGACCGGTGATGGTGTTATAACACTAGCGGATTTAAAAAATGTTTATTCTGCTCGCGAACATCCCAAATATAAAAGTGGCGAAAAAACTGAAGACGAAATTCTAACAGACTTTTTGCACAATTTCGAAGGTGGCCGTGGTAACTCGGATGGCAAAGTAAATTAATTTTTTTTTAGTTTCGTTAACGTTACTTGTGCTTAATAATATTTTACTGATCTTTTTTAGGTAACCAAAGAAGAGTTTGTTAATTATTATGCCACAATTAGTGCCTCCATAGATAATGATGAATATTTCCAATTAATGATGACAAGAGCTTTTGCTATGGAGTAAATTGTACGAGAAGTGATTTTTGATGTTGTTATCTCTGCACTATTTTTGTTTTTAATTTAATTAAGATCAAGCATTAAAGTATTGTTTAAATTTTAATGCGAATGTTGTGTTTTGTGACTTCACTATATATATTTGAAAACCAGAAAAATAGTTTTACTAAATAAAGGCATATAAATTCAGTTGACCAAATAAAATCTCTTATTAGAAAGTAACGAAAAAAAATTCAAGTTTTGTAAAAACATATGTAAGCAAGCATCTCTATGAACAATTTAAGTCTTATTTCAGTCACACAAATAATTTTTTTACCAATGAAATTCATTTAGTTGTGGAACTATACATTTCCCAAGTGCATTGAAATGTACATTTGGTAATTGTTTGTCGAGAATTCAATTTAAAAAAACTAAGTTTTATTGTTAATTTTCTCAAATTATTTGGATTACAAGTTACAAAAATAAAATTTATAGGTTTTTAACATGCAACAATTATGATCAAGACCAGTTTAACATAGTGTATATTAATATAGGGGGGATCCGTTTTTAACACTCTTCTTTGCATGAATTAATTTCGTTGAGTTTCGTGCCAAGCCTACGCTTCACTCTTAACTGCAGTGATCTCGACTGTAGACTGGCAACTGTCGGCTTTCTTATCACGGAGACTCTTATAAATGCTACTATTTGTCTATGGCTTAGATACCCCATTGCATTTCCATTTAACAAGTGTCTGCCCGTAGTCCCCGAGCAGAACATTTACACCTACCGCATCTGCCTCTTTCTCACGAGTATTTTTATAGATTGACCTGTTTACCATCTGTTTGGCATTATTGTCCTTTAGTTCCGGATTCCGTTCTTGGCCAAATAAAACCAGAGTTCTTTAAGACAAATCATATACATAATTCCCATGAGTAATCGAGTAATATATGTCAACCCACACTGAGCTGCATATAACTGGTATCGACTGGTATCTTAAGTCCGCGTACTCGAAAAGCAACCACCGTGCCATTAGGAATTTTTATAAAAAAGTGTTAACATTTAGCTCAACCTAATTAGACTCCTATCAGAGACAATAACCTGTTATCAGCTGCAACCACTAGGAGGTATAAGTCAGAATTTCTGAGAGTGCACTTAGTTACAGCAAACCATAGCATTGTGCCTGATCACCAGTTTACCTGTATATATTCGGTTAATAAATATACTGAATCTAACAGTAAAAAAAAAACGTAACTGCCATATTTTCCGAAATTAAGTTTTTGATGGGCAATTGCTCTACAGCATCTGATAAAATCTAGCATAGCAAATAATAATAGTTACAGAAATATAAGCCTTTCAATTTTAGCATATATGACTCCCACCTGTTTGTATGACCGCAAATAAAACATAAAAGATGTGAAAGTGGCCGATGTACTAGCGAAATAAGCAAATGATTTTATTATAAGGGGCATTCCATATTTATATATCTGCACGCAAAGAAAAATCATGGTATATTGTTGGGGGTGACATAGTATGATAACAAATTTTTTAACATTATTGCAGTTGAGATACCTTTAATAATTGCCATCCATAAAAATTGCAGCGCGGTTTTTTGATCAAAAAAATTTTAACTAAGACAAGCAGAGTATTTTAACTACATAATAATACGATAAATAACTCTAACCATAAAGTATTCTTCATAGATATAACATGTAAAATTTTGTTGGTGTTTAATCAAAATATAAAAGTGTTGTGGCTTACTTAAGTGGTTGGCGTGTGATGGCTTTAGTCGCCTGTGTTCATATCTTAGTGGAACGAGAGTAACACCACTTTTTCTTACAGTGTGTACAACCACACCAATTCAATCAATACATATTTCCCTTTTATACCGGTTATATCAACCATGTTTTTCGCTGCGTGTAACAGCTGTGTATCAGTTTTATTTCTTATTTATTTATATAATGTTACAGTACAATTACAAATTATGTTCTAACTTAAATTCCCAAGCATAGTCGCATAAACCTTTACTCGTTGTAGTAAAACAGACCAGAGCCTTTGGTGTGCATCGAACCCACGACGTACAGACTGATAGAGTAACTCACTGCTTACTAGCCTAGTGTAGCACCCTGTGTATGAGATATTGTTATCTAGAGATGATATGGTAAATAACTTTTCACTCACTATCATGCACGCGCACGATAAAACATACAATGATACCTTGTTGTTTTTGCTTACTCGCATGTAAGCTCGCTTGAATATAGAGAAAAACTAACCACGCTCGCAAAAGCTCATGGTCACTTACGGTAAAAAAATTAAATTAACGAAATCATTTCTATGATTTAACTATGAATACTGCTCCCGATATTTTATACAAACTTGCCTGGAGCCCCTTATGTTAGCTTGTTGTCGTAAGCACTGAGTGAGAGATAAGTTTCTTCGTTGAAGAAAATTTATTAGAAAATTCAGCATTGAACGCCTATTGCTCTAGCACTCAGTCAGCATATCTACGGTATTGTGAATGCTAAGTTCCTCTTTGTATAGATGGAGGTACAAATCGAAATGCAAAATACCCCATAATGAGCCGTAAGGTAGGCCCTATTGCTCAGAACGCCGTGGAATCATAAAATTCTAATTATCCCCCACACTTTCACTAACAGGAGCGATATATGCAGCAGTGGATACATTGCGATGATACACACGTGATGATCTACATGTGAAACGCTTCCAGTCTCTTCAAATTTCTTTATAATCCTTCCAATTCCTTGCACAGTAAGTGGACTGTGACGACCAAAGTCACCCCGTAATGCTCGGAAAGCGGCCACGTTTTAAACATCACTTTTGGATAACCTCTAATTGAATAACCCGTTACTATACCTTAAATTCCGCCTTACCCAACCAGTTGCCCTTGATTTTAATTCAGTTACAACACCGCTCTATAATTTAAGTCGATTTTCCATTACATCTGTATGTATTTAGAAGAGTGCAAAATAAAGTTGTAAATATTTTATCAGATTTCTACGAATAAGTGTTCAACAACCATGTTGAAGTAAATACTCGTTTACAGACATGTTTCTGCTAACGGCACAAATTTGAACAAGTAAATTGAAGATTTTTTTACCGATAAGTTTGTGTTAATTATTGACAATGTTTTTTTTAATTAGTTAATGTGGTATAAATTTTTGTTGTACGTGTTGGAATCTATTAGATATTTAGAGCTTGTAATCTTATTAAAAAAGTATGGGAATGTAAATTTGTGTAATCGAATGCAATTTGCGTCACTATGGTCTAATATTAGAATTCCTTTTAAGTCATGTAAGTGTGTATGTATGTTATCGATCCTTGTTTACGTTTTTGCCAATATTGGTCCGTTTGTCTGTCTGCTATATTTGCATAAAAGTGCATAAAATAAAAAAAATTTTAAAATCATTAAAATGGGTTGATTGAAATGTCTATAAAACTTTGTAAGCCAATGCATTTCCCAAGTTATTTTTTATGGGTCAGTTTCGTTTAAAATTATAAACTCGTTACTGTTCTAAACAAGAATCCGTAAATAGTTTCTCGTACCTATCACAGAATATTAAAAATTATTCGTAGAATATGAAATGTTGTATGGGCAAGAAGTGCTCGTGTTGAATCTTAGAAAGTTCGATTAGAACTACCAAAGTACAAAGTCAACTAGCCACCATAAAGGGTTCAATTAAACTTATTATTTTAGATCATAAAAATAAAGTTAACTTAAGCCACAGTACCGACATACTTATATATATTGTACATATAAATATTAAGAATATTTACTGGTTAGATCTAGTATATTTAAAAAACATTGATTTTGGTTAGGATTTATCATTTCATGATAAATATTAACAGTAACATGTTTAGCGTAACTAATGTCTCAAATATTTTTAAATAACTATTATATGTTTGGCACAACGAAATAGAGAATAATCATGTTTTTTCTTTACGTATACGTAAGTAACCATCAAAATTGTATGCCAGCTTTTAAATAAAGCCAATTTTAAAAATTTTTAAATCATTTTAAAATCACCTTTCTGCATTTTATTACATTGCAAATATCTGAGGCTTTTTAAAAAGCGCCCTATATATCAAACTAATAAAACCAATTAGAAAGGTCTAATTTTTCAAGACACTATTTCAGTGTTAATAAATGGTAAACTAAATTTAAATAATTTTATTCCATTTAATCAACTTAAACAGTTGATCCAGTTTTAATTGCTTTAGACTCCATATAAAAACTAAGGGCAACATACATATATTGCACTCTTAATCAAAGCGCCTTATAAACGGCAAATTGCAAAATAGTTTATAGATTCGCATCAATTTAAACTAAAATAGCTATAATTTTTTTTCACTTTACCTCATGGCTCACACATTTTATGATTATTTAAATAAGTCATGCATGATATATTTCTGAAATCAAGCGATAAATTAATATTTTTACTCATATTTTTTTCTTCTTCTACAAATGCAATTATTTATTTGTTACAGAGTAAGCGGCAAATTGTTCGCAAAAAGAAATAAAAAAATAAACGAGTTGCGGTTAAAAAATAATCTAGAATAAATATTAATATTTAAAATGGATAAAAAACATATTTATATAAATAATACGAATAAATAATTCTTATATGGGGGTTTAAAAATATTTTATTCGACGTTTAAAATAAAGTGCTCACACACAGGAAAACATTTGCTGGAAGGCCGTTCACAATAGTAAAATATCAATAAACAGGAACAAGTTTGTTTGTATTTAATATGAATAAGGTCTTTGAAGCAAGTAGTTATCTTGCATCAGAACAAGTGTTTTTGTTGGTCCTGAAATAAAAAAGCTTATGGAAAACGTTGTATTTGACCAAATGCTGCACCAATTAGGAAAAAATTGTTTTACTATTCCTGGAATATACGTCGATGCGACGGTAAATGTTCTTGAAAAGTTAGGTCGAATTGTCACATGGATTACATTGGTCATCACCAGATAAATACACTAAACTTTTTCATCAGACATGTTCTATTATTGAAGAGCGGTATAAATGCAAGTGCATTCAATATCTTGCAATCGAAATAGGCTACAGCTAAAACATAAATATAATAAATACTTCCTTATATGCCCAAATTTTCCTTCAACGTTATAAAAATGAAAATGTATCTATATTTTTTGTTTTTTTATCTTCACTTATAGTGAAATTTCGACAATTGTCAATACAAACTGGCCTCTTAAAGTCCGGCTTTGTAGGATATATTTGCACTAATTGTGAATAAGATCGAGATTAAAAACTTAAACACATTTTCAATATTATCTTGGTTCTTGCGTTCAATGTGGAGAATAATATATGAAAATAGGAATAAGGGCCTGAATAAAAGTTATGGACTTAAATATTGAAATTATTATTTTGCAGGTTATATGGTATTTGATTCCTCTGGATCCACGTCTAGCCCACATACAGGTTGTTTGCATAGATATTGATCCAAAAATACAACTTATCGCTAAGGATACAATTTTCACCAAATTTAGAGTCGTTTTCCAAACACTCCGAAAACCAATTACACTCCACATATTACGCTGTACAACACACACAAAAATAACAAGGTCTGCGATAGTTTTATCAGATATTTAAAACACCACGAGGAACATTTTTGTAGACATCTTAACCCTCTAACTCTTTGCTGTATGTGTCTTTTTTGTCCCATTCCTAATAAATGAAAAAACCCAATTAAACAACAATATAGCGGGCTAAAATTTTGTACAAAGACATTAATCATAAAACTCGACTATAAGTCTTCAAAGACATAAAAGCTCTAATTTCAATGTCATAGACGTTGCGAGCGTTGGCATAACTCGGTAATCAATTTGGGTATTTTGCCCACAAACAATACAACTTCGATGATTTCGCAACCAAGTCTTGTTGCGTAAAGCTTGCAAATAAACACGCGTATCACGCTTTTTGCTAAGTGGCAATGCTCATCGGCTCAATGCTATTGTAATATATGATCCACCCTACGACATTAAAAAAAAAACTTTTTTCCCAGCTGACACGGTAAATGAAATATTTCACAAAATAACAATTTACAAAAGTTATTTAAGTTTCCTACAAAAAAGCATTTAAATATTTTATTTAAAAAAAGCATTCAATACAGACTGGACAAGTTGACGCTAAAGAGTAATTTTCATATGGAACAATGGCCCTCATTAACATTGCGATCGAAACACAACTTGTCAAAACATCAACATTTTTGGATTGTACTTACAACCGAGACCCAGTTTAATGCAACGAGCCCATAAACGTTGCAATCTCGTGTACAACCTCCTCAAGTTGCACCAATGGTCGATACGTCTATGGCTTGCTTTAAAGTATTGTTTTCTGGTATGCACGACTATAAGCGAAAATAGAAAAATATTAGTTTTTCCTTCTCTGCTAAAAAATACAACTACAAGTATAAAAGATTTAACATTCTCTACCATACAGTATTAGTTTATTATTTATTTAGTTATTTAGTTTATTTAGTTATTAAGGCAAAATGTTCGTGCTTGTTATGAAGTGTGTTCGCGCTCCATAACAGTCATGTACTACTTCTAAAATCTGGAATATACTTTGCTGGGAAGAAAGGAAAAGCCGAAGTGGCATTCCGTATGTAGTGGGTGAGTCACCTTAGTTCTACATAACACATGCTAATATTTTCTAAACATTAGTTTATGCAAAAGTATTAAAATAAACCTACATAATTAGCTGTATCTTAAGCGGGCACTCGAGAAAATGCACTTCGATTTTTACGCGATAATATTTTTGAATGTAATCGATTTTCTCAGGGCACAATTGGAATTTTTTCTATAAGTTCGAAGAAACTGGCTCAAGAAAATTCACAGATTTCGTAGAATTGTGGGCGATGAACCACGCACATGGATACGCTTTGAAATTCCTCTACGCAGTGAATTTTACAAAGGATTTACACTTACTGGCATAAAATAAATAAGTCGCGAGCAGTTGGAAGCCCAGAGACCATGGACAGTTTCGTATGTTTGTGCACAAGAAATCGGGTTTACAAGGAACTTTTTTTTCATTGAGGAGCCATTTACACTTCAACAGCTTTGTAACCATGCAAATTTTACACATTTGTAAATCTGAAAATGCAAGACAAATTTACCAAAAGTAAAACCTTCCAAGAGTAACTTTTGGGTGTGATTTTTGAAGACACTAATGAAAATGCAATACCTACTATTAGAAAATAGCATATATAATCATGCTGATGCGCACTAACCTTCTAAGTGGCATCATTTCACAACGCGTCCTCTTTGATTGGCATCAGTGATCATGGAACACCTCTTGATTTTTTTATTAGGGCCAAACCAAATGCGACTGGAGATCTGCTCCAGAAGATATGACGCAAAATTACCTGCATCGAACCAGTGTTTTGCAAAAATGTCGCAGAAAATTCAGATGAATCAAGGCGGTAGTTTGGCCTGTACGATCCTTCACACATAACAGTAAAAAAAATTAAAGTTATACCGTCTTTTATAATTAATATGAAAGCCTCAATGGAGTAAAAGAATTTGTTACAAATGTAATATAAACGCAAAGTTTTTAATAGAAAAAAGCTGCTTTAAAGCAATAAATACCCATCACTTTATTTAAATAAAAACTAATACTAAAGTAAGGTTGAAACGCAGTACTCATAGGTTTATTCATGAAAATGAGAAACTTAAAGGGTTCTAGCCAAACTACTATTTCTTCAATTCGGTAAAACTGACAATGCTCTAGAAACTAAAAATATTTTTATTGTTTTTTTCGAATAGAATGGCTGTGAAGGTCCTCACAGCTACAAACTCCACTTATGACAAAAATAATAATGTCCTGAGTAAACTAGGGAAGTTTAGTGCTTGCTACAAATAGTCTTATGAAGGTGCATATACAAAATATTGTAGCCTTTTGATGAAACCCAGCAACAAAATAGACGAATTTGTTGTTGAATTTCATAAAAAAAAGGCTACGATATTTTGCATTTGCATTGTTCCAAGATCAAACACTGAATATCGCGAATGTGTTTTTGATCATTATTGTTTAAGGCACATGGGGCTTTTAATGATATTTAATGTTATTTAGTCACTTTTATTCTACTATTTAGCTTTTCTGAGTAATCTAATAATTAGGAATTTACTCTGTTTTCAGCAATTGAATTATATTAAAAATGATACTCAGCCAATTTAAAATCCTAGGAAAGCCCTCTTTAGTCAATAAGCTTTCTTATAAATTTATTCGAATAGAATAAAGTTATAATTTTAAATAAAACAAGTCATTTTTTTATTATTTTTTAATGTATTTATTTTGTTGCTTTATTTTACTTTACCAACTATTAAAGAGCTTAAAACTATTTTTATTTTTTAAGTTGTTTCTACTATTTCTTACGTTATTTAAACTTATCCAAGCAATTAATAAATTGTTTTTTTTACAAATAATTAATTTTTTATTTCCATTTTACGTGCCGTTTATATTTGTTATCTTTTTTTTTGTTTTTTGTTTTTAATGAAACAACTTTATAAAAATGTGTGCTTTAAGTGTTGAAAGAGTTTTAATTTTTTATTTCTAAATACAAAAATATTTTGGAAATATTTTACAACAAAAATACGCAAAAAGTATTTGTAAAAATATAAACAATTTTTTTTAACAAGTGAAATAACTTTTAATTAAAACACGAATTTTTAGAAATTTATTTTACATTTGTGCAGTTAACAAAATTACGTGCAAATTATTTGTATTTAGAGCTATAAAATATTCCAAGCTGACTTTATGAGTTACAAAATAATAAATAAACCCCTTTTATAAATTTAAAAGTTCTTATTAGTTATGAAAAATTTTCTCTCTTTACTTGTACAATGTAACCCTGCAAAAAACAAATACCAGTTTAGCTATAATAGAGTGACTACATCAGGATGCAATATTAACCATTTGTGGACTATCTCATTTGCAAAGAAAATTCTTTTGTTACGCGACAAATGTCCGTACATATGAGAGCTTCATGAGCGACTTACACAGTGTCACAGATTATGTAAATCTGGTTTATATGGGCCTGTCGCAAAACAACAGGATCCTAATCATTCCACGCCCTGCATGTATGTGTGCATAAGTTACAAGCCACTGAGATTGTCTTAATAAAATTATCGTTGCTATGTTAGCGAGTCGTCTAATTAACTAATTTAGTGCCAGATAATATAGTTTTTTACTAGGGCTCTGCATGTAAGCTCTGCGACACTTGTAATTTCGTAAAGTTTTTTGCAATTTTGTAAATTTTGTATTACAGGAAAACCTCTAATTAAAACAGTTTATTGGGATTCAACCAAGGCCGCTAGTAAGTAAGTTTATCTAACGTCTTCTGGAGATTAATTGAATAAGATTAAGGTCCTTGTACAAAGATGTTCTTTGGAATCACAAAATAAAATCCAGAGGTCCAGATAAATATCTAAAAAAGATTAAACAATTTTTTCCCATTCATTCAAAAGATGTACTATAATGAAATGAAACTCCTCAGCATCACGTTCATTGCGCGGTTTTATTCTAAACTAGAGCCATGCCCTCTTTCGAGAGGTCCTCACTACAATTCAATACGGTTCTTATCGTCCCATGGTCACCTAGTGTCCTTGGTACCAGTCGTTAAGTTAATGGTCAAACCGCGAAGCTTTTTATGTTGCAAGGTTATGTTCAAGGGTGGTTTCCCAATAAACAATGTATCATAATGTGTGGGTCACCAAGTGAGGAGTGTTTTTTCTTTAAATTTAATTTGGTACTTTTATTAGGTAAAAGCTGCATGCTCATATGATTTCCCACTCATATTGCAATGAAAAGATATGACACGCCTATTCTTGCGACTGCGTTTTTTTTAAATAAATTATACAAAGTTAAGATACCGCCATTGTTATAGTATTTCTTATACAAGAAGGTAAATATTTACATATAAGGACCTTGAGGTCACAGCTATGCAAAGGCATTACTTAACGCCCTATGCGAAAACATAACCTGCAACACAGCGCTCTAGGAACTGAAAAGCAACAGAGTGATATAGGGATGTCCCTTAACAACGCTATAGTATAGTTTGGCCATAGATATTGAGATGAGACCCAATTTTTGTACGCAGTGGACGGCAACATGTGCGACTTGCAGATGATGTTGCCTTACTAGCTCATGGGTAATCCTATATGTAAGAACAGCTAAACGATTTGGCATGAAAAATGTAAACGAACGGACTCACAACGTATATCCTGGAAATTAAGGCCATTAACATGCACATTGCAAACTCCCAACATTTATCCATATGCCAGCAATCTATTATCGATTTGGACTCCTTCTGCTACCTCGTTAGAGTAAAATATTGTGTCCTGTGATATCCGCAATATAGCGAGTCTATGTTATAAGCAGCTAAAACCGGTACGGGGAAACTGTGAGAAGTCTGTGCTAATGTACCTAATTATAACGCCCTACAATTATCTATGAGGCGACACGCAGTGAAACATAAATAAAAATATATCCTATTCCCTCAAATAATCTGTTAAGCGCTGTAAAATTTTTAAATCGCCCAGTCATACTTATCAATATACGCACATACAAATTAGCACAAACTCTGTTTTCAAAATTTTTTTGTAATTTCGAAAATTGAAGTTAAATGGTGATTTTATATTTATTGTTCAGAGATCACAAGGGACCTGGTTCATACGAGTAGAAAATCACCCTATAACAGAATAAAAAAAGGTTAGAAGACCTGAAATGTTAGTACGAATTACGAAATCAAAAACTTGTGAAAAAGGAAAGGGGTTAATTGAAAATGACAAAAGAACACGAACATTTTACGATTTAAGATTCATAAAGTCAGAGTTGGAAAATTCGCTTTAACACTTAAATATTAAATTTCATCAAATTTGCTGTGTACTGAGATGTCCATATTTAGAGCATTTACAATAAAACTGTTTTAGTTTTAAGTTTAGTGTTTGTTACTTATTAGTTAATACTTCTTTAGCAAAAGTACTAATAATATAACTTTGAATTTTCGTTTTAAGTTTTCTTGTGTAAAAATTATATAAAAACAAATCTTTGTATAATAACAACGATTTAAGTCGTAAAACATAAACTAATCATAAATGGCAGTAATAAGTTCAAATACATATATTTCGGTTTAAAATTCGTTACGCGAAAAGAAAAAAGTGAAATAATTTATGCAAAATGGCAGTTAATTTATAAAAAATTGTTTCTATTTTTTATGTTTTTTTGTGTATAAATATGTTTTGTAAAATAATATCTAATCCAGTGTTTAGAACACAATATTCGTTATGTTTAATTGTCTTAAAAATATTTATTTATTTAGTATGTTTGCTTTTATTATTTTACTCTATTTAACTGGCAAAATAAGAATTTTATTCTTATATGGATTTTTTGCTTTTCATTTAACTTAATTTTGATAAATTTAAATTTTTCAAATAAAATTTGTTCTTGCTTTAATTCAAGTTTAATTACAGCTACTCGTATTTCTTACGTACGTTTATTTTGTGTAATAATTATTTAGTGTTTGTCTTGATTTACCTGGTAGAATGATGATGTTGATGATATTTACATTAAATTATTTAAAATAATAAAAAAATTTATGTTGACGTAAACGAAAATTATTAACAGTTTCTTCCCATTTTATTTAGATTTCAGGAAACTTAATACTGGCGTTTATGTCTGTGTGCATAACTTTAACTTACTTGAGTTTTCTTTTTAATTTTTTTTATTTCCTTGTTTTTTGCTTTAGTTTATGTATTCATATTTTTTTACTTTACTTTATTTAAAGACTAACTAATGTGATATAGTAACTTCTTCCTTATATATTTTTGTTGTTGTTGTTTGTTTGCATTCATTTTATATCTTTTCTATTATAACATTTTATACTCAGCCTTCTACATCCGTTTCCGCTTCGTATAACAGCTTGTTGTTTTATTGCTGCTGGTGCTTAAACTAGAGTCCCATCCTTCGTCGTATTTCCCCTACACTATTACTACAGCATTTGTTATCTTTTTATTATTATTATTTTTTTTTTAGATTTAATTTGTTATTTTAACAAATGATAACATAGTTTGAGTAGATCATAAAATATTTAAATTTAAAATGCTTAAAAATATCACCGTAATAATATTGAAGATGATTGTATCGTTAACAGTTGCTGCAAATGTACTGGACGAACTTCCTCCTGTGAATAAATGCACAAAAAACAAATACAGGGTTTTTAAAAATATAACAGAAATAAATACAGGGGGAGTGAAAATAGGATATCTAAGCGAAAAATAAATGTCTATGCGAAATGCGCATAGTGACTGGCTTATCCACCCACAGCAATAAATTATATTATTTTATAATAAAAATGAAATGGGAGTAACATTTCGTTACCCAGTTATTCTAGTTTTAGTCAGCTGAAACATCAGCAACGTTAAATTTGGGCGTCTGCAAAAATAGTTCATTATTCATTTAAATCACAGTTATACGATTACCAGCACGTCCAGAACAGTTATGGAAAATTTAGTACTATTCTACTTTTATTGAAAGTAGTTTTTGATTTGCGGAAGACTATAGTGTCACGTTACACAAAAAGTACTTTTTTCTATTCCTTAAAATTTCTGGTTCATATTATTAAAAACAAGTAAGATGTATATCCGGTTGTTTCGAATTTTTCGTACCCTTCACAAAAGTATGAACTATTCAAACTATACTACAGATTTTTCCGGTGCCTCCTGTTTTAAGTCGTCTTATTTTACATCTAAACTCTGCTTTCGTTTAATTTTAAGCATTTTCAATCGGTTAATAACAGAGATGATTTCTTTAAATTACGTCTCTTTTAATTTATTTTTTCTAATCCACATTTTAATAAATTTTCGATGGTTTGGTGAATTGTAGTTATTAGTGGAATCGAATTTTTAGTGAAATTGTTTAATATTTGATAAAACTTTGAGTTTTCGGAGCAATTTCAGCCTTTGGGTAAATTTCGTGGTTAAATTTCAAAATATGGTGAGCTTTGCTTTTGGTTACTTGTTTGTTTTTTTGTCGCAACGATTTTCATGAAATGTTGAATTTATAAAATTTTTTTGCAAAACTGCAAAATTTTGTTGAAATTTAAGATTTTGTGGTGAAATTCTAAAAATTGGTGAATTTAGTATTTGTTGATGTAATTTATGTTTTCTGTTAAATATTAAATCTTTATTCCTTCCCGTATTTCGATTTGCGGTAAATTTTCGAATTTTTGGTCCATTTTTTTTTTATTTTTCATAATTTTTGGATACAATTTCAGTTTTTATTTTATTTATTGCGAGTTTTTGGAAAATTTTATTATTATTGTAATTTAGAATTGGAACTCTAGTTTGGTTTTGTATTGAATTTTCGAATTTTAGCGAATTTCCACATTATCGTGAATTATCTATTTTATTTTCAGATTCATTTATATTTGTCGAAAATTTTATAATTTTTATTATTTTTAAATTTTTGGTAAATTTTTTTTAATTTTCTTCATTTGGGATTCCTTCTAATTTATTTTTTTAATATATTTGTTTAACATAGATTTTGTTAAAATTTCTTAAATTTTTGGATTGTAAGTGAAATTAAATTTTTTTTTTTTTGAGGCGAAATTCCAAAATTTTGTATTTTTTGGTAAAATTCCGATTTTAATTAAATATTCATTCATATTCATCTCAGCAGTTACATATTTTATTCCTGTTGTTCGTTCTTATGTTGAGTTTTACAATTTGTAGTGAATTTAAAATTTTTGCAAGAAACTAGTTTTTGAAAATTATTTTTCAATTTCGGTTTTTATTTTTAAATTTCGATTTTATCGTGATTTTTCGAATTTTAGTGAATTCCCAAATTAAGGTAAAATTTATTTTTTTTATTTTTCAGACTAATTGAACTTTTTTGTAAAGTTGTTAATTTTTTAGGGAATATTTTATTTTGTTTGCGAATTCCCCATTTGTAGTGAAATGTTTCTTAATTTTTTTTATATATTTGTTTAACCTCGATTTTCTTAAATTTTCGACGTTTTTAATAAAATATTGATTTTTTGGATTTTTTAACTTCTTGGTAAAGTTACAAATTTCGGGACAATTAAAACTTTTGGGTAAAATGTAAAAATTTGGGAATTTTTGTTTTTTTTTGCATTTTTAGGATTTTATTGAATTTTGATTTTAAAATTAAGGATCATTGGCACAACCAAAGTGCCCATCTTAGTGAAGCCGCAGCAACTGACGATATTAGATACGAACGCTTGCTAAAAGTGACGACAGATGCTAGAAACGCTCCTTATTTTCCCAAAAAGTGTACACCAGGCTCCAAAGAAATCAATTCGCCGCCGTGCACCAGAATTCAGGCGTACAATTTTTAGCAAATTTGAACTAGAATCTTTAGATCTAAAATAGATTACGAGCTTGCGGAAATTCAAAAATATGTTGCAAGTAGTACTTCATTTGTATTTTCAATTACACAAAGTTTTCATTTATAAAAATTGGTTAATAATCTACATTTAGTAATTCACAAGGCTAATGTTGAAATTACACAAGCGGGTCAAGAACACTCATCGAATGGAAAACAGTCAAAGAATGCCTGAGTTTATTTTACAAATTTTAAAATTAAGATGATCTTCACACTATGGAATTGGAAAATATGACGCCTTTATTATATATAGAAAATAAATGGGAAGCGATCGACCCACTTACGTAATGTATTTGTACCGACAAGCCAATGCAATTTGTGAAGTTCACTGTACAGTTGACTTAGATTATTATAAACCTAGGCTAGTAGTTCTGATCCCTTGATTAAACACAAAATCCTACCAATAATCCCAATATATGAACTACTATAGTTCTAGTATGTACGGCATTTACGCAATATCTACTGTGAAATTTCCGGGAAATAGTCAGACGAGTCATTCAATATACTTTACGCATTCAGAAAGTGTTTTGCTGTCATTGCTGTATGCAGCTTCCGACAAATAAAAACTATTGCTAAGGACATAAGTTGATGTTGTTAATTAAAAACTCACCATTTGTACCAGCATGTATTAACATTTGATTATTTAAATTGTCATAAGGAATTAGAGCAGCATTCAGTGATGTCTCACGTGTCAATTCGGTATAATTTTCAATTTCCGCTATGCATTTCAATTGTAAGATCTTACTAGCCTGATAAAAACGTGGGCCACTTAAGTAAAAATGTACTTGCAATTTTTGCCGCCTTAAAATGTAGCCATGGGCTGAAATACTAGTGTCAACATTTGGTTGTAATTCACCCAAGGAAGCCTGTAAAGAAATTTGTTAAACGATAAAAAATGCTTTTAAGCAATGACGTAAACATGAGCTGAATATTAAAAAAATACTGATTAACGTCTCTTTAAACAAATTTATTTAAATACCCTTCCTATAAACGAAAGTATTTTAAATTAAAAAAAAAAACAATTTGATTTAAAGGAAATATTTCAAAGATTGTTTGTATTATTTACCTGTTCACCATTAATAAACCAAGTAAGTCTAGTGGGTAAACTGGAATAATCTGAGGTACAAATGGCACTTAGATAGTCTTCCATACGATACATGGGATTAAAGCTTTCTATTAGTGGATCGCTTTGAGGTAGGGCTAAAACGAATAAACAACAAGAATTTTTTTTTTGGGTTTAAGTAACATGTGCCAATGATTTTTCGTAACTCACCTGCAACAGTCATATTGTCCTCTTTAGCTGCCAGCTTAAAATGTGGTGCATCTCCAGATACTTCACATTTGTAAACACCCGATGACTTTGCACTTAACATACTCAGTTCCACTTTACATGACGATTCATTGCAATAGTATTTTCCATCTGGCAAATTTACACCAACTACCGGAAATTTTATATAAACCGGATGCATCATGGGTGAATATCTACAAATAAAATGTTGGTTTCGTTAAATTTTTAATTTTGTTTTAACAAATAAAATCACATGTAGAGATAAATGTATGCAGAAAGGCTGCTATAGTTGTGGAGTATATTTCAATTTAAATGAATTTTTCCTTTAATTTTAATTAACACAAATAAAGGCAAAGGATACAGATAAATGCCAAAAACTGCACAGTTTAGAGAAATATCATTTTTATGATTATTTTTATACCAAAAGAAATGATACAACCCCCTCCTCACCCCACTAAGGCTCTCTAAATCTAACATTTTAAGACAAACAAAAACCAACATTTTATTGAAATCAAAAAGATATTTTAATTTTAATTGAATTTTAAACTCAATGATCTTGCTTGCTGAGTAAAGTTAGCAAATAAAACGCGTCCAATATGCTTTTTGCTATGAGACAGAGATGAAAAATTCAGTGCCGTTGTACTATTTTTAGTAATTTTACATTTGCGAATTACCCTAGTACTGAAATTATAGTAAAATCATGTACATTTTTAAAAACAGTTTAAGTTTTCTAACAGTTTAATCATTCTAAACAGACAGGACAAGTTGTGCCTTTGAATTTATGAAATATTACATTTGATGTGGAAAAAATACTTTTTAGGTTAAGTTCAGTTCCATTTCAAAATTAATATTTTCCATAACTGATATATGGTCACTACGATAATAAGCACAACGTAGAATGAAGCTTTACAACACGTTTAAAAATGTAGCAACAACGTCGTATAACTTTCCACAATTTTTTGGAATTTTCATACATTCGAAATACAACTTAATATAATGAGCCCAACAGTCGCAACGTCTAAGTCGACTTGCTGTATACCATAATGTGTAACACACATAGGTCTTGAAGCTCCTCAAGTTTATATCCACATAGCGAAAAAATACTACTTTAACAATGATTTAAGTTATTGCTCGCTTATTAGTTCACTCTTTCCTTAGATGTAACATCTACTACTTGCAAAGTAAACCAGATCTTAGCTAGTCAAAAAAGTAAAATATGCGCGTGTGTGAAAATGGTGTAATCCAAAGAAAAAATATTTAGCTCATTCTAATGATACAGCTTTTTATTGATTATTATAATTTTAAAAAATGATTACATAAAAAGTCTCAAAAATTTAATGTTTTAAACGAAACGATTTTTGGCTCTAGTAAAAATTATTTTTAAAAGTCACAGGCATTTGTCAAAACAAAATTTATGAAGTAAAAAAATGTGTAGAGTAGATTTTTGTATTCGTATTTAAACTTTTTATAATATTTTTTTTCGATATAATTGATTATCCGCTGTAAGCGAAAGTTGAAAATATTTTGAATTATTTTTTAGTTCTTCTTTTAGCTTTTCTTCGGTTGTTAATATGATTCCAATTTGGTGAACGTGGTATGTTGATTTTTTTGTGATAAAATTTCCAGCATTTTACAATATGGGATTTTTTTGTGCGACAGTACTTTCTTTTTGATTTTTTGACTATTTTTTAGATTTCACGATATAGTGTTTGATCGGAATAAAAAGTATTGAAATTTTAATTAGAAATTTCATCGGTCTAGATGGAATAACTTCTTTTATGCAAAAATGAAAATGTGTTTGCCGACTTTGTAGCAATGCTCACATTGAAAACAAAATTTTATGTAATTTTTACCCATTTGATCAAGTTCTTTATGAGTTTTTTTTCAGAAACCTCGAGATAATACAATTCTTATAAACTCTAGATAACCTCATGTTTGTTGGAATTGTAGGAAAAGAACAATGTTGTAGTAATTTAATTTTTCCAAACAGTGAAAAATACCAAAATAACACAAGAGTTTCTATTTATCTAAGAAAATAGAATCTTTTTTTAACTTTTAATTACACATTAAGCTAAATACATTACTGAGCGCCATGATAAGGTCTCATATAAGCCTACATTATACTTATTGTTTTTAATATAATTTTTTTTTGAATACTGCTTATTAAACATATTATATTTCGGGAAACCAAATCAATTAGTATCCAATGAGACAAAAAGTTAAGAAAAGTAAAGTAACTTCATTTTACTCTTGTCTAGTCGTGGCACTGTTGACAATATGTTTTAAAAAGCTCGCTTGAGAGAAAGTTAGCACATTTTGTCCACTTTATTGCCACTAATCCATTTTTTTTGCACTAGTTTTTTACATTTCTAGTAGTTGAACATATTTTAATTCGCAGTTCCTGGTAATTTCATTCAAGTTCGATCAACAACTGCCAAAAAAAAAACACACACACTTTATATGAATACGTAAATGTCGGTATTTGTTCGATGCAGAGCGAGCGCACTTATGCCTGTGAAATTTATAAGACACATAAAATATCTAGAGGGCATCGTTTAGTTTGCCTTCCTATATTATATGTATAATATGAGATCATTGGTGCCCACTTCTCCTTTTTTACTGTTACAAAAATCGATAATTTCATGTTTCTGCTGGTTGAAAACAGTGCAGAATTTGGCATTTGGAAGGTATGAGACCGTTGCAACTTCTTTTTGACAATGGAAAAGCGAACTGGACTTAGTTCTGATCTTATTTGGTAGAAAGTGCGGAGGCATATCTCGGTTGCTTATAAGGTGGGTCCAAAATTTTGTGGGAACAATTCGGTCACTTCCACTTATCGGATATACAAGATTAGGAATATTCTAGATTTGTTAAAGACCATCAGTCTGTTTCTTGGATTAAAAGTTGTAAGTTGCGTAATTTCGCACCCTAGGCCAGTTCTTAAAAGAGAATGGGCTTGGCCTTCATTGCATGTGCTTTGATTGCTACTAAAAGACACATATGTATACGTTTGGTGTTAAAATTTAGAATAAAGAAGATCGAATAACTTCCATCAACTACTTTTTCTGTCCGAGTTACATTATAATCATTGCCTTTTAAAAAGTACTACATAAGCATCTTGGGTTCACAGAAGCAAAATTTTAACTAGGGGTAAAATATTGAAGAAAAGCAAGTTGTTGTACAACTAACGAACAACTTATTCAAATCAACGTTTGTTTTTCAAAAAAAAGTGACGATGCGTTACTACAGTTTTACATAAAAATTTTCTTGATTTAATAGATTTAAGCTATAATTTTAACTAATTTCTAATTAAATCCACAAATTGTTTAAAAATGTATATTTTATTACAAAAACCAATTATGTAGATTTGAATAAATTTTATGAAGATTTTAATAAAAAACGAGTTGATATAAATGGTATTTTCGTTAGGGGGTATATAATTTTTTTGTTAATATCACCTACAAACTTTGGTTCATTATCATATTCAGATCATATTTTTATGTCTTGTATCTAATTCATAATTTATAATTTTCTTTTTTAAAACTAATTACTTACTGATCTCATGTAATTGTTAATAAGAGATTAGTTTTTTAACTGGCAACTTACTGTAACTACACAAAGAGAAATCACTTTTTTCTTTTTAGTTTTTAGTATTTTGTTGGAAGATTGTTATTTATTTATTTAAATAGATTTTTAAGTCGAATATTATTGCAGTAAAAAACACGACACCAAGTTCTGTACATGCTTCAATTAATTTATTTATTTTATGATTTACACTACATGGCAACTGTTTGAGAAAGTGTCAGTATTAGATTTGGCAAAATTATATTGTGCATTCCTTATTTTATTTTAAACCGTAACAACAATCACACTTTGAAGTTATTTATGACATTTATTGTATTATGATCAGATTCTTCAACAAGCGCCTACTAATTAATAAACTTAATTGGATAAATTTATTTTTTTTATTTCATAAATGTCCTAATTATTTAGGACAAAATGCCGTTCTTACTCGATATTAAATTCCTACATGAATAAAGAAAATCTTAATATTGTGTTATTTACCTGAAAAACTCCATTTTATCTTTGTACCATTTGACAGAGTTTAATGTGTGTCCACTCATGGCATAACTACACGATAATGTGACATTATCGCGAAAATCAACAATTTCCGGAACATTTAAATCAGTAACGAATAAACAGCATACATTTTGTAAATCTACAATGAAAACGAAATAAAAAATAATTTATTTAAATAGCACAACAAACGCAATGAATTTAATTAAAAATGGAAAAAGCGAACAAAAACAATTTTACTAAAATACATAAGAAATTTTTCCTTATAAATATTTTTATTTAATATCCTGCGAATGCGATGGTTTATGTACGTGCGTGTAATTATTGCACAGCTAATGTATTTTTAAATATTTAATATTTGTGAAATAAATTTACTGTTTTGACGTAAAAATATTTTGAAATATTTATATGTTTGCACAGATATTAATTAAATAAATAGATTATATCTGTTATAAAATTTTTATTTTTACTTTTATTAATTTCTTTGTCTTATTAGTAATAAAGAACAATTTGATATGAAACATATTTTTTTGTAAATTTACAACGAATTACAACTTTTGAAGACATAAATCAACAAACAATCTTTGATGTGCCAACAGCGATGGGTAAAAAACTTTTGGTTTGGGATTCCAAATTTATTGGAATTTTACTTTAAATTCTTTTAAAAACTGAATGAAGTAAATTTATCAGTCAAAGTTTACTGTTATAATGTTTTTCAAACTTGATTTATCATTTAGCTTGTTCAAAGAAAAAACATGATTGTGTCATAATCACAACAAGCATGTTATGTTCTTGACAAAAAGATACTGTTGTTTCGAACATATAATGATTAGATTAGAGCATGTTTAATATTTCTTTACTTGCAATGAACAATATATTGTTTACTTTTAATAAATGATTTCCATACTTAACAACTGTTGGGCCATAAAATTTTTAATAGGATGCTAACCAGAAACTTAATAGAAATAATATGCAAAATTCGTTTGGTGTTTAAGCAAAGTATGAGGGTTCTGTGGCTTAGGTGGTTGGATGGCTTTAGTTGCCTTTGTTCGAACCTTATCCGCTGTTTACTATGATTATAAACTGTTTGCGTTTGTATCATTCTACGAGGACCATATTACCTTTATTATCTACAATAATAATAATAATCAGATTTGCTTACAACCACTTACTTCAAAGGTAATATGTCGTCGGTCTTGCCTACGGTTACATAAAGCATGTTCTTTTTACATGCACCATTTCGTATTATTATCGAAACATAGCGATCAGAAAACGAAATATTGAAATAACAGCAACTACAATGCAGGCGGCTGGTGGGTCCGTTTCCAAAGAAGCCCACATCAACGCTGCATATGGTACACAAACGTACATAACTATGAGTAATTCTAAGAAGGATAATTAATAATGAAGGGTTGAAGAGTCAATTATTTATGAACATGTTTTTTTTTGTATTTAAGGAAACGTTGTATAATGGCGTAGAATTTTTGGGTTATGTATTCCATCGTCCGAAAATTAAAAAGTTCTAAAAAAAGTCCTCAAAAATAAAAAGATTGTTTCCAGAAGCCGATAAGGGTGCCACCTACCGGGATGGCGAAATTCAACCATTCAGGAACTTACTCAAATGTAGGATATAAATTTCATCAAAACTAAGGAGGCCACCAAAGTCAAATACATATAGATTAGAGAAGACTTTCGACCGCGGAATTAATAGAATATTCTGCAGTTTTAATAAACTTTTTATAAAAGTAAAACCAAAGTTTATATGATATTTTCAGGCAAAAATATTATTAGATTTTGATGTCCTAGAACTATTTGAAACATTAAAAGGTGTAATGATAAATAAAGATGTTCATGAAAAATGAAGATTACACTCAAAAGAAAGTAATTTGTCACAACGAATATAGTATATTTGTGCTGCTACTATTTAAAGAGATCTAGATGTTAGGTGTTTTTGTAGTAAGAAAATACAAATTTTAGCATATTGTACGTGTATCTTACAATAAAATTCATAATGAAATAATCGCCTCTAAATTTTATTTTATTATTTTAGTTTAACGGTTAAATTGAAAAAAATTTCCCTGCAGTTTCCTATTTAGAATTTTATGACATTATGCAGATATTAGTATAAGTAGGAAATTCTTATTTTAATGGAGTCTATTTTTGTGGTTGATAGTAAATGACCACGTCCAAAACCAACTTTCAAATGGATTTATTAAAATAAAAATAGTTAAGAAAAAAATTTAGACTTTCACAAAGCTAGATTAGGGAGACAGAAAATATGAAGCAATGTCATATGCACAACCTACAATTTTCTTAAAAGAACGCCATTTGAGCAATTTAAAATTCTTTCTATCTTCAAAATATTTAAAATTGTAGCATACGAATTTGTAACAAGTTTTTTAATAATGGAGTTTGTCGTGAGACGCACCTAATACGTAAAGTGTGTTAAAAATTCGAAAAAACTATTAAAATTCTCTTCTAATATATCTACCTTGTTACGTGCGCAGTAGTATGGCGGAAGTACTCGTATTGTATTTGTAGAAATGTTTATACTTCTAGGTTCATAATTATTACGTTATTAATTGAGAAACAGCTTTTATCTACAAAAATCTCGCACATACGAAGTGAAACATTTAGACTTTATTGCTCTTGGTTTGATACTTAAATAGAATCAACAGAAAATAAATTCAATTGCATGATCATGATCTGTGTTAATTATTGGGTTAAAGAGATAGAGCTTGCAGTACACACACTTATTACAAAGACGCAAAGAATGTTGAGAAAGTGCAGAGCGGCACCAAAAAGGCATCTGTTCTGTCAGTGTCTAATATATTTTTCTATTCTTTAAATTATTATATGAAATAAAAATCGTTTTTTTTAACTGACTGAAAATTATTTACTCAAAACTTATTTCTTTAACAAAACTAGAAAATTTTTCAACACCTAGAAAAATTCCAAGATGTGATAAAGTATATAGCAGCCGCTAATTTGGACTTAATACAATCCCAAATAACGAAGTAGTTGTACAAGTTAAGAGTTAATATAGCTTCTTTCAATAGAAAAGATGAAGACCAATATGTTTTTAAATTATAGAATAAAAATATCAATATATGTAAATATACATCGCCAGACGCCATAAGATCTTTTAAGAATATGACTAATTGAAACTCTAAAAAATTATAGAGCTTTTAAGCATACCAAAGCTAAAGCAACTCCAAATGTTAAATACGTTCAATAGTATCAATAAATTTGTTTTTTTTTTCTTCTTTAAACAAAAAATAAAACCTGATTCACGTGAAAACTTAAATATCGACAACTGCACTTCGAATTTCTTACCCCAAAAGCCGAAATTTACTCTATATCTTTGATGTTGATTCAATTTAAGCATTTAACTATACGCTGATAAAAATATTAACCTGTCCTTAACAATTAAAAGCAAATTCTCAGACTTTAAAACTCTGTTTTATTTTGGAATTTTTTAATAAAAATACCCTAAAAATTGTTCTTTTTTAAAAAATTTTTTTTAACATTTTTTGAAGCAAAAATATTTTTAAACGAAAAATAAACTAAGCGGAGTAAATTAAAAAACGATGTTAAAAAAAATATATAAAACTGAAAAACAAATTAGGCGATGTGCCTCGAAAATGAGTTGTAATTCATTAGAGTGGCAAATTGTAAAAGGCTCTTTCAAAAAGTACTCGAATATGGTCAATAAATTTTTATAAAATTCTAACTAGTATGTCATGTTTTACTTATGTATTTATTGCTCATAAGCTGGGCAAACCCAATAAAGTATGCTACAGATACTGATTGCTAACGTCTGTTGCGTATGATTAATTGCAATATCTAGTATCCCTGGAAATGCAAAACTAGCCAAGAAACTGGTAAAAAATTATGCTAACTTATGTTTTATAAAATAATTAATATATTTTACCAAAGGTAAGAGCAAAAGCAAAAAATTACCACTTATCCTCAGGGCAGCCTCATATTGGCCATAGACTACGTCAAAATATTGTACTAAAATCTAGTAAATTATTGGAGTTTATATTTTTTTAAGATACAGAATTATATCCTCAAGTTTTCTTAATTTATTTATTTTTTAGACGGCCAAGCAAATACAGATTTCGTACGCTAAAAGGCCATGATTTCAAATGGTAAAAACAATTCGAACGAAACGTACGAAATCTATATTACCTTAAGCCAAATAGATCTACTTAATTGAAACTTAGGCTGCTTAAATGATAACTTAAATGACATTTAGTATAGAGAAGAAATGTATTATACTGCATAAATAGACTATTTGTTTGACCACTCTTTTATTAAAATTTTATAACTTGCATTGCAAAGACTAAATTCTTTGAAATTTGCCTTTCGATATAACTTAGTACAAGACGAAGAAAGTAGATGTGATATCTTTTTTTATTTTTCTCTTATCCAAACACTACAATTTAAAATTTATTAAAACAATGTTGAAGTCAAAAGGATTTGTTGAAGTTAAAAGATTTCCATTGTCATAGAATAACCATAATTTCATTTTAAAATACATAACAAAATGTGTATAAAAATTTATAGCCAAAAATTATTAAAAATATTTATAGACTTTTTTTAATTATCATTTCTCAAAAAACATTCCTAAGAAAATATAAAAAAGGAGACAAAAATTAATTTGTTATTTAAATTAATTGAAATATAAATCTGTCACTAACAAATTTCTGATATTTCAATATCCCAACATATTGTTGTTGCTTAAATCGCTTTTTGAATTAGAAAAAATTATTACTTCAAGATGTCATTTAATAGCTTATCGAAATAAGAATTTCACCCTCTGCAGTTTATTTTGCGATTTTGGCCCCAACTTCTTGTACTTTCCAGATCATCTTATTTAAAGTAACTTCTGATTTATAATAACTTATTAAAATTTTTGACTTCTTAAACCGTAAGTTAACTTAATGTTTATTTAACCTGTAATGAAATGTATGCTAGTGAGTAACTTAAAAATCCCTGTAACATTTTTCGATTTCACGGTTTTGGCAGTTGATACATAAAAGGGTGTCAAAACGAACCAGGTGCTTTAATAAAAAATATTTTAAATTTTTTTACCTTTTAAGAGAAGGTAAAAGCCGAATTGCGGAATATGTAACATTTACTATTAAAGAAGAAGAAGAAGATTGCCTTTTAAATGAAAATAAAAAAGAGTTTTTTTTAAAATTAGTTAATAGTTGAGTGAAGGTACTGAAAGTGTGAATAAACTTGACACAGTCAAGGGGCTTGAAATTTTGTTAACTTGATTTTTATTTATTTAATCTTTCTACTAAAATAAATTTACAATAAGCATCCAAATCTTTATTCTAAAATATTATTGATTAGTTTTTGCCAATGTAATAACTAACTAAAATTTTTGTATTCATATCTTAATAAGCTATATACTATTGGGTATATAGAGACGCCTCGCCAAGCTCAACGTCAGTTCTTTTTAGTCTCTGCTGCCCCTTTAAATTTCAATAAATTGCGTAGAACAGTGTTGGGATGTGCGACCAGTTTTTTTTACGTATTTAGACGTGTAAGTTTTAGCTTCATCCTGGATAATGAGGACTTTTAGAACTATATGGATGTTTTCATTTCTTGTGTGTCATGGGACACATACCATTAAACGTATAATCCTAGACTGTCTTTTTCCTAACTTCTTAATGTTTGAAACACAAACAGTACTCGACAGCTGAAAACCATATTGGCTTTATAACGGCTTTGTATAGAAGGACCTTGTATTCTAAAGACAAGGCTGAATTAGGTCTCATTAATCAGTGTAAATTAGCCGTCTATAATGATAAATGCAGAACTGCTCATTTTTCCATTATTCTGAATTAAATCACCATCCCAACTTTGAAAGTAATTCAATTCTAAATATTGAGAATAATTATAAAGGACGGTATGTATTAGAAATTTTAAAAATTTCTAAAACACCAATATCAGAAAGAATTAGTTATAAAGCCGGTACAGATAATTTCCGTCATATATATAGAAATCTAATACATAAAATCACAGAATTAAGAATAGTTTGCTTATGGTTTTTACTAATAACCCAGTAAGCATTCTGGCTGGAATTCAAGTGGAATTACATTTGAAATCCAGTCACAATTTCCAATTTCCAGTGTTGAATTACAGTTGAAACACAGTAGAATTCAATAGCGAATCCAGCAAAATTAACCATTGAATTACAGTGGAACAAAACAGTACCTTTAAAGTTTAATTCCAGCCTTGAATAACATGGATTTGCAGTGGAATTCAAGTCGAACCGAACCTGTTTTTACCGTTGAATTCAAGCATGGAATTTCAGTGTTATTCAAGCAATGTTACAACAGTAATTAAATAGTGTTATAACATTATTTTAAAAATAGTTTTTAAACCATTTTCTGACACATTTTTTACCCCATTTCCTCTTATCCTTATGATGTTGGTTAAGGATTTCCAGTAAACTGTTTATTGCAGCATTCGCAATGTTATGTTGGAAGCCATTCCCATTGGTTTTTCATTTCCCAGAATATGCTGATTCTAGGTAAGCAGTACAAAAATTTTACGAGCATCTGCTTTTGGCTTTGAACACATACCTTTATATTTATTTATTCCAAATTTCTTTGTATTGCTTTATTATCTATTCTTTATTTTCTTTTTGCTTATTTTTACTTTTATTTCTCTGTGTCATAAATAACATATTCTTCAAACAAACTTGTTGTTCAAACAGACTGGAAAAAGGATGAATTTCAAATGTAATACAAGCTTGGATTCACACTGGAATTCCAACATTGGAATTCACAAAAAATTTGTGCTTATTGGGAAGTCTTGTTAAAGTATATTCATATACACACATACATACATAAATGTAAAATTATTTTTAGTTTGTGTATGTATTTGTTTTTGAAATATAAAACTTTTTTGTTAGTATTATAGAAGAATTTTTCGTATTTTTTTTTTTTAATTTTTTGTAATATAAATTATTTCTTTATAATGTTACAGAGAAGCATAGCAAAATATCGAATTTAATAAAAATATTGTTTTGTTAAAAGAATTTTACAAAATTCCCTAGAGCTTAGAAAATGATTGAAGTAAAATTAAATTAAAAACTCAAATAAATATAAACAAATTTTAAATTAATTCTTTGTATAATAAGTGCTAACAATTTTCTTCTAATTAATCTCTGTATTAAAAACCGATGCATTTTCATAGTTATGATAATAATTGCATTCAAAACACTGAAGATAATTCTATTTCTTATTTTCGTTCGTGATATCTTCAAAGTATTACTTTATAATTAAGCAGCAGCTTTGTGTTTCTCCAAACATCACTTAGTATTTGCATCCTATCAGTTTCAGCTTGGCCAAAAAATGCAATACTTTTTATTTCGTGATTTTAGCAATACAACTATAAAATTTTTTAGAAATCTTTTCTTAAGTATAATAAAACGAAAACTTTTACGAGAACAAGGAGGGCACGGGGTAACTCCATTATAAAGGATTGATATAGAGGCTTGGCGTACATACAATGAAAGCGATTTAAGACTATCATTTCAATGGCTGATTATCGTTCTGCGATACAACTGAGATACAACCAAAAATATAAGAAGTCCAAATACTATTCTTAACGATTTCGCTCAGCGTCTAATAGAGACGCTGGAATTGTTAATACGAATAATGGCATAAGCTGTCCCATTGATGCTTATGATCTTAAAATTTATTAATAAGTAATCAACGAAGTGCAATATGATAGAAATTCATATAGAAAAACTATTGAGCAGAACATGTTTATCACGAGTTAGTCAACTAGAAGCTTTATGAAGAATTGCACAAATAAAATCGAAAGCTACGGGAAGTGATGACCTCCATCCCAAATTCATAACTATATTTCTAACGTATCTCCTGCCTTACAATTATTTAACACCATCATCACCAGTGGGTATCCTGTGAAATACAAGCATGCTAAAATAATCCCTGTTCCTAAAGCCAATACTGAATATATTGCAATTTCTATATTAAGCGTCCCTTTAAAAGCTTTGGAAAACATTCCAACCTTATCACTGCTGTTTGAAAGCTCTTGCGAATGTATCAGGGAATATCAGATATAATTTATACGACGTTAATATTAACTGAAATAAAAACTTAAATAATTTTTTCAAATTTTCACCGACAGCGGCAAAACTTATACCATCCTATCTAACTGGCTGCATTAAAACGGCATATAATCTCTAAACAGAAGGTGTACCTGATAGATCGATTGAAGGCTCTTTAATTTTTCAATCTACTTAGTGGCTTGCCACTATATTTACTGCAGTTCGTGTTCATATGTAAGCAGCTGACGTTCAGTTGTATATTTATAGAATTAAAGAGGGAAAGTGTTAACAAACTGAATAATGATCTGAACAATATTCAACGTTGAGCATCTGCAAATGATTAATGTGGAAGTCCTCGGAAATCCAAATAATGCACAGGTGTTAAAAATACATATGAAGTTGAAAACATGATAGTCGGGCCAATAATTCACACTGTTAATAGTAAAAATGCTATAGGGTAAGGCATACTTGGTTCCATGTCTCATTTATGACTGTGAATTATACTATAATTGCGATTACTTGAGCAAGAATGTCAAGTGCTATATAATATATAATTATTGTATTGCCAATCGATTTAGTTTACGAGGTCAATTAAGGAGGAAACACTGTAACTCCTAAATTGCAACGCCTTCCATCATAATAAAAGCTAGTAAATAGCAACACAATACGTTTCAAAACATTTGTGTTTAATTATTTTGGCTTTATTTGTTATTCCTTTAAAAATGGCCTCAAAATCTATGTAAAAAACCATGATCGAAATCTCTGTAATTCAAATAAATTTATAGTCATATTATTTTGTTTAAGCATAATTTGTGAACACGCAATATTGCTTTAATTATAAGACTTGCTCTTGCTGTGCTAAGAGCAAATCAATAAAAAGACCTCAGTAAATATTCGTCTTGTAGTAATTGAAATAATATTTCAAATTATTTGGAAAGCGGATCTAAATCATTTTGTATATTGAATAAATATTTCCTAAAGCAATAATAATTATATTATGTTTATGTCCGTTTAAAAATTTCTTTATATAATTTTAGACCAGCTATGACTTGTCCATTATGATATTTTGTTCGCTCTCTATTATTCGGATATGAGATATATTTATAAATTTATTAAATAAAATTTGTCAACTCAAGCTAATGATTTGATAATAAAAATCATTTACAAATCGATTCTTGAGCTATTTAGGTTATCTGAAAAATTTCCTTATAACAATTGCTTTTTATGCTTATTATAATTGTTGTAAGCAAGCCGTTAGCTTGCAAAACGCCCTAAAATTATTTCTTAACAAAATGAAGCTAACCATTTAAGTAATTAAAATATGAAGTTATTTTTCACTTTGAAGTAAATCAAGAATTAAAAAAAATATTTTGTTTGGCAAGAGGACTTAAGTTGAATATGCCAGATCTGATTTTTAAGAACAGAGAAGTATGATGTAAAATATAAGATATTACATGTCTGTGTTTTTCTTGGCCAAATTATAATATGTGCTCATTTCCCGTTCTACTCGCAATAGAATACAACAATTAAAAATCAAATGGTATTCTTCACATTAGCTTTATAATCTAAAGAAAATCCCCTATTAATAAAGTTTCATTTTAAAAAAGCACATAAAAAACTTTGTTATAGAAAACAGAGCTGTAAATAAGTGGTTGAATAATTTTATTACCTACTGGTAGATATTCGACCACTTCACATTCGTCAAATGTAGGTAGGTAAATTAGGTAAACAAATAAAAAATATTTAAATTTCTTGTGTTTAGTTACTCTAACAACTGTTTTAAATTAAATCTGGACTAAGAAATTAGTGCTTAAGTCGACTTAAGCAGAAAACGGGTCAATAAATCCATTTTGGTGTTCTTTTTTAAAGTTCCGCCTCAGAAAAATTGTACTTCTTATTCTATTGTTTTGAAAGTTATACTGAAATGAATTTCTGCTTATCTTTGTCGTTTGTAACAATAACTTTGTTTGTAACACAACTTAAAATTTTGTTAAGATTAATTCTTGAAAGTAAATATTTCTAACAATTTTTTCCAGATTAGTTTAATAGCCCTACTTAAAAAGTAAATACGTTTTTAAAATACTGGTGTTATTTTACTGCAAGCTTTCAAAGAAAATTAAAAAAAAATCCGCCAAATTAGAAACAGAGTAACATTCTTTCCGCTATATTTCTTCGAAATATTGGTCGCCTTAAAATTGTTTAAACGCACTAATGAATCCTAAGTTGATCTTTTGAGCATAAATTGTTTTGTTTATTTTTTTCGTTCCCTAAGTTGCACAAATTCATATTTTATCGATAATTTTAGACTTTAAGGCTGTAATTATATTACTAAAAAATAAAACTACTTAAATGAACATAGGAATTTAAAAAACAATATTAACAGTTGGCAAATTAGACACTGCTAACATCCATTTTAGCAATAATCTTTTTTTTTTTTAATTTATTAATTCTTTAAACCACAAACTCGTAAGTATCTTAGTTTCAACAAACAGAATTAGGCCGCTTTCAAAATGAGTGGCTTATATAATAACAGCTATGTGCATAACTAAAAGTTAACAGTTCGTTGTATACTACATACAACGGGCTGCTAACTAGAATGCCGATTAGTCTTAGCACCTTGTTGGCATAAACTTTATGCAGAATGGCTAATAATCGATCCGTATGATAACTTGTTAAAACTCAAGTCTGAAATTTTGGGGATTTTTCTAATTCAAGAACCCATTCTGCAGTAATGTTGGCACGTTAATGAGTCTTTGCTTTTTGCTTATAATGACGGATGTAAACCGCTGTTTTTCAAAAGTTAGCAAGTGGTTAGCATATTGGTAGCAATTAGTTGGCTATAGTTTAAGAAATGTGTTAGGAATAAACTATAGGTTAACTTCATTATGTATTTTTATTATGTATTATTGAATTATTATTGTTTTATAGAAAAATATGAAAAGATGAATTAACAAATGCTCTTTTCACACTTACCAATGAAAAATATTGAAAACACTAAGAACAGCCAGTAATCCATTTTGTTTGTAGTTATCCTTTGGTTGTGTTAATTGTTTAAAAAATATTTTGTTTTTAATTGTAGGTAGTTAAATATTGATAGAAATAATTTAAAATTAAATAATATTTTAATTTATTAACTTTTTGTTGTTGTTTAACTAAGTAGCACGAGTATGATACCGTTTGTATAGATGTTTACAACAAGTAAAATTATTCATTTGTTTGTTGTATTAAATACCAGTATTCAAATTTTAATTTTAATTTTGTTTTATTCTTATTTTACACTGTCGTTATTGCGAATAAACTATAACAAATTTGCTTAAGTAAATATTTGTTAAATATTTTTCCCACATCTAGCAATTGGTTTTTCGTTTTTAATTGAATTTCTTCGACTGCCTTTGTTAAGGTGTTTGTTTGTTTTACTCTATAGATTTATTTATTATTTCTTTCATTTGAATTTGAAACAATTTTATGGTACATTAATGTTAAATGAACGCTTGTTAAAGCATAAAGTCTGTTCTAGATTTCAGTTAGATTTTGTTTTCTTTTCACTTTCCGATTCATTGTTATGCTTCTGCATTGAAATGTAAAAGTGTATGTAGGAATATAAACACACACCTACAAAGATTTCGTCACAAACACACTTATACACTTATAGTTCTTGCTGACTTTTGTGAATGAAAAGGGCTCTTTTAACATAATTATGCCTCTTATTTCATTTTATTAAGCGACAACAAGTACAAATGCGTTATACAAAATTCCACACAAAACGTTAAGAAAGCAAAGTATTTTTTGCTTTTGCATTTAAATGAAAACGAGAGGAAAAACGTTTGTTTTGTATTTGTATTTTTTATGGTATAATTATTTTGGCCTAAAGAAGTGTTTATAATGGTGCTGGTGATGGCTTAAGTGTCTTGTTGCTGAACATCCTTGTCAGCGTTAATAGCAGTATAAGTGGTAGATTAGCTGTAGTAATATTGTCAATTTAAGGTACTTTACGTTTTTTTAAAGTATGTGTAAGTAGTACTCAGTTAGTAACGTTGCTAGTGGCTGCTGTATGTAGTAACTCTTTTGCTTGTCGCAATCATTTAATTTTCACTATAGTCTTATTCACGAACTTACAGACAAACAAACACATCGGGGTTACTATGTAATGTAGCATAAATGACTCCGTTTTCGTATCCCTTTTATCACGAACTTTGTAGGGGAGACGTTAACAACTCACGACAAGGATGCTGGAGATGTTTGTTGACTTTATTATAAAAGAAACGAGTGAATGCAATAACATGACACTTTTCTGCTAAAGAAAATTTTCAATTTCTTTATTTGCAAAATGCATAGAATTTATGTTTGTTGCTTTATTTTGCGACCATTTTTTTTATTTTCACTTATAAAAGAAACTTAAATAAAATTAAGTAACACAGCTGATAAGCTTGAAGCATGATACACAAACAAACAAATTTATTTAAATTTACATACACTTTGCGTTTCAACATAAACAATATAATTGACTTTTAGAGATTTATTTTATAACCTTTGACATTTTAAATTGTCACCATTGTTTTAAATAATTTTTTATTTAATTTTCTTTTCATCCCTTTTTTGCTTAATAGAAATTTTCTATGAAAATTTTGAAAATTTTCATGTAAGTGTTGTGTTCGACCGAAAGTTAACGCACTGACTAAATTCTCAAATAAATCTAATTGCTGTTTCATGTCCTGATTTTGTGCTATTTTCGTAGTTTTTTCTTTCTATTTCTCCCCGCATCTGCAAATACAGAGGCCTGAACTCTAGAGTAACACAAAGTTGTACGAGAAAATTACACAGCATCCTTTTTGTTCGGTTGACTCGCTCTCTCTCTCTCTGTCTCTCCCAATTCAATAACATGACGTTGTTAACAGTGTACACCCCATTTTATAGCGATAACAGAGCAGATTTTTAAGCAAAACTATAAGCGATGCGAGGAAAATTGTTATACAGACAAATCGCTATTATTTGTTTGTTGCTTATTGAAAATCAAATTAAACTGTACGGTGAAACAGAATTTCGCTCTTTGCAGACTGTAAACATTTAACTGTTTACGCCCTAATTACAGCAACTGTAATTTATATACGTAAGATGAAATGGGCAAAAGTGTTATACAAAATTTTATTTTATGTGATTCAATTACGACATTTCAAAATTATACTGTACTACTACGTTAAAAGTTTAGCTGTAACAGTTAAAGTTGGCAATCACCAATATTTTTGAAGACTCTAACATTGAAGAATAAAGTTAAGAGCAAGTTCTGCTTACACTTTACACAACATTAAAGCGAATTCAGGAATAAAGTGTGAAATATCCTAAAATATATATTTTTTTTTTTTTTGTAAATTAATTAGTTGCTGTTAATATTATTTAATCAATAGTTGTCGCAAAAATCCGTGTTTGTCTTAAAATCTGATAGAAGGTAATACTAAATACTGGTCTTTTGCGCGTCAGATTATTTACTGCACCAATCCCTGTATAACGCTCTACATGCAGGTCAGTGATCGGAGAACCCCGACGGATATCACCCGAACACAATTACCCGCGCAAAGAATAGTTCAGTTAAAAATTACCGGGAAGAAACTTATTTAAACTCGAAGGTCAATGCAATAGAATTCTGGGATCTTGCTATGCAAAAACATTTTAATCAGGGAACGAAGAAGCATTCCAAGCTGCCATTTCCGCCAACAGATCTTTTATTCTGATCAGTGACGTAGCCGTTAGCCAACAAACGCCATAAAATGTCTCAGAGCCGACAGGCGGAGTTATCTGATAAATCAACGCAATTTTAAAAAGTGTATAAACTGATTCTTGATTTGATATTCCGACAGGGTGTTTTGATGTAGAATTTAAATAAAAAACGTCTCCACAGCGAATTCGAGATGCTCACTCGACCACTGTGACATCATGACTGACAAATCCGCACAATCAATAATTCCAATGGCACCACCCTCCTACCGGACCGTTTAACACTTTTTGAAATAATCGTATTTAAAAATATAAATTTTCCACCAGACACCCTGTATCATATATCTACTTGTAAAGAACCGGTATGTTTTTTGTCGCTAATATTTTTGTATTGCAAAACGTGAAGTAATGAATGAGACCAAGAACTTATAAGCTTTTAATTAATTTATTATTAATTTATTATTCTTCTTGGTATACAAATGCTGCAGTCACATCGGATTGATATCAGGAAGTAAACACTCATACCAGACTTATAGTGTGAGGTTGAAAACAACTGTAGAAAAGATTTCTAATATTTTCCAGTGAAAAACAAAGCTTGTAAGTTATAAGGTAAAATTGTAATATAAGAAGATTGATAATTGACCAACTAGAATACTGTACAAACAAGTATCCAAATTCATAAAAATCATATTAATACAACCGTATCTAGTATTTCAATTACTTTACACAAAACCTTTTAGACTTTCCTCCTGAACACAAATATAAATTTAAAAAAATATGAAAATTGAGATGAATATAAGAGAACATTCCGATAAAGACATCTACTTACTGCCCTTTTCTTTTACAGTTTTCATTTTACATAAACATGTCTCTATGTTGTTAATAAAATATACATGCATGTGTTATGATATTTAACAAATGCACACATATATACACTCTGACAAATGCTTTTTTTATATTTCAGTCATTTATTTGTTCTTTTACTGTTTTTTTTATTAACTACTTTTATAACAACAACATAAAAAGAAAGGAAGAAAAAAGTCATGCAGAACATCCAAACATAAACATAATCAAACAAAAACTTATTGTTCTGTTTGCACTCATTTCTTTAAATCTTAAATTACGTTTTGGTAGAAATATACACACTTGTAAATATAAACAAGGACGATAATAACAAATATTTCTCAAAATATACACATACACGCACATATAGCACAACATGCACAAATATATATTTGTATGTGAGAGTGTGTATGTAACTGTGTTTGCTTAATGTAAAAAAGGTTTATTTACAAGAAAAAAAAACACATGAAATCAAGAATGTAAATGTGTAACTTTTTAACATGGTCATAATAAGAAATGAACATTCATTTATGTTTCTTCTTCTCTGCTGCCACTGCTCTCATGGTGTTGTTAGTTGTTAAAAATAGAAAGGGGTTCGCAGTAAGGTCGGGTCAATGTTGAAATGTTCTGAGGCGGCGATGTTGTTTCGCCAGTGCTGGAAAATCTCAGTGTTTATTATTTACATCATTGACACGATTTAATAGTATGTACAGATCATAAACCCGTACTACTAAAGTCAGTTTTATGTTACGACCATTTTACGGCAGATATGCTGGTCCTTCAAAATAAACTCCGGAATGTTAAGTGTCAAAATTCAAGACTACCGGTTCGGGTAACACCTGTATATTAAACAGGCGTTAGGTCGACCTTGAAAGTGTAATCCAAGGCTGTCGATTCCTTGGCGTGCACAATCTCTTATACTCACCGAATTTTTTTTTAGGTAATTCATTGCGCATTCATGTAAGATCAAACAAACTCAGGACATGCGCCAACGGTGTGCATTGGCCTCAGTTGCCCTCAGAGACACCTTGAAGTATTGATGCAGGGGGATTGGAAAACCAGTCCCTGATGCTTGAATATGGACAGAAACTGAAAGAAGATAGGACTTTCTAAATTGACCAGTAACAATATAAACAAGTCTCAGACTGGCTGTTGGTGATCCTCCTTTGGCTGTACATGTGGTAACTGCGGCTAAAACTAAATCGCTGGAAGATTTTGGTGAGGAATCAATATGGCGTTTTATTGCAACGCAAGCTGTCACTAGAAAAGCTATTGATATCAGGAGACTGGCTAACTCCAAACCCCTTGGCAAGAAGTGGCATCAGCGTCGCTGCAGCCTAGGTTTTCCATTGCTGCGTAACATCAGATAACATTTTTGTTGCCCTTCGCAACTTTTGGATTAATACCCTAACAGTGGCCGAAAAATTGTTTTTAGCGAAGAAGGAATGTTGTGTAATGATTTTGAACCAGTGGCAGAATTTTTGAGCCCTTAACCTTTAAACGCAAGTAGGACACAGATAGCCAATTTGATTATGGAACGAATTAAACGAGAGGCAGGCGCAACGTGTAACACATCAAGCATCAAATTGGACATACTACATTTAAGATGTGACATGAATTATGCCACAAGATTTCGCGAAAGGCTTTTGCTATAAATAACTCACAAGCGGCTTCCTTTTTGCTCTTCAATATCGACACATCCTTATAGGAAAACTTTTTACAAGCGCATATGCATGTACATTCTGTGCGTGCCATGATTTCCAGGTTGTTTGGATTACAAGATGCTGATGTTATTGTTACTTTAATTGCCTTGTTTCAATGTAATCCTTCATAACTTTTCGCAGAATTTGAAATTTTTGATGTAAAGAAGTGCAAAATGAAAAATGTTATAGTAGATTCCTTCCAAATCTGTGATGCCGACATCATTTTACCCCTTGTTTGTTACACAAAGGAACATTAGACAAAATAGTGGTATGTTCCATTTAATGTTGCACCGTCTGTGCTATGTTGCATTTGGAAATTATTATTTAATTTTTCTTTCCCAACACAATTTTTTTATTTTGAATATTTTATATTTTTAAACACAATCCTGTATCGGCTGCATCGATGTTTACTAATTTTGATGGCCTATTTCGTTGGAAGTAGTCGCGTTATTTTCGTCTGCGCACGTTTTCGTATCTACCCACGTTTCCTTATATGGTCCTTTGTGTGTCTCTAGTAACATATTTTACCATTCATTCATTTTTACATTCGCATGTTTCTTTTTTTGTGAGAAATAGAAAGTTTTTTAGATTATAAGATTTTTTCGATAGTAGTAAGCTAAAATATTTGCAGGAGAGGCAACAAAAGCTGAAAGATCAAACAGTATGAAGCTTTATGCAAAAACATCTTGCCGTTTCTTTCCATCTCTCTGACAATTCACGAATTCTGCGTTAGAAGAACTGTTCATTGCTTGATACTCTTTAAAGCAGATGAGATAAAGCTTCCCACCCGCTGCTGCTAAAAACAACATGACGAGGAGCATTTTGATGTCGAAAAATTATAGCTTCGTTGCTGGTAGCATACTCGGCAAGTTTTTATTGCTGCCTTCAAACGTGTTTCTCCACACTATTCTGCACGTCCTTTTTTGTTTTACAGGGACCTTTATCGATCGTAATATGCCCGCTCGAACTATGATGTCTCTGATTCTTTACCTTAAAACTTTTATAGCCGTTGGAAACGCTTTTTGACCTCTCATCAAAATCCTCAGTTACGAAGCATCAGAACCAATCTCTACAAGCGGTTTTAGTGAGAGCATACTCACCATAAACTCCTACCGTATTGTGGTGAAAGATGTTGTGAAAAACACAATTCGCTTTGTCCTAAGTAACTCAGCTTTCCCATTGGTCCTCTACTACTCTTGCAGTGTTACATACTCAACCTGAACTTTGAGTTCGCTGGAGAACCAACTTTTATTATAGAGCTTTATTGAAGCGTATTATTATGCGGACATTATTTTAAAGATCTACAAGGGCTACTGATGCTTGGTATTTTTGGCCAAAAAAGAAAACCTTAGTAGCGATTTCCATAAACGTAGCTTTAAAATTTTACAAGCGCTGGCAGCTCTAAAAATTATAAGCCAAAATATTTGTTTTTTGGTATTTTATTTTATTTTTCTATGAAATTTGTTTTCTTGTTAAATATTGTGGGTTTGTTTCATCAAAATGGGTAAATAAAAAATCCAAAAGCTAATAAAACATAATGAGTGTAATCTCTGTCCTTTTGTTCGTTCTTGGTTTAAAGTACCCGATCCCTGTAAGTGTTCGTTGTTATATTTGTTTTAATACAAGTGGTTTGAAAGTAAGAAGGAATATATTTGAACATAAGTTGATCGTCATACATGTTAAACTTTGATACTATTTCTTTTTTTCTCCTTGAACTGTAACTTCTTACCAGTTACTCGTAAAACAAAATAAGAAGAAAATTTTTTGGTAATAATGTACATTAATAATGTTTACTTTAGTGTAGCGTAGCAAAGAAAATGTACAATCATATTGTTAATTTACACGCATTTCTCACCGAAGGCAGAAAAGTTAGAACTTCATTTGGTTTAAAAATGAAAAAAAAACATAGTAAAAGTTTTACGTGGTTAAGATAATATTTCCAGGATAAATTTGTTATGAATGTTTAATTTTAGTATTTATTAGCTCTCGATTACTCAGATAATAGAGTGATAAATAATAAATATTACGCAGGAGCAACATTAGAAACAATCCATTTGTCATTAAACAGGACTATAAATTAAGAGCGATGATTATCTACAAGTCACTGTCCAAACTTCATTACATTCAGCAAAGGTCACTATTAGTTCGATTTTTATACCAGGGGTCTAGCGGGCTTTAAAAATCATGATGGTTCAAATATAACAGTACAGGTTGAGCGCTACAGAGTTGTACTTACATAAAAGCTGTTAAATTGCGATTACGATTAGTACTTTTTGCAAAGAATTCACTGCTATAAAATTCTTGATTACTACTTGCCTACCGGTTGCAACTAATCTAAAAGTTAGCACGACTACTTGAGATTACAATCAAATAATAAAAAAAGTAATTCGATTTCTTTTGAACGATTACTTTTGACTATTTTAAAAGTAATGTGACAAATCGTGTGTTAGTTCCTTTCATTCGATTATTTTTTGACTATTTTCTTCTTCCAGTCCACGAGTTTATGTGATTTTCTATTTAAAAAATTATTTTTAGCAAATCCTAACTCATTTTAGGATTTTTGCTATTCGCTGGCTGCTTAAGCTCATTAAGTAACCTTTACCTAAATGTTTCGAAAACTTAAACATCTTATGCCCAAAATTCTCTAAACCAAATGAGAAATTCAAATCGAAAGCGTTAAAGTTTTAACAGGGAGCCCACACAACAACAAATTGTTATTTATCTTAGTTGATTTGCTACGTTTGGTAGGTTGGTTTCCAACTCTAAATGAAGCTATAATCCTCTTTATTTTGAGAAAAAATGTAAGTAGACGGTTATTTGAAAACATAAATACAAATTTTAGAAACGTAAACCGCTATAGTTATAAAACTTTTTAAAAAGGTTAGATGTGTAGTAATAAGGAGTAAAAAGCACATCACACAACGCATAACCGCCCTGTCTAAATCGGACCTATTTTAATCCAGATAAAATATTTTATTTTTAGGTGTAATTTGGTATATTTTTGTTCTCGTTACAAACACTCTGATACAAATTTGGAAAACTCCAGCCTTGTAGCCCAATTACAACTAATATCGAAAAACCTCAACAAGAGAGATGGCAATAAATTATACTTTAATTATAGTTGCACCTTCCGCTGGCCTTATCGATGACATGTTGAAGACTTTGGGTTTTTTAGTTAAAAAATCATAAATTTGTCAATCAGCCTACGTAAGTGAATCAAAAGTAGCTTTTGAAGTTAGATCTTTGCCAAAATTGTTAAATTGAAACCGTACTAACCACCACAAAAAATGGTACTTTCTTCAACAATTTAATACTTTTTATAAGACATATTTTTATTTGAAAATAAAATTTAAAATCTATTTATATAAAAACAAAACTTTATAAAACCCTTTTACATTAATAAAGGCCCATTGAATTTTTATGGCAAATAAATAAATATTTGCAATAATTTACATAAATAATTAATTTACTTATATAAAAAACTCAGGAGCCAGAATAAATTAATTGATTTTCGATCTGATATTCCGGCAGGCTGATTTGAAATACCTACGTATATTAATTCATATTTTTTATATAAAACATAAAAGTCTTAGGAATCTAATACAGCAGGCCAAAATCTGTCAAAAGTAAACTAGGAAAGTTTTTATAGAGACAATTATTTTGTCGCCATCACAGCTGCACGACACTGTTGTCACTGTGGCTAACTTAAGCTAATTTCTATTTTCGTAAGCGACAACTAACTGATCTAGTGCTGTCAATACAATAAGAAATGTGAAATAAATGAGAGTTTAAAAATATTATATTTGATTTAACAGAAGAAATTAAAATATTATAAATGCCTTAACAATCAAGATGTTTTAAAAAAATTAATGGGCTTGGGTTCAAAGTTTTATTGAATCTTTCTAAAAGAAATTCACAATAAGATTTCAAGTCTTATCCAGAAAATATTATAAATTAATTATCACCCATGTAACTACTAATTTATTGTATTAAAATCTTATTAATAAAAAAACCTACACGGTCGTGTAGGGAGAGCCATTTTTTAGACCCTGGTGATCATCAAATTGCAAGTCATATAATTCTCGTCTGCCGTTTTTGTAACTTCTGGATGTTTGATGCGCAAGCAGGCATATGTTCATATTGATTTTATAATGAATTTGTATAAAAGGACTCTGTACTCCAAAGCCAGGATTGAGTTAGGATCTATTAAGCACTGTAGTTGATTTATTCGTAGTTTTATAGTCGTTATTTTCAAATATGTAACGTGGGTTTCCCCTGGAACCGTGGTATTTAATATTGTTACTGGTGGAAAATTTTGGCTTTTAAGGGAAACTGTTTCGTGAGCACATTTTGATGCATTTACCTTTATTCTACACTTTTTAGATATAAGACTGTAGTTGTTCGGATTCAACCTACGGAACTTCGTGAACTCTTATAAATGCCGTGCGGTTTGCAAAGGTTGACGTATATGTATTTGGGCTTATTGGCATATCCGCTGTATAGAGGATATATTACAGCGGCACTAGAACACTAATTTGGGGTTCTTCTGCATAAAAGTTCCTTACCTTAAACGTTTTATCTCTCAAATAGCTCTTAAGATCATGCCACTCCCTATCGAATAAAGTTGAACAATACTACTTATTTGCAAATGCCGATCTAATAATGGTTACAATTCTATTGACTTGCTCAATAGTACTATGCATTGCTCGAAAACCAAACTGAGAGTCTGGAGTAATGTGGTGCTCAGTACGATAAGGCCTTAAGCACGAAACGAATAATTTTTCCGAAAATTTTCGTTAGCAGGCTAATAGGAAAATAGGACGGAAGCTGTCCCTGCTTTAAGGATCATAACAATTTTAGACGTATTAACAGAGCATGAGAAGAAGCCAACGCGTAACATGACATTAAATACGAATAGTAAAATTCTAACAGCATAATTTGGTACATTTCTTTATCATTGATCCTGTAATACGATCACGTCTAGGTGATTTTGGTGATATCTAGAGTTTTAATTGTGGATTATAATAGCCCAAATTTCATAGGATTTGGTATTTTCTAGAACCTGCAGCCATTTATAAAATTCAGATCGTTATACGCACATGTATATTTCCCGTCAATATCTCCCAAGCAATTGGCATTCCAGACTTCAAATTTTACTGGACCGATTTGGTTTTAAGCTCTCTTACGCTTCGAGGTGACAAATCAACAGCATGTATATCATATAAGCTCTTGCGAATATTTAAATTTACACGCCTGTATCCCCAATCAAGAATTTGGATACTATCTTTGAGCTATAAAAAACTGATAACCCTTCTTATAGCTTAAATTATTGTTACGGTAAAGCGAATTACGGCATCTATGTCTTTTCTGTTAGAAAATCGCTTCATTTATTCCATTGTCAACAATAAATTTATACCTGCGTTCATCCGAGGTGCCTTAACCCCTCTGCATTTCTCAGAATTCTACCCTTCCTATGGTCCTTAGTTAAATAAAAGATGTGTAAAAAGTTAGTCGTTTTTATCAATTAAAAAAAGATCACATTAAACAGATTTTATTGATTTCAAATAAATTTTTTTTTGCAAGGGGCGAAGCCATCATATAGTCTTCTTGTGGTCTTGCCAGACAAATTTATATCTCTCAAGTCAAAATAACGTATTTATTTCTTTTTTGGACATATGATACAACAATTATGTCATTTGTGTATAAAAACTCGGAAAGCGTCTGGGTTATTTTTCATTACCAAGATTTTATGTAGTAAATAAGTCTTATTATCCCTGGCTGTACCTACAAGAGTTATGTCTTTGGCACGACCTTTTTTTAGCGGGTTTATATGCTGTGAAAACGTTGTCTCGGATGTGATTCCGATAAACTAAGTACCACGCACTCACCTAAATAATAAAAAATGTAAAAAAATAGTCCAGAGGATATAAATATTATCTTCGTTTTTTTCCTGGCCGAGCTTTTTTCGATCTGCATGTATAAACTTCCACATTTGGCAGGCTTTGGTGGAATATATTGGCTTAAACTAAAACGGCCACGGAACAAAACTCATTGCTTATTGTTCGTGTGGCTTATAATACACGTAGAGCTGGCAATTCCACTTGTCCCAAATATATTTTATAGGAGCAAACTTATCTCGAAGTCTGCTTTCTTCTCTGTTTTTAGATTTATAAAACGTGAGGCATCTCGGAAATATACGATAAACTTTTTAGGCTCGTAGTTGCTCGTAAAATAAGTCTATACCGTGCTATTGCTTCCACAAGCTAGTCAGACTTTTTCCTTGAGATTTTACTACGCTAGCCATTATCTGCAAGCCGCAATATGCATCATGCTCAATTATATCTAAGTTTTGCCAGCTGCTTCTATACAATTCTAGTCCTTTTAGATTTGAGCAACGAATGAAGTTTTATAAAATACTTCTTCGTTGGGAGTTATATTTATTGGGTGAACCCACCATTTTCGGTGACTTCATTAGTCAATTATTAAAAATAATATGTATCGTTACGATATTGCTGTCGTTTTCCTTCTAATTATATAGCTGAATACGCGACGGCTGTTACAGCCAACGGCATTTCTAGTCTTGTATTTCTGTAGCGGCAGTCGTTCATTTAAAGCCTTAAAAAGAGTATAAAAAATTACAGTAACGTAGCTTTGAATGAAAATACTGAAAATAGTACAATAGTGTTCTTACGTCACCTGCATAGTAATCATTCGCCTTTCACCAATTAAATTTGAAGATGCGCAGATTCAGCTAGACCTTTGGTAAATATATTGTTTTTAAGTAAGCCCCTGCCAGCTTACTTTGATTTCCGTTGGCTGTTGTCAGTTCTTCATATTAGCGATATCTTAAGGATTCAGATGTACAAGCTTACCGGCACAGCAATTGTGCTAATAAGAATTGTATGAGCGGAATAGTGCTAAAAACTGAACGAATTGTACAAAAGTTTCATTCTCTTGAACACTTAAAATCTCATGGAATGGAACGGCATTATAAAGGTAATACTGATTTCATAATTTGCTGTGATTAAAATGAATAGTAAAGTGATTACCAGGATGTCTTAATAAGAGGATGCTATGCAAATGGTTGCAGCAATAAGTCGATGGCATCATGCGCGGTGGTGCAACTGAGGCCGACTGTTGAGGCCCTAAAAATTCCATTATTGGGTTTCTGTGAGAAAACTCTTCAACTTGTGGGCCAAATTCCTTATTTTCAATATACGTAACAAGTCAGTTAGTCTGTCGATCTCTCTTTCCCTCTACAAACAAAGTACCGCTCCAAGGTGGTACGCCATAGCTGGCCGGTGCCCTTGAATCCAGCATAGCTACGCCATTTTTCAAATTTAGACCTGCCACGGCCATTTGCATTATATCATAATCCGTATTTAATGTCGGTAGACAAAGTGCAACTTGTTTATTTAATTTCAACATTTACCTGCTCATATTTGAATTTGTGTGATAGGTAAGATTAGCGTATGGGTTGGAGCTAGTTTTATATATTTAATTTTTTTTTTAATTACTATCTGGTTGCTATTACAATGATGGCTCTTACAGTTGGAAATATTAAAAGTTTTGGTAATTTAGTACAATATGTCTTTGTGACGCAATCACACAATTTTTCACACCTGTTAAGAAGTTCTCTGCCACAATTTCTTTAGTTAAGATGCTTGCACATCTGCACAGATATGCAGAGTATCTGTGTGTTTAATGATCCATTAGGAAATCGTGCTTTGCATAAAAAACAAGAAGAACAATTTAACTTCAAAGTATTTCAAGTGCTTGTAAACATTTACTACTTCATTCATTATTGAAGCCGATCATAAAATGCATAGTAAATTTACTTGAGCTATTGCGATGAAGGGAACAGGGAGAAAAAAGAAAACGTATGCATGGCTTCGGACCCATGACAATGTGCACGATTATTTCCGAGTTCAATTTCACACATTAAGGAAGACATTTGATTTTACAACTTCCTCCGGAATTCAGTTTTCAATAATTGAAAATTCTACTCTTATATTTATTTCTTACATTTTATTGACTACATTATTATTGTGAACACTACAAGTTGTTGGTTGTTGATTGTGTGCTGTGTGTTGCGCTCAAGTTAAAGGGGTATTTTATTTTCAAAATGTGGAGTAGATATTGCTTAAGGAAAATAATAGAATTCTGCAAATGACTGCCCAAAGAAATTTCAATTAAACTTTTGCTTATGTCGACATAAAAGAAGCTCAAATGAATATTTGTTGTTTTGCTTATTTATTGCTTAGAGAGAAAATAAAGGGAAAAGATAATAATTTGTATTCTACAATTACATTTACTTTGGAATATTTTATTTTATATTTACAGTATAAAAACAAGAAAAAATGTTGTTGTGTTGATATAAAAAAATTAAGTTTAATTATGTATGAAGTCAGAAATTAGTTGAGAAAAAAATGCGAATGCCGTTAGGCAAATCTTCTGGACATGAAAATAATTTTTTATGACAGAGCAGAAAGCGCCAAATACGGCTGAAAATTCGTTTCCTTTTATTTGCTGTGATAAAAACAAAATCCAAGAAATTAGAACGTAATAACGAAGAGCGTTCGATATCGTCCACCAACAGGCTCTGTAACACCTGATAGATCTTTTGAGTAAATTATGTGACAGTTTGCTTATATAGAAATTTTTTAAAAATTCAATTACACTCCCAAATTCATAGTTATCAAAATGAAAAGATTTTGAACAAAGTCAATTAGGCATGATTAAGATTTCACAATCGTACCTAATTGAATTTAAATAGTGTTGAATAGTGGATCAGTTAAGCTTTCTTGGTATGATTAAACAATTTTGTATCAACCAATATTTTAAAGAAATATAAGGGAAAAAATATGTGAAATTTAATTTTGTTACTAATTCATTTTTTTTTTAAATTTTGTAGGTTGTTTTGCAACACTTTGTTGAAAATCCTACTTTTATTAAATTATTTTTAAGAGAATAACGAGTAACATAAGACTCGATTTATAAAATGGCAAAGGTTCATCTGAAGATTGAAAAAATCCGGTGCCTAAGATTATAATAATTATTCATTGCGTTATTAGTTTTCCTATCAGGACTATAATGGTTTCCGCTACGGGGATAAGTTCGAAACAAAGAGAAATCCTCTTCTCTGAGTAAACCTGTTATTTCCAACAATTTTTGTTTCTTTGAATCATGTGAAACATATAGACTTATATTTTATATATTACTGACAAACCTGTCTGTTTCATGTGTTCCTGTGGACACTCGTATGTAACATCAACCTTCTTTCATGCTTTCTTTTAATTTTGTTGTAATAACATTCCTTCTTCTCATCTTCTTTTAGTATTCATTTGACTGTTCAATGCACATGTACACATATATAAAATCTAATATTTATGAAAGAGGTGAACATTATTTCTTCGTCAAAACTAAGGATGAATGTAGTAAAGTATTTGTATGACACCATGTCGTACAAATTAAATATATACAAAGAAAATGGAAACTTTTAAGTAAAAAACATACAAGAATTGTATAATTGGCTGTACCCAAACCTATACTCCTTTTACACAAATATTAAAGTGCTAAGCGTTTGGGAGAAGATATTTTAAATGATGCATACTTTTGGGCAAATATTTATTATAGGATCATAATAATAATCATATTCGATATTTTTAACCGTTTTGGGGAAGGTAATATGTATCTTTCCTTACCCTTTCCCTTTCCCTTGAATTCTTGTATTAAATAAGTTGACCTTGTCCATCAGCCTGATATTAAAATAATGCCGAAATTTATTTTGCGAAGCGGGATACGATTTTATGAATTTATAATGTCTACTTCGGCCACATTACGTTCTCTAAAATAACATATTGTTCCATATGACGGTTGTCTGAAAGCATTTTAAACGTTACTTTAATTTTGCTAATCAAGTTATATCTTATACTTATTTATTGAATACTTTCATCAATAAAAGTTGCTACATGATTAAGTTGAACAATACAAATTTTCCTAGAATTCCACTTAATATAATAACTCGAACCATAAAATATATTCAATATACATATGTCAAATTCCTTTGGTGTTAAATTCAAGTACAAGGCTGGTGTGGCTTAGATGGTTAGCGCGTTGACTATTAAAGACTTCCAGGATCCGAGCAGCAGCTAATCAGTAACATAAATTGTTTGCTTTACTATCGTCCTGAGAGAAGCGTATTAGTATCGTCAAAAATAATAATACGACCACCATTTAAATCAATCATAATATGCTATCGAAAATCCACCAACAAACTTTAAAAAACGCCAAGTAAAATTAAAAAAAAAAAGAAATCAATCACTGGAAAACTGGTGGATTCGCGATTTTATTGAAAAAATTCTTACTAACTTTTGTATAGAATACTTCGAAATTTCTATTAATAGTTTGTCTATTTTTAAATATTTTTTTGTGATCTACCCAAGCGCACGAAGGTATTTACCCATCTGTCATTTTTTTAAATCAATTTAATGAAACAATTAAAAACCGTACCTGCAATTGTTCTGTAGCACCAAACTATTATGAATAAATTTTTCGAATGCGATCTGAAAATCTTGGAGCAGCAAGATTTTCTACTGCTCCAAATTAATGTCACCATTCGTACATTGAGATATTATAAATGTGCATTAGACTTCTGAAAATCTCTTTGAACAAGTAACACAGTTTTAGAAATTGGAATAATATTTCGACCAGCTGTGATTGTGTCAGAAAGCAGACACTGGCCTTCTTTTATGCGGGATAAAAAAGAGAGCCATTTCCGGCCTAAATCAATCCACTCTCTTTTTCTATATGGATTTTAACGTTCAACGAAAGAGGTTCTTTTTCAAGTGTAATTTTTCTTCTAGCTAATCGCGCAAGTTTACATTTATAAGTTAACAAACGTGGAAGAAATTTAAAATTATTATTTAAACTATAAAGTTTTTATGTTTAATTTTGTAAACTTTCTTCAATGTAATTTTTTCACTTTTTTACAAAAATTTTCTTTTAAAACACAATTTTACCGACACAACCATTATAGTTTGCTATTTTTTTTTTTTTTGTAGATTTTTGTATGTTTTTCACATCATTTTATTCATAACCTTTTCGTAATGGTGTGGCGAACTTCGATCTACTTTAAGCCGATTACAAGTTAATGTAACTCAAACTGCACATAGGATCGTAAAACTTACACATGTATGTATGTATATAAAAGTATTAATATTAATTGGTGTAGACGTGTTAAAAAAACCTTAAAATATAGAAAGAATCGTTTTGTTTTCAAAATCTATTCTCATGGCACACATGAATATTTTTATTATATAATATTTAATTTTTGAAAAAAGGGAAATTTGAATATAAAAATTGAGATTACAAATATCAACATAACTTGATATTCACATTAATCAGAAGTGCGTCTTATATACTGACACGTCTTTATATTAACAAAAAATTCACCAGAATCTATCAAATTAAAATAATCTCAAAAAAGCAAATAAAAATTACCAAGAATTTGAAAACTCACAAGAAAGCATTGACGTTTCAACACAAATTTATATTTAATATATTTTAATGCTTTTTTTATTCAAGGAAGGATCAATAACATTAATTGTAGGTGTCTCAGAAAAAAGAACAAAAATCTTCTAACAGAAAAAACTTCTAAAAACTTATTAAGAAACCAAACAGGTGAAGGGTAAATTCGAGTCAAATATATCTTGTTTTGCTTATAATTTTTCCAAGAAAAAAAACCTGAAATAAAATTACGAGTGTAAATGTCTGTTGAACCATAATTAGAACAATGCACATACTCATAATTCTGTTGTACAAACATTTTATAATTAACACAAGATTTTAGAAAAACACAACGACTGAACCAGTAATTATGATCTGATATCAATCATCGATTGCGTTAACACACATGCACTCAGATATCTGAGTTTTTATGGTTGTGTCTATGTATTGGTTTTTACGATTTTATGAACGTATATTCTCTGTTTGGTTTTAATTTAAAAAAAGTCAACAATGACACGCACAAGCGTTTTGATATTTTCGCTTGATTGGTTAAATAATATTAACGACATTTTTTCCAATGAACCTCAAGCATTTAATTATTACACTTCATAAGGTTTTCATTTAACGTTTTAACACTATGAGCAGATAACTTAAAATGAAATATAGGAAAAAGTTTATAAGGTTAAAAATTTAATAGCGACTATTAGTTTTCTTTATAATAAAATTTTGAGTGAGTCGTAGATGAATGGATTTGGAAAAAAAGGCCTCCTTAAAATAATAGCAAAAGTTTTGAAAGACGAATTGGAACTTGTCGAATTTCTAAAACAGCTGTTAAAAATCTGACTCGGATTTCAATTGTGCATGCGACGAAAGATAACGTCCCAAAAAAGTGGGGTGACAAAGCTGAATAAAAGTTACTTTCACACAATACTTTTGACTTAAAGCAAGTGGTGACATCATGCTGATGCTATGATAAAACAAATTTAAGCGAGATCGCTTTATTTAGTCAATGAGAAACACAATAATTGCTTGTGAAATTTTCCAGAGAATTTTTTGCTATATCAGATAACCCACTGTTGACATAATAAAATTTTGGACATCATGTTTTCTAAGCCTGACCATATTCAGTAAAACCTTATGAACTGCGCCTTAATATTCAATTTAATTTTAATTTATACACAATATGGATACAATATATTAATATATTCACTAAATTTAATGATATACATTCTGGTTGTCATAGTGTTAATATTTTGAATATAAACCTCACCCAGTTTTTATTTACGCTTCAAGCGCTCTCTGTGTTTAAGTATCTACATACATATGTAAATGTCTCATGCCAAATATTAGTAAAATATACGTTTACAGCAGCTACTCAATAAAGACGACTTAAGAATTTATTTTATCTATAGGGAGGTGGGATTATTTATATTTAGTAGTTGCCGCCTTAAATATTTTCTTAACTATATTTCTAATTTTTTCCTATATTTAGTGTTAAGGCCACATGCTGCCATGAAAATAATAGGTTGGTTATATTGAACACACACTTCATTCCATGGCTTGTGTAAATTTTCTTAAATATTTTTAAAAACAATTTGTTTATATGTCACAGTATCAATACGCTGTTGGCGCGTGTAACAAGTCGCTTATAATAAATACTAAAAGCTAAAATTTATCAAAGCATCGTTAAAAACCAATAAAACAACTTAAAAATATTATTCTCACAAGCAAAAAGGTATTGCCCTCAACTGCACCCGAGTGCAAAAAATATTGATTAAATATCAAGTGGTTCTAGCAAAGAGGTTGTTAATTAAAAAAGTGTCGTATCCTGCAACCACTTGTTTCTGTTAAGTCTTCAAAGGGAAGTTTGAGAAAAGAAAAGAAAATAATCAAGCTATTTAAGAATAGTAAATGTTGATTAAAATACATTTTTATCATTTGAAAAAAAGAAATGTAAATCAATATCTATTAAAAGAAATTGTGGTTGCTTTGAGCCTATATTTTAATCTAGTTTACAAAAATATACACCCGTGTAATCAACTTTAAGGGATAAAATCAAGCTAACCGTGCACTGCAAATTGAGATCTGAGCACAAGTTTTCCCTGTATTTCATTTACCCATCCCATCTTCTAACAACCCTGGACATATACACGGTAATTTTTTCACTTATCTAACAATGTTGTGAAAGGCAGGAAGAAGAAATTGGAAAAACGCCTTAGGGAAACATTAATGACTAATAGAAGAAATGGGAAAAGTTTCCCGGAGAATTGTTGTTCATAATTATCGATTATGGTGATATATTTGTTTGACTTTTACTTAGAGTTACGAAAGATTTCTTAAAGACGCATGTCATAACTTTAAACTCAAGCCAAAATGTTAGCGCGCAGACAATAACCAACTCTTAATTTTTGGAAAACATTTAACTGTACTGTCGATTACTTCAATAAATAAAAACAAAATACACCTATTTTTACTAAACTCTTTATAGCTCTTATCAAATTTATATAATATTAAGTTTTAAACATTTCTCGTTTTCAAAATTTTGTGTAAAGTTTTCGTGATGAATTGGCATAAGCAGCCAGCGAAATACGCATACACGTAAAAAAATATGATTGTGGCATTTTCACGACAAACGTATTATGTTCTCTATCACAATATATTGTTGTTCGATTATTAATATAATTGCATTAAACAAGTTATTGTTTACGTTAAATTATAAATGATTTCCATACATAAAACATGCAACATAATTAAGTTGAGCAATACAATGTACAACGTAATATAATAGGTAATTACGCTGCAGTGGCTCAAGTGGTTAGCATGTTGACTATTTGACTTTGGTTTTCCTCATTGACGTAGCAGTTGCTGCCAATCGTTCTCACAAACCATATTCGCATTATCTGCAATAATGTTTGCAAATATGTTATGATTCAATCAATTAATGTTGTTCTTAGATATGGTTACCTCAACCATGTTTTTATGTGTAGAAATACATTCACCCTTAATAAAAATTATTAAAAAATTAATTCGGAAAACTAGCAAAGTATTTTTAAAGAATTCTTTTAAACTAAAAAAAATTTAGTTAGAAAAATATAACTGTTTGTATAGGCTGAGAAAGTAATAAAGGAAAAAGTTACTAATATACGACGTTTTCAAATAATTCACAAATCATCGTGTTAATTGCCAGTCTTTAACAACCTTCACAAAACGTATAAAGTAATTCGAGTGCAATATATTTTGCTGTGCCTTCCAAAAGTCCTGCCATAAAAAGCTATGGTGCGAATTCCAGTCGTTAGGCCACAAAAAGAATATTGAATTTAGGCTTCTAAAATACTTTGTATCAGGCCATTTACGTATGACTGATTTCAAAGATTCAATATAATTTTAATTTAAACATTTTTTCAACACATGGTGCTGTTTTTGACACATATGCTAGTTTTATGGAAGTGGGCATAAGAAATTTGAAATAGCTGAATAATAACATTTATGGTACTTCTTAACGCCTCAGCATTATTTGCCAATTATTCGAAAAACTCGAGTTTTAGATATTAGAGGCCTAGAAGTCGTGTGTTATGAATCTGATAATCAAGTTTATAATTTAAAGATGGGAGTTTTAATATTGTTACTAGTAATCTAAATTTGTTTAGTAATAAGGAGAAAACATTTAAAAATTGTTGCGTCCATTAGCAACTTTTACAATATTCTTGGATAAAATAATTAAATTTATGCCCTTCCCGCACTACAAAATATTTAGCGCAGCTAGATACGGGTCAGATCTAAATATATAAAGCTTCTGTTAGTTAATTTTAACTGCGCTTTTTAAACTATTTTAATTTCGATAAATTCGATTAAATTTACATTGACGTCTTATAAGTTTATTAAAAAATAATTTCTGGAAGGGTTTACCTCAGGCAATGTCTTTAGCCGCATGGTTTTGAACCGTTTGCCTTCAAATTTCTAATTTTAAATTAAAAAGTATTAATCAGTCGTTATTAATTATTTAGGAGTTGCCGTTAAATTGACATCAAGGGCACATATACATTTTAGAATTTAATAAAACAAATATATTGTGTTTATTTAAAATGTTCATTATTACTACTGATAGCGACAGGATATGTATGAAAATAATGGCTAACGCAAGCTGATAACAGTAGAATCAAAAATCAAAATATTTCCGGCTTCTTTGTGAATGTAAAACTCCATATATAAAAAATATACCAGAAAAGACGAAGCATTTTTTATATATGGAATTTGACATCTAATAAGTTTAAAAAAAGCACTCACCTGGTGAGTTTACCTCTTTAGTCTACCCTAATTATGACTTTCGCAGAACAGGATGTGAAGATTTTTATTGGGCTACTTCTCTTAAATACAATTATGTAAAAAAATTAATTGAAAGAATTTTTCATTATATTTTTTATACGACAGCGTTTAAGTCATATATTTTTTAAATTATATTCAAAATTTTTTTCATTATTTCCTAAAATTTTTAACGTATTCAAAAATTACTTTTGTTTCCATTACAAGATGAGTAATCGAGATGATCTTTACTCCAAGGAAGGGGCACTTATTAACAGCGCCAAACGAGAGTTGGCAAATGGGTTGGAAAAGGATCCAATTCACAAGCTGAGGTTAAAGTGTTTTGCTAAAGGAGCTACCGGAATATTGGGGCTAGCAAAGTGAGGACGTTCGCCCAAAAATTTCATTTTATATATTTGGTATTTAATTTTTGTTTTAGATCTTTACGAAAAGTTGATAAAAATTCCAGCAACTCGCTAAGCTTGGCGGAGTTTATGGAGGGTATAAAGCAATCCCGTGTTGATTTCAATGAGGATGAAGCGAAAGCTTTGTTCAATAGTTTTGATGCCAATAAGGACGGCTGCTTGAACACCAACGAATTTCTTAATAAATTAAGGGTAACACTAATCACTTTAATTCTATAAATTACATATAACTTATGACATTATTAACAGCCCTCAATAGCACGCTCCCGTTTGGATATAATTAATAAAGCTTTTGAAAAAATAGACAAAAATTGTGACGGCATCATTACTGTGGGAGATTTGAAAAATGTCTATTGCGTGCGCGATCATCCCAAATATTTAAGTGGCGATTTGACCGAACAAGAAATTCTTGAGCAATTTTTGAATAATTTTGATGTTAGTAAAAATGGCAAGAACAAAGCGGCCCAAGTAACCAAAGAAGAATTTTTCAACTATTATGTAACTATAAGTGCTTCTATTGATAATGATGGCTATTTTGACTTGCTGATGCGACGCGCGTTTAAATTGTAAAATGTTTGCTGATGCTAAAATTTTCACACATATTGCAATAAATATGAATGTATGGTATCAACAACTTCAAATAAAATATAAAACCAATTTTTATTAAGCTTAAAAATTAAACTTTTATATTTTCGTTAACAATTTGGTGAAAGGCAACTTTATGGGAAGTATCAGCACTTACTATGCATATCTATCAACTGTAAAAGTTTACGTAGTTTATATTTTAATCTATTGTATTTAAATTTTAATACCGTAATTTGCCTCCTGGCTTCCTACAGTTTTTCTAGTGCTCATGGGCCTGTAAGGCTCCTTCATCTAATGTATCCAACTGAACCGTAGCAGACCATCCAAGTCCTGCGTAAGGTTAGGCCTTTTCTTTTTGCAAACGTTAAGAATTTCCATTTCTGTTGAATATTTGTCGATTTATTGGACACTTCTTCTTCGCGGACATATGTATTCGTTTTTATACCACATGTAGTTAAACAGTTTTGTCATGTTAATGTCATTCCCAGCTAAACCAAATACGGAAACAGGCACCAAACACATACAAACACTTGCACACACTAACACAAGCATCCCCTATACAAACAGCAAATGTGACAAATAAATTACATAAAAAATAAAATTACCAAACAAACTCTCTCAAATTCATTGTACAGAAATATTGTTAACACTTATTCTAGCACTTGTTCTCATAGTTGTTTAAACCAAAAAAAAAAAAAAAAAAAAGAGGAAAGAAAAACCTAAAAAACTTGCCAGAAACACAATAACTGAAAATAAAATAGATATTCAAAGTTTGAATTTCAAACCCATATACAATCAACATACACCACAAGCAATAACTATGTATGTGTGTATAGTAGTGATAAAACTAACATAAATAGAAAAATAAAATCAAACGAATGAACGATTTTTGGAAAATAATATGAGAAAGAACAGCTAAAAGACATTGGATACAATTTCCTTTTATGGCTTTTCAAAATTGGTAATAAATTTTATGTGAAAATATTTACAATGAATTTTAAAACATCGTGATCTTTTGTATGTACTCGTATGTGTGCGTGTTTGTGCCTATTTGGTTGGGAATTGTTTCACACTCAAAAAATTGCACATTTATTGGTTTGAATTTACGAAGGTCAATTTAAGTTTCACTGGCAACATCTTATACATCTTATACTGTAGTTAATCGTTCGAGTTTTTGCTTTCAAATTGGGCACACATACTTATTGTAAGAATTCATTTACATTGGCACTATGACGTATAAAACAACATTTGCATGTTTGAAGCAGTGTCATTTAAAATAAAAACCAAACACAGAAAATAGTTTCTAATATTCATGAAATTAGCTTTTTCCATGTGTTACATTATTCTAAGATTTACTGAAAAAATATATTCCATTCAAATAAAGTTCTCGAAAAATGGCATCTGCAACAACAGGTTGCTATGATTTTTGGTGATTTGAGCAACAGGCGTATTCAAGTGCGACCACAGACTCGCATTATTAGTAACTGAAGACCATGGCTGCCTAGACCCACCTCTTACTGAACGAACGGATTGGAGTTACGCATTCTACTGCTCTCAATTGCTTTTTTATTGATGGTCTACGTTGTAATGCAACGCCACATTGGTACAAACCAAAATTCCCGCATGATTTGAATATAAACCGTGACCACAACATGCACTTCCAAAGTAGCCTCACCAACATCCAGGTGCTGCTGGTTAAGGTGGTACCAGTTCTTATATCCTACCTTCTTCCAGTTTCAGTCCTAGACAAGCCTCGGCGACTGGTTCCTTCATCTCCCCTGGTTACTATGAAGGTTGGCAAGCAGCGAAAAACCCAATTTTTTTTTACGAAAAGCACAATTGTCGTAAAACTCTAAAATATTTGTTTTCAATCCCGCTTTAGTATAATACTGCTCGAGCCATTTAGTCCGATAATGTTTTAAAACCACTCGTGTCATTGTAAGTTTTTCAAGTAAAAGTATATCATATATTTGACCTGTCATGCTTATTGGATTTGCATTATATATTCCCTGATGAACCGCGACAAGTGCTACCGCTGAATTTAATATTTATTATTTAATTTATGCTTCTTAAAACCTCTTTGTATTAACCTTTTATGTCGGTATATAAAAATAACTTAGAAAACAAGCAACCGATTTCCAAGTATGTGATATTTTTGTTTAATATGGTCGGCTTGAATTCATCTTGACTACTTTTTAAATATAGTGTCAACCAAAGGGGTGCCCCTAGCGACGGCAAAATAAGGCCTTCTTGTTGCATTTTCTATAACTTCCTTGAGATTCTCTGGCAGTATAACGATGATTTCCGCATGTGTGTTTGCTTTGAGCTCGCCAATGGTATGACGCTTGTTGGCGTACACATTGCTTCTGAAACAACTTCATAAAATCAATTCCGGTCAGATTTGCAGAGGTGAGATCTGGCATCGCACGTCCTTGATTTGCAGAGTACTATGGTGCACTTTGTTGGGGAAACCATTAGCCGTCCAAAACTTTCCACGTACTTTCGCGCAGACAGAATAAGTCGCCATCCAATGACAGCGTTATCCTGAAGAAAAATGTTCTGAATTTTGGTTGGCGTAAACGGCAGCCCAACCAGTCTGGTAGAAATTTAATTTGAGAGTGAAATGGGTGTCGCAGATCTTCAAAATTTGCTTTCAAAATCAGGTTCAATGTCAACCATTCGAACGATTATTTGGCCATATTGCAAGCGACATGGTCGGGCCGGGGTCAAAATTTTATACGGAAGCAATTGTAAATTATTGTTGTCAGGACCGTAAAGTAGTTTTACTGTAGCCATAAAGCTGATTGCGGAGAAAGTAAAAGTCATGTGGTTTCTTCGCAACACTATCTCTTACCGTATCAAGCTGTTCTTTGGAACATCTTGGCTGTTGGCTAATATGACAAATTCAATTATATCTATTTCAGTTTGAATACAAATAAAAGTAGTGGCAACTGGTATGCAAATTCGTAAGATATAAAACAAGAGTTCCTTTCAAAACTCTTAAAAACACACACACGATTAGTTTACAATAAATATTTTGATGTTTCTTGTTTCACTGTCAAAATGACACTGCCCAGTAACAAAGATGAACAATTCTATATAAAGAATGAATTCAAGGGAAATAAATTAAATAAAGAAATTCAAGTAGAGCTTAAAATTATAAAAAAATAAAGTACGTAATATAAAAAATTTCTGGAAGCCTACACTCTTAAAGTGAATATTCAAAAAAAAAGTTCTAGTTTTATAGAAAAATAACTTTGTACTATTTTTATTTTACACTCTGAATTGAAATGCCTTGAACTACCCTCGTACCCTCACAATTATAAATACTTTACACTCGTGCACTTATAAAAATCTATGGAAACAGCATGATCTTTCTGGTTCCTATTCAAACATTTAAAAAACTTTTAAGTTGAAAAACAATTTTTTAGTATCTTTTTTATTTCGTTTCCTTCCTCTCGCGTGTTTTACACATACTCAAACATTTAAATAACTCACATAACAAATTCATTCATATGGATGTATGTTGAAATTCTTGTCCATATTAAAATTGTACCCAAGTGTTTCGAGTAGTGTGTAAGAGTTCTTGCTGTTCGTTGTGAAAATGAACAAGATGCAAAAAGAAAATGTGGCTGTTAAAAGCAAAACTAGTACTTCCATTATAGGAGCGGATGTGGTAAGTGTTGTTTTGGGTTATTTAAACGGTTTCTAACAAAAATTTCAGTTATGTGAATTTATGGTGAATTTTAACAAAACATCCTTTTGCATTATTTGAATTTTTGTATCTGTTTCTCTTTGTGTTCTCTTAGTGCATTCTTTTCAATTTGCAGCATTACATATTGTAGTTGTTGCTATTGCTGCTGTTCGTGTTATTATTATTATTATTCTTGTATGATAGTTTATCTCTTTTTGTAGTTGTTATCTTTTCATAATGCAGATATTGTAAACCGATGCTTTATGTGGCACAGTATTTCAATTAGAGTTTACTTTAATTATTTTCAATAAAGAAAATCGACTAGTTAAGAAAAAAAATTGAAAATTAATTACACTCACCTTTTGCAGCTCTAACTATATAAAGTTGTTTTAAAGTTATTAGGCGTACTCTTTGTATGTAGATTACACTCCCTGCAAAAGTCTTTCCTACCAATTAAGTGTAGGCAAATCACATATCGGTCGTCAGATAGGAGGCACAAGGGCATGGTCTGCGGTTATTGAGTGTCATAAGTTCTGATTTATACTTCCTCGTCTGGCGGTCGGCAAGAGGTGTTTGTCTCTGCTAGCAGTCTGGCTAAATAAGTCGATCGGAGAGAAGTAAACCCTCTTTTATAAAATCCTTACTCCATGGTGAAACAGTATACATCAGAGATGCGTCACAAAAAGAGTGCACAACTTATAGTATGCGGGCTCTGAACACCAGTCGATTTCCTGGTTTAATACAGACTTACCCGTGTATATGGAGCTCTGTTTGGGTGTATATCTTTTTTCCCTTTACTTGTGGGAATGATATGAATTCTCTGAAGGAACTTTGATTTCAGTAGCTCAAGGCAGGAATTCGGAAGAGATGGGCAAGATTGTTTGCGAGGAGTGGATGACTTAGGAGATACTCCTAATACGTTGGACCGTGATATTCCGAAGGGATGGACAATGAATCAAGGTGTGAAGATTAATCTTCGTAGAAATTGCGGTGTTAGTTGGCGGAAATCTGAAGAGATGCACAAAATCTTGCAAGGAATGGACGGGTAGATCTCTCGAAATATTCCTAAGGGACAAGCTAAACCGGTAGCGCGCATTATTTATGAAAGTTTAGCAGTGTTTAATAAAAATCACAGCTTGAGAGCAGGCACTTGTTAAATATGAATGCCATGGTGGATATAATTACATGAGCAGGGGTCAACCGTTGACAATAATGCTGTTTATATCAACGAGGAATATTTAGATTTAAACCAAAAATTGTACTAAATTGGGATTTTTACGGATTGCGGCTTATTTTCAAATGGAATATCGATGAAAGTAGGGCCACTACTGGATTATATCACGACAATCAAGTAGAAAATAAAACGCTGCTTTGTAATGGAAAATAAATACTTCTTTAATAATCGCCGTTGAAAACCAATGCCTTCAACGGATAGCGCTAAAGAACAATTTTAATCAGTAGAATACTGCATCATGCGACAGAGCGAATACGTTCTTCATAATCAATTTAACGATCATTACATTTTACAGACCTGCTATCAATTGGCCAGAATCGATTTGTCGCCACTTTACTTTTCTAGTTGACTTTCCGACGTTGAAAGGCAGAGTCTTGAATCCATATCACAATCTGAAGGATTCTCATACACAAAAAATGCCTTTATAATTGACTAAGAGATTAGTTTCTAAGTAGTTCAAGATTACTGCCGCAAGAATTGAATTTTCTTTGCCATTTGGTAGCGTTCTTGTGTATCATTACACTGTGATGAACATGTGTGTGTGTGTGCATGTCTATGTACTTTGGCTGATATAGTTAAAGAGATATAGAAATGGGTTGTAAGTAAGTTTTATATTATGGTTAACTTCCGTTTCATGTTCAATTTTAAAAGCACTTTAAAGAATATCCGTTATTTAGCAAACGTATTTAGAGCAAAACTTTTAACAAAAATTACTCTTATTCACACATGTTCGCAGTATCCAATACATACAAGCTTACAAGCTTAAACACAAACACTAAAAGTAAACACGAAATACACACACATACACATGCAATCATGTATACAGGCGTGCAGTTGTGTGCAGATATGTATTTGTATACGGAATATATATTTGTTGTATGAATTCTGTTTGTAAATGATGATTATAAATTATTTTTAATAAATAATGAAAAACATACACATAGGTATCTGCCAATATCACGATATGAAATATTGTAATGCGATAAAAGGTTTAAAGAATATAAAAGTTCGTATATTTTTGGATCAAACAGAGCCAAATTTTGTGTGTCATTAAGTGTTGTTTTTTTTTTAATTCGACTAACATATATGTGGCATACTTAAGGCAGTTTCTGTTTCCTACCAAAGACATGAGGAAAGTACATAAAGTACACATTAGCCGTATTCAGTGTTTGGTGGAAATGATCTTTCAAAAATACATATGCAATTCTGATTCATCAAAGAAGCATTTTGCTATTTGCTGAATGCCTTTATAGATAATTTAAAGCAAGCGGTGCGTTATACCAACGATATTGAAACTGTGTGTTGCCCATAGATTTTGAGCTAATAGCAACTACTTAAAGAGCAGTTTCAACGACTTCACTTGTTTTAAGAGAATTCTATATGAAATTGTATATGAAAGAATAGCACAACGCAAATGAATGAAGAAAAAAAAAATTTCTCTAATATTTTGTTTTCTTCAAAAAGTGGGCTACCCTCCATATTTTGTGGTAGCCATAGTCTAAATAATTCCTGGGCGATAAGATATTCGACATCTTTATTGAAAATATCTAAACCTGCGTGAAGTAAGCTACAATAGTATGTATACAATCCCACTTAACTCACACTTACACATTCCCAATCTGGGATAATCGGTGATCGTAAGCTATGTAAGTCCATCGCAAATTGTTCTCATACTTCTATTCATTGACTTTTGGTCATATCGCACTTTGGTTTCCCTCGAGTAATTTTTAGATATTAAACGCCAAGCAAATTCTAATATTAAGCACAAAAAATCAGTTTTAGATGCCAAAATCCTAATAAAAACAAAAAATGAAAAATGACGAATAAAAATCTTATATGGCATTTGACATCTGAATAAATGTGCCTTGCGTAAGGCCACCTGATGTAAATTAACCTCGAATAGGGACTTATAACTGCTTCTATTTTTGTTTTATTTTGTAATTAAAAATAAATATATCGCGCTTTTTACACGGTATAACAAACTAATATTTTTTTAAATAAAGCAGAAGAAAAGTTCCAGTCTTACTTATATTTTAGGTGGCATAAATAATTTAATGCATATTCATATTTTATTACATCCAGTATAAGCTCAATCGAATCATAACGTCGATTCTATACGCAGTTTGAATAAAACTCTTGCAATTATCGTAATAGATAAAAGCAAAATTGAGACTTTTCTGTGACGGTTATATTGGATATTAATTTCAGCGATTAATCACGAAATATTGTTGCAAACATTTTGGACTCATTATTTGAAAAGTATTGCAGCCAAATACCTTAGCGTTACTACAACCAGTAACATTAACGCAAGGTTCAAGTATATGAAGAGTTCGAACGCACTATTTCGTTGCATTTAAATGCACTTGTAACATTAATATTGGAATGTATTACTGTCTGCAAGTAGTAAGTAATTACTGTCTGCATTATCATAGTTTTGTAATTTATTTAAATTAAATAAATTACTTTTTGACCACAAATTTAAGCAGTTGCAGCAGTAGCGACAACAACAATTTGGCGTTTACTATTCATGTGGAAAAACTTCCAGTTCATATTACCTTTTATAGAGGTCTTCCACTTTGCTGGTAAAAAACTTAACTTTATATTCGTAAATAATATGTTTGCCGCCAATATAGCAAATCGATTCATATTGTTGTAAGCAACAAGATATTTTCGTCAAAACTTACAACAAAACTGTAATAAATAAAAACCTGCACCTAGAAAATTTCTTTACATCAAGCTATAAAATATTTCAATATCGCTTTTCCCTCTTAAGTTTTTGCGAAAGGATTTTTACTCATCATCTGAAAACAACAGGCATCACATAAGATGAAAGAACTCAACCCCTCAGGTAGCTTTTTTTTAATTTTTTATATAGTTTTGGACGAATAGCACAAGATTTATAGTTTAGTTAAATAATTATTTTATCTGGATCCACCTTTTGTATGGTGAATTATAGTGAATTATAAAATAAAATCCGGATTTGTTGGATATTTTAGCCTCAATTGTTAATAAATACGAAATTTACCTTTAATCACATATTAAGTTTTGTTTTAATTCATGCGTTCAAGTTGAATTTTGAGCTTTACAGTTTTGAAGACTAGTAAAATTTTTGTAGGACAACACATAACAACAATAAAGTCATGAGCAAAAATAGTGACTAAAACGTCCAAATAAACTTTTTGTAAAATATATTATTTATAAAAAAGCGCATGGATAGACGTGTATATTATATAGGAAAAATGTTGAAAAACATGAATATGCAACTGCATAAAACCAAATCTACGTATAGGATATTAATGTATTCAAGAGCAAGGAAAATACAACAACAAGAGCAGCAGAAATATAGTGCAAGTAAAGTTGGTGTAAAGCAACAATTTTGGCCACACTTCTGACCACAGTGTATTGAGATTTGTTGTGTTGTGCTATAAAGTTTGGTAAAGATAGATTTCGTATATTGAAGATAGAGCATCCACATATATATTTATATACAAAACTCTCCTGTAGGCCTGCATAAAATTTAACTCCTCTAAAACGGCGGTGTGTGCGTTCTTAAGTAGGTCCAAGTATAGTTTGGATGTATAATTCGTCCCGATAAGAGACGCTTCAATCGCACACAAGGTAGTCGCACGAATATTTTTAATTCAACTCTATGATATTTTTTTTATACTTTATTTTTTTATTGAATCTTTCCATTAAAAGAAATTCACAATAAGTATTCAAATCTTATTTCTAAATTATTATTTACTAGTTATTATCAATGTAGTTACTAATTTTTTGTATTCAAATCTTAAAAATCTATCCTCTATTGTGTAGACAGAGCCGCTTCGCCAGGCTCAATGTGTCAGTTCTTTTTAGTCTCTGGTGGCCGTCAAATTGCAATTAATTGCGCTAGAGTGTTGCGACTAGTTTGTTCACGCATTTGGACGTGTATGTTTTAACTTCTTCGTAGATAGTGGGAACTTTGAGATCCCTATGTATGTTTTCATTTCTTATGTACAAGGGGGCGCATACGATATGACGTAAAATCCTAGACTGTCTTCTCTGTAACTTCTGGATGTTTAATGCACAGGCAGTACCCCACAGCTGAATACCATATGACCATATTGCCTTTATAACGGATTTGTATAAAAGGACTTTATATTCCAAAGCCAAAGATGAGTTAGGACTTATTAGCCAATGCAGTTGATTTGTTCAAAGCTTTATGGACGTTATTTTTGTCTCAATATGACGGGACTAAGTTAGGCGCCGATCTAGGTGGATACCTAAATATTTAACGTGCGTTTCCGCAGGAACCGAGCTATTAGTTATTGTGATTGGTGGACAATTTTGCCTTCTAAGGGAAAACGTTACATGAGCACATTTTGATGGATTTACCTTTATTCTCCACTGTTTTAGCCAGTCTTTTAGCTTATGAATATGGGACTGCAGTTTTTTAGCTGTATATGTATGTGGGCTTGTCGGCATATCGGCTGTATAGATGATATATAATAGTGGCCCTAGCACACTACCCTGAGGTACTCCTGCCCTGATTTTGCCATTTCTTGAAAGCTGATACTTTCACCATACTTTAAAAGTTCTATCTGACAAATAGCTTTTTATAAGCTTGTGGGTGTTTTCAGGTAGAACCCGAACTATTTTAGTAAGTAGCCCATCATAGCAGACTTTATCAAATGCTTGGGAGATGTCTATAAATAAAGCTGAACAGTATTGCTTTCTTTCAAAAGCCGATCTAATAATGGTAACGATTCTATGGACTTGTTCAATCGTACTATGCCTTGCTCGAAAACCAAACTGATGATCTGGGATAACGTTTTGTTCATTTAGAAAAGGAGTTACACTCGAGGCGAATAATTTTTCAAATATCTTTGACAAAACTGACAGTAGGCTAATAGGCCTGTAGGATGTAATCTGGCTTGAGTCCTTTCCTGGTTTCGGGATCATAACAATTTCAGACAATTTCCAAGAGCATGGGATTTAATATGTAAAGTAAAATTCTTATAGCTGAATTAGGTTAGTTTTTTATCATTGATCCTGTTATACGATCAGGTCTAGGTGATTTCTTCATATCCGTATGATATGGATGTTAAATAAAATTCTTTGTTGAGTAGAATTCAAAAACATCCAACAGAATAGTTATGTACATAAAGTGGGATCTGTGTCCAAGAAATGTTGGGCCGGCCCGCCAGTATTTAATAAATAATGAAATAGTAAATGTAAGTAACATAATTGTAAAATATATATATATATATATATATATATATATATATATATTTATATATATATTTGCAAAACAAACATAATACCTGATTTTCAGAAAAATAAATAAATTTCAGCATGGGTTCTATACGGTTATAGCACGGAGTGAATCAGGAGCTGCTGTATTTGAAAGTATTGGGATGTGATTGCATTGTCATAGATTTTTTTTAAACTTTAAATGCTGAAACCCTAAACAGACCATAATAGAAAATTTCCTCAGGGATCATAATTGTCTAAAAAGCCAGTATTTTTGAAGGTTTTCATAATACGACGCAGAAATGGCACTTAATACGGTCTTTAAATCTTGTGTTTCTTTTTGGAATTTCTAACCACTGTAATTTTTATTGTATATGCACAAATTTTAAAAGAACAATGCAATAGAATGCAAAAGCGAGTAGAAACATTTGAAATTTACATTTTAAAATATACAACATAAATATGCACACTCCCTTATGCATACTTTATTATTTATGCAACAAACAACACGATGAACAGCAATAACAGAAGTAACAAAACACTCATACGCACCCTTGTACCCAAACACCAACGCCAACAGCCATACCCCAACCCTACACAACAACAAAGTCATCTGATCTCATTCATGAATAATGAAAAATTTCAAAAAACTTTTTTATATCGTGTTATTTTCAGCTTTTTAGATGCTTTCTATGCAAGCATGACTGGAATTTTTTCGGAAAGTTTATATGTGTTTAGTCCAGGAGTGTAGTGGGTGTCAGGTATTTTTGTTGCACTTTTTGTTGTTGTTTTTTCTCTCTCAACAACACTATTAGTTGACTAACAAACGAATACAACTTTCAAAGTAACATGTTGCATACTTGATGATCGTGTTACATCGCCACTGTAACTCCAACAAATTTGGCAAGTTTTTATGAAGTTAACATGTGTGTGTGTGCTGTCCTTTTCAGCAGTATATTTTTATATGGCAATGAAATTTTGTATGCAAAACTTTTATTTTAATCTGTGTTTTGTGAGTGTTTGAGAATTTAAGTGTTGAATTCTATAGTGCACCAAAATGTGTGTAAAGGTAAAAAGTTTAATAGAGAGACCTTTAAGGTGGCCTTATTCAGCCGACGCATGAGTTCCAAGGAAGATAGATATTCATAATTTAAACTCGTATTGATTTGGCGGTGCAAGCATTCCACATAAGCTTCTTCTTCACAGATTCTAAAAGATCTTTCAATGCAAACCTGTTAAATATTTTTTTTTTATGAAGGTCAGATTTTGATAAGATTATTTAATTCCGTTATTTTATTCTCTCTAATAAAGTGCCAACCTTGTTCCAGGAATTTAAAATAATTTTTTTTTTTTTTACTTAAGAACCCAAACTTTACTCCAATTAATTGACAGACAGGTGACCTACAACATCTCTGATGCTTTGGTCACTACTAAATGATTTCCTGTTTATGTTTTATTTTAATAACTTTTAATACAGGCTTTTCTATAAGCAAGTAAAACAATTGATTTGGAATATCTAGCAACTAAAACAAACAAAACTTTGTTTTTGCGTTGGCATTGGAATAAAATCTCCAAACTTCGATGGTTTCTGACGAAGCCTTTTCCGTTGAAATGCAAATGTTGAGAAGGTTTTTAGGAACCAAAACTTCGGAGAACGTCTTACGTACCGTGGGGTGAGCCAAGACGCAACTAAAGTCATAGGAAACGCTTATTTGAGAAGTTATCAATTTTATTTTGGCGTAACTGTACACTTTCGCAGGTAACATTTTAGTTTTGCACGGATTTGTACCAGGAAGTATTGATAACGTTAAATTGATGTTACGCACAGACAGAGTACAAATGACGTACGAAAATTTTGAACATACTTATCTAGAAATTATTTTATATATATAACGTTTCTTACATAGAATCTTGGATGAAAAACATATTAATGTTTTATCGTTAGATTTTTCGAAGTTTGTGCTTGACAAATAAAATTAAACACTTCGAATTTCAAAACTTGCATCGTGGTATACTGCAGCGCTACCACACTTTTTAATTTTTATTTTTGTTTTCTATAAATTCTGTTTTACGTTGCAATATATTTCAAGCATATTGCGAAATCGATGAAAAGATATTGATTTTATTCACAACTAATTGTCGGTATCTATCTCACGTAGACAGAAATCGTTCCATGTAAAAGAATGTCAGATGACTAAAACAACTGGGTTCCCAAAAAACTGTAAAAAATAACGACTATTTATTTATCGCTCTAATTTTAGAAGCTTTATTTTATTTGCCCACGCGGTGCAAATCCAAAAAACTATGGCGTATGATGATATGAATCAGCCCAAGATTTAAAAGTCATAGCTATGTTAACCTGAACACAAATAGGATACACCAAGTTTTGTTGTTTTTTATTCGAACGAGATAGTCGAGCAGGAGACAAACACTTAAAAACATATAACTTACCTCAAAGACAATCTAGGTCTACTTGCGAAAGCTAAGGGCAACGATGCTGAAGGGATTTGATACTTTCAAAGTTACTGTTCACGAATCAGCAATGCAAAATTAAAAGAAGAAATCGATGTAATTTTTATATTCTTCAACCTTTTATTTGTCTAGTGACAATTAAAGCTCCTTGTTTTAGCTCATTTATTTTCGATACTTCGCTAAATCTTTGTAGATCCGCAAATAAAAGAGCATATTTGTGGATGAAGAACATGGACTTTGACAAATGTTTGTAACAGTTTTTGGGAAATAAAAAAATATATTTCCACTTATAATGTTGTTTAATATAATATATCACATAAAGTGCATTTATTGGAGTCGAACTTTGATTTTATTCCTGAAGATCTTGGTGCAGTATCATTTGAACATTGTAAAATACTTCACATATTCAAGTTGCATATGGAAACGCAACACATTGGAAAATGATGAAAAGAGAAGTTCGCACATTTTTCTTGTTCGATTCGACGAGGAACAATTTTAAACATATTTATTTTCAATACAGTTTTTTTTAACTTTTTTGCAAATTAAATTAAAAATTAAATTAGGTTTTTGTTATTGTTGTTGTTTAGATTTTAACTTCATTGCTTTCAACACTTTTCTTTGGGGCACGGGTCTCAGGACATTGCTCTTAAAAATGTCAATCTTAAAAAAATGGAGGTAACAAAATTCTGACGTGCAAATAGCAAATTGCTGAAACACGTACATTTTTTTTCAACCGACAATCTCAATCTATCAATATTTGTTTGTGATGAAAGAAATGTGATTTTGTTACACTGTGTATAATTTATTTATGCTAACGGCTTAAAATAAATATTTCCCGAAAGTTGAAGTTATTACAAACGAAAAAAATATTCATCGATAGTTAAAAATATAGCAAAAAATAAAAATTATATTTTATTTAATTTGTTTACGAGAACTTTATTAATTAAAATCAATTATTTTTACCGTAAACCATTTAAAAGCAATTGGCTGTATATAAAAAATTTCAATTTATTTCAACTTCATAAATTATTTAAAGTCATCTTCAAGTTGCTTCTTTACTTAACAACAAAACCGATGTACTTAAAAGTTTTACAAAGAGGACTAATGTAATTAATGAGGCAAAGAACTTAAATAACAAATTAGTAAGACGACTTTTTAGGGATATTTACATTTGAACCCTTTTTTATTTGTGTTAATTCCGTTAATTTATTTTAGACCCTTTTCGAGCTTTAAAGGCTGTCAAAAGTTAAAGTGTTTTGTTTTTTTATTGACTGGATGAGTTTTTATTTTATATTAGCACAAACGAAAAAATTGATTGCTTAATTTTTTCATACATATAATAATTACAATCAAAAAAATGCAAACGAAAACATATGTTAGAACTACTTTATTCGAATGCATTGGCAATTAGTCGGATAAAATATCGATGTCTATTCGACTTAATAGGGAATATCTGCTTATCATTAGATATATAAACATCCGCTAATCAAATGTTTATGTCATATAGTAATTGCAAAAATTTCAAAACCGAAAACTAAAATTCTTAGCAACTTTAATTTAATAATATAACATTTTATTTAATTTTTTTCTTTTCAACAACAACGCAGCTATGTATCGTTTTACGTAGAAAAGCAAAAATAAGAAGTGTTGCCAACAAGCTATTGCATATTTATTAACAATAATAATTTTTGGGGATCTAAATTTTTTATTTGAAAATATTTTTATACGTTATTCAATCTGGTTCATATGCACATTTCGCTGGTTGCCTAAAGGCCGAAAGATTTACCCAAAAACATAAACGCCTTATGCCCGAAGTTCTTTCAACCAAATGGGAAAGCTTAAAGAATATAAAAACAAAAACCCTAAAGTTTTAACAAAACTTATCGGTTTCTCTAATAAATTGTAAGACTTTTAAGAATTTTTTTTTATTTTTATTATTTTTTTATATTTTTATTTTTTTTGACACCTACTCGGAAGCTTAACTTGGCTCTTACTTGCCTCGATTAAAATAAGTGGCTCATATAGCGGAATTAGTTTAACTGTGGGATGGTCTACGAGTTATACAAACTTCAAGCTTGAGCATTGCTCTTATTGGCCAGCTTGGTAGTTACTACAGATATAATGCAGAAAATCCAATTAATTGTACCGGAATACTACCAACTTTGCGGCCTTAGCTAGAGCATTAAGAGAAGTATTATTCTCTATTATCCATCACCTCTACTAATTAATATCTTGACTTGTTTCTGATAAACAGCCCAAATTGTACATTTTCGAAATCTATAAATTTTTGGAATTTCATAAAAAAATATAATATCGCACCCTAAATCAAAAACAGAAATTTTAAAAATGATTCTGCAAGGTCAGAACCCGCAACAACAATGTTTAGGTGCAACAAAACTGTTCAACTGTTTGCTTGCGCGCTGTCATAACTAAAGATAGCAAGTAGCATGAAAGCAAGTTAAAGATAAAGGGAAAGAAACGTTTGAAGTTGTTAGAGATTTGTTCTGAAAACTAACTGATTTAAAACCAGAATTCGATCAATTAAAACTGTTTTTGTGCCACATATTTTTGAAAAATAGGGTGTTTCAATATTGATGGGTCTATGAAATCGAATAAAATAACAAGTTTGTGATATATTAAAGATATTGCTGTCTCATATTTTATTTATGGATTATAACATGTATTATATTAGAATATAATCAGACCTAATGAAACTTAGTATTACTGACCTAAATCGCTCGCCGTAGTCTCTCATAGCCCCATTAACATGCTTTTGGAAATAAAACGTATTACTGTCAATACCTGGTGATACTCGAACTGGTAGGCAATTTTGCTTATGTACAAAGAAAAATATGATTTAACATCCAATATTTTAGTCCTCCTGCTTACTCCGCAAAGAAGCTTTGGGCTGCTGGGCCCTTTGGTATTGCTTTGGATATTGCAAAGGCCTTTTGTCGTGTTGCTAAAGGAATCGACTACTACACACTTGTCGGCCAGAACATCACGACGTTCTGATGTTGACTTATGGTTTACTGAATTGGTTAAGAAGCGTGGAAGAGTCGAGCATAGCTAGCCACCGCACATGCGATAAAATGGGCACATGGTGTGCAATGGTTGAGCTATCGAACACTTATTTTGATACAAAAACTTTATATTTTAATCATACTGCAGAATCCTGTCTCTTGTCTTCGACGCCACCAACCCAAAATAACCGCTTTAATCCGTCAAAATCGACAGGTACTTATTCGAATATCGTTTATGTAGCGATTACGTTAAATTTGAAATAAAAGTAGGTGTTCGTTTTCTCTAGAGCTTGTTTTCTTGAAAGCATCTTGCATCGAAAAAAGTAAGATTGGACATATTGTCTGGCTAATACGGTGTATGTTTACGATTGCTATAATCAATACACTTGCTCATAATGGACTGACACTACCGAAGGAAGAGTGATTAAAACTGGGATACCTACACAACATTTTCAAACTTATCGTGAACTTAGAACTGCATTCAAAGAATTGGTGAAAAAAGTTTAATCATAAATTGTTAGAAAATGAAATTCTTTTACTTAAACAAAATCTCGTAATAAGAAAAATAAACAAAACCCAAAGTTAACTAATAAATTAATTTCATAGCTTACAAAAGGTTACTGTGAATAAATTGTTAAAAGAAAACTAAAAGTTGGTAATAAAAGGAAACACTTTCTGACAATACCATGCAAATATGACTGGAAAAGGCGGCAACAGTAAATACTTCGTTTTAAATAATTTGGTTAATGGAAGGAAAAATAACTAAACTGCCCCCTTGTTGTCCATTTTTATATTCGGCCCTGTTTTTTATGCTGTCTTTTGTTTATTTTTCATCTTTTCCCGTTTAAAGTAACTTTCTGAAAAGGTTACACTTAACCTTTTCTACTCACTGCTTAACGCTCACAACAGCAAAGGAATGGGATGCTTGTCGTTGTGTTATTAATTTGGTGGCTTTAAAATTCGAAGTCAAAAATGGGATTCACAATTCAATTATATTTTTCTTTTTCAATTTGTTAAAGCTCTTGATTGAAAAGCACATTTTTTGTCCCATTCCTCTTCAACATTTCTTTTATAATAATGCAAAATCTTGTATTTTATAAGACAAAGACGAATATTGAACAGGTTTTATTCAAGTTTTACAGCGAGAGATGTTTTTCACAATCTGTGACTACCTAGAACCCTAACCGCAAAAATACATAACTGAACTTTTTGTTCTTGTTTAAATCTGTAAATCGGAGTTTGATCCCAGTGATATTGAAAATTTGGACTATAAATTATAAGTGCTTTTGCTAATAATTTTTATTTTTAAATTTACGAAAATTATGGGATGTAAAGGGCCGTTTGTAGGTTACATTTAATTTGTCATTTCAAACTTCTGAACAAATTGAAAAAAAAAAAACTTTACAGAAAAACTGTCTTATGTTAAATTTGATTGTAATTTTTTTTTTTTGTTAGTTTGTGATGCAGTTTTATTTTCCACCTGAAGTGATGTTCAGTCTTCCCCTTTCCACTAAAGGTCTGCTTCCTTTACTACGGAGACGATACTGTATGTAAACAGCTATATCGAATAAAATTCGAGAGATCTTATATTTCTCTTTCAGCTAACGATGATTAACACAAGTATTCGGATAACCTACGGTCTACGGTTCTACTATGGTCGAAACAAGAATCGTTAAAGCTCTCGGACAACAATTCAAGTGGCATGTTTGTGACTATAGTTCGTACGGTAGCGAAATCTGCTCCTCTTTTCATGGTCAAACGTCCACACATTTTCAAGTATTTAGTATCAACTAAATGAAAACTATAACGCAAAAATAACCTGTATTTTGTACTTCTTAATATATTGGCTGCCTAGTACTAAACATCTGTGTGTAGTTTATGATATGTTAGCTGAATATCACTAATATTTGTGTGCTTGTTTACATATTGGTTCACGTTACATCTTCAGCGGTTACAGTTCGAAAGTTTATAGAAAATTATATTTTGTTTTAAAAGTATTGTCTCTTACATCCTGATGTTGGCAAATGAGTGATTTTTAAACAGACAGACGAGTATTAGTTACACATTGGCCCGATTGGTGACTAGTAAAAAATGTTACCATTTCCTCTATTCAAAGTTATCATATAAGTATAATTCTCTTTCTTATCAGAAAGAGTTAAAAACGAACTTAAACATGACAATTAAAAATACTAAATAGAAATTATCAAAAAACGTTTGAATACGAAACTTTTCTAAGTTTTTCTGTGAGTTTTCCTCTTCGATTTCAGTAAAAAATAACGGGGTTTGTGTGTCTAACTTTTTATTGAGTTGCTATTGTCTAAAATAAGAATATAACATATATTAGTCACACGGATTTGAGTAACTTTTTAAGTAAATAACCAGATGGACATCAACTGCAATGAAGTAAAGTAATAAGCTTTTTAGGAATTTTGAAATTTACGGAATAATCTTCGTCTGCCTTTATCATCGCCCATTTCCAGTTCTAGAATGCAAATTAGGAATAAGTCATTCACACAATGTAAAGTGCCATGGTACGGTTATTCCTTTTTTCACCTGACGTATACGGAACGGTAACGGTAATTTTAATGATGTCCTTTTTGCAATCCTCGAGAGATACGATAAAAATACGAATATTAATATTGTATAGAGAAGGTGTGGCATTGAGCCTCAAATTAGCTAATAAACAGAAATTAAAATTAGCAAACAAATTAGAAAATAAACAGAAACCAAAGTGAAATGCATTCGCAAAAAGTAACAGTTTCATTTGCCTTGTATTCTGAAGGCTTAAAATATATCCATTGTATTCATGTGATACAATTGTTTCGATGCTTATTAGTAATAAAGTGAATATGAAAATATTGATAAGGGTTTAATGATTAATAAACGCGTCACTAAAATTTAAAGGGAATATAGAGGCTTGTCGTTTCGTTTGTTATTCCTACTATTTTCATTTCCGACCGAACAAAGCATCTGGATCCTTACAGGAAGGGTAGTTCAATTAACGATATCCCTCTGTCCGACGTTGTAATAAACTTTCTGATCTTGAAGCCTGGTTCGGAGAATTTTCGCTATTTGAATAGAGCGATATCGGTCCTCAAGTTCCCGATATATGGGAAACAATTATTTTATTTTTCTTTGTATTTTCGCTGTAACGAAAAAACATACCAGAAAATCGTGAATCTTTAACAAATTTTCTATAAAGTCCCCAGACAGAAATTATCGACCCGAAACTTCCAGATAACTTTACCGACATTTTTCAATTTTAATAAAAAGCCGAAAAATTACAACTAATCAAAAAAAAATGCTCACCTTCCCTCAGACGTTTAAAACTTCACAAAAATATCGAAAAAACTTAAATATTATAAATTTTTCCAAAAATATCAAATAATTAATATTGTCACCGAATTTTGTAATTTTACCAAGTTAAAAATTTACAAAAATCTATATACACATTTTTGAAGTTTGAAAAAAATTATATTAAATAAATATATAAAAAGAATATTTCACCACAAAATGCGAATTCAAAAAAACGATTTAAAAACCACTATTAAATTAAAAATTAGAAGAAAAAAATTAAAAATCGTAACAATTATAAATTTTGCCAAAAGTTTTAATTCAAATGTAAAAACAATTTGAGGATTCTTCAAAACTTTAAACTTGTTCACAAAACCGAACTAAAAATGAAAAATGTACCAAAATTAAAATGTAATCAAAACAAAATGTTAAAATTCAGTTTCGCCAAATATTAAAAAAAGATAATAGTTTAGTGGTAGCAATTTAAAAAAAATCGATGTTACGCATGGTCCAAAGGGCCTTAAATTTACAAAGACATAAGTCTCACAAAGAAGAACTTAAAAACAAACTTTACTATATATGGAAATTTAACGACAAGCTTACCCAAAAGCTGAAATTGCACCGAAAACTCTAAACTGTATCAAATACTAAAAGTTTTTGTTAAAATCTAAGTCCGCTGTTATCTAGAAGACACAAAAAAAATCGAGAATTTATGTAAAAATAACAAGCATTCAGAGAAAAGAAGAACAAATTAAGAAAGTCGTAACTTAGAAAACATATCTCATCTATAACCCAATCAAAAATGCTTCTGTTAATACGAAAGGAAAGTTCAATGTAAAATAAAGCGACTTCCAGAGGTCATAATTATTACATCAAGTACAAGTGTTAGTTGTAGGAGTTTCACTTATGTTAAAAAGGCCCCCAGTAACTTTACAAATGTCAACAATGACCAATAAAAGTGCCTGAGGCTACTGATGCAGTTGCATTTTGTTATAGATGTAAAAGAAAAAAGTACTTTATTTTTTTATGCACTATATTCTCTTTGCTGACTAACAAGGCAAAGAATTTAAGCAGATTTACATTTGTGCCTGCTTTCGGTTGCGTGCTAGATGAAGTGTCTCGGTTTGAGGCTATGCGAGCCTTTGTTTGTAAAAGTATGAATGTTTGCACTTCGGGTGACAAGTGTTGAATGCACACATCACATCATTACAATGATATTCGGGGAAGGTTGACTTGAAATCAAAATTCTAAGATAGTCTTATATATCTACATTTTCATAAAATAATTATTTGAACATTTTTAGCACAGCACGCAGATTGTATCAACAATATTATCTACAATAGGGTGTGGTAAACGTTTAAAGCGCACAGTTATTTACTCAATATATTTTAATGATGAGTATTTTTATATCATATGAAAGTAAAAACTTGAAATTTTATTAGCCAATAATTCAGAAATTAAGGAAGAGACTATAAGTTGACTAGTGCAATAAGTGGCTACTTCGTAGTGTTTGCAACAAGAGAGAGGTTATAAAAACAATAGACATTCCCATTAATACTGAGTGTAGTCGTAAAAATAGGCAAAGACAAAAGTTCAGTATAAAAGTTGTTTCTTTTGTTTGTCAACCGATTTTTTATTGCTTAGTAACCATTACTGGGTTTTAGTGTTATCGAAACAGTTAAGTTGCACAGGCAGTCAATGATTACATACTGGCTTACTTTGGAATCATATTGCAGTCTCATTTTGCTAAAGCATAAAGTAGCAGGGCCTACAAATTCAGGATGAAATTATCATGAAAGTCAAGTGATCTAAATTATTGATACGTAACAAACGACTGCTGCTAAGTAGTAAAATAAATATCCATGCACAGCTGTATCCTTTGTCTGTTATATATATATATATATTATTCTTGGGTACATTTCCCATACGTAGTGTTCTCCTTATGGCGTCTAACGACAAGATGTTCTAAGAATTTTTCCTTTTGTTCAAATATATGCATACTACTCTCTGGCTTTTCTGCATTTGTTGGTTTTTCGTATCTTTTATTTTAAGGATGCTTCGTAAAAGAGATTCTTCATAAACAAAAGTACACAAACAAGACGAATTTAAAAATCAAGTGCAAGTGTAAGAGGATATGCAAAATGACACGTCAAAGAGCAGACCACACTGCCAATTGAGATTCGTTTTGTTTGCAGTCAAACACTTTATTGTAGGATTAGCTTTGGAAGTAAGTTAACTTATACGTAATTGCTACTTTATTAAGGGGTCATGGTAATTTAATTTTATACAAGTGAATAATTAAGTTCGCTTTATTAATTATGATTATTAGTGAGAGGTACAGTGTCTTTGCACTCATACCTATATCGGTATTGCATATGATGTAATTTTTAAAGTAGGCAAGCGTTAAAATAGAATTAATGATTATAAAGAATATTTATCTAAATTAATTAATTTATTATATTTTCTTTACTCACATTATTCTTCACACATATAAATTTAAAAATATATCAAATATTTATGCTACTCGCAAACGTGGTCTATTTTTGTATCGTGTATTAAAATAAACCTTTGGTATATTTGTTTGTGAACAAGCAATTTTATTATATTGAGCTATTATTGCATTGCATATCATGAAACTGAATCAGGCAATTTATTTTAATTTATTAAAACAAGACGATTGAATTGACTTTCTATTTTCCATTTAACTCAAATTAAAAATATTGCAGTAAAAGTTGAATAAATAAAAATATTACTTACAAAGTGTTTAAATTGAACAGGTTCATTTACTGTGGTCCGACCTAATAATTTTTGAAAGAAAATTCCGTGAATATTTCTATATGAAAATTGCCAACAACAATAATACAATGTGGTATTATAATACCATCGATACTTCAACACAAAGCGTTTGTGTATTAAACAACTATATAACAAATATGTAAACTATTTTTTTATTTAGCTTAAAAATACAACAAGTTTTTGGAAATTCTATAATATACTTCATATTATTAATAAAATGTCAGGTGCAAAGTCTGTTGATTCTTAAAAAATTTAACTACTTTATTCCGGAAGAATTACAGAGTGCCAATATTCAAAAAATTACACAAGAGTAATACGTATACTTTTCCTCGAGAACTTCATTTATTAGCAAATTTAGAGAACCAACAGCATTTTGCGCTTTTTAATATCTTTTCCTTTGTTTGAATGACCGAGGCACTTTTAAACCGTCGTACGTTATATGTTGCCGTCTTCGGAAAGGACGAAGTTAATGCTATGAGTACTGTGTTCACGGATATTCAATCAGCTGTTTATTTTACCGAATGTTTTTGCAACAAAATTTTATTTAATTATTTTATTTTGTTGCATTTATTATATTTTTGGTGCCACAAAACACAAAACGCTAAATCAAAACAAAGCAAAAAACCAACTGATGGCTCTTAAGCTACTCAACGCACGTTAAAAGTTGCCCACTTTGCGTTGACTGAGACATACCGAATTGAACAACGCTCATAAGAAAACCTGTGTATCAACTTGGTTGTCAGTTGAAAAAGACGACGTATCACGTACGACGTAATCTATGTGCTTTTGACAAGTATTTGCATACTCTATGGACTCCAACAAAACGGAATTACTATATGAGAACCCGTACATATTTTTCATGTAGCACAGTGTTATTTATTCCTTAAATTTCCTTTCTTGATTTTTGTTATTTTGATCTTATTGAAAATAAGTCAGCCAAATCTTGAAAATTTAATTAAGAAACAAAGAAGTAATTTAACATTGCCATGCAGCAGAAGAGAAGAAGACGAAATTTTATATTGCTATGACAAATTGAATCCACCTTCGTTGTGTACCCATTTCGTAGTAAGCTGGCAAAGTTAGATAATTTAAGTTACTGTTTTCATTAAAAATTGTACAAATTTAAAGTTAGCAGAAAACGATTATTCGTTGCATAATTTAATACTTAAAACATTGTACTTTTATGATGAAACCCGTAATTTTACTTATTAGGTCGCCTGGCAATATTTGCAATATATTTTTTTAAATATTTAAAATGAACAAATTTTTCATACTTGATGGAGCAGAGTTATTTACTTAGTATAGTTTGAACTTAGAAATTTAGAAAGTATGGAGTCTTTCCTGAATTGAAATACCAACGAAAACGTTTGCGTTTGTATTGCGGGCTTATTAAATATTTATTATTTTGTATATAAAGTCTTGTTATCTAAATTCATTCATTAACCCAACTAGCGTGTATTTAAATGAATATAACTCAATCGTACTATTTACTTAATTAACAATAGATTCGCAAAATTATTGCTACGGGATAAGTTAGTCCGAATACGCATTTCTCTGATTGCTTAAGTCAGCGAATCATGAATCCTTTGTTTTTTTTTATAAATAATTTCTTAAACTTTTACCAACAGAAATCTTGCTTAAAATTTGGATATTACCTTATATCGTGCAGCAAAATATAATCTATAAAGAAGCTAAGTTCCTAAAACTGAAAGATAAATTTATTTTGGCAAATATTTTACAGAAATTATTTTTTTACCTCATAATGTCTTGCCGCATTTGATAGTAATGTATGAAGTTAGCGTATAATTCAAATATACACCCTGCGATATGGTGAGATTGAAATGATGGCAAGGCTTAAAGTTTTTAATAAATTTTTAAATTATTGAATTAAAAAAAAAACATAGTTGTGGAATAATCACGACAACCATAAATACGTTCTCTGCAGCAATACATATAATGGTTAACATACAATGGTTAATGTAAAATATTACTTTAGTTGCGATAAACAAGTTATTAATCATTAAAGGATTTTCATCCATAAATAACTATAAACAAAGTATTTTACAGTACAAAAATAATATAATAACTCTAATCATATAACGTTTTTAATAGTCCTTATGTATATAATTCTCTTGGTGTTTAATATATCTGCGTTCGTACCGCAGCTACTATCAATCAGTAAAATAAATATTTTGATTTTGTTTCCGTCTAACAGGATAATTAAATAATTATCTATAATAGTAATATGAATTGCTTACAACCATATAATTTAATCTTGCGAAAATATTCTAAGAGTATGATTATATTTATTTCTTAACTTCCTTATCAAGATACATTGGTTTGAAAAATGGACTTGAGAAAAGATTCTGAGTTCATCAATACACGTTTTGTTATAGTGGGTATTTACTACTATACAGTTGGCAAACTCTATTTTTTGTGCTTAAATTTTGAAAGATAACAACTTTAATACATTTTCTTATGTCACACTGCGCAAAACTCTAAATCGGCTAACAATTCTAAACTTTGACTGTGTCACACTGTAGGTCACAAGACCATTGATTGTCAGTATATGAAGCAAACGAGGAACGGAAAACGATATAGTGAACAATGAAATAGCCAATTAAATTTATGAAAACATTCCTTAAAAATAACATCACCTAATAACTCGTTCTGAGAGAACGGAAATTTAAACTTAAAATGGCAAATAGCCGAAACCAGTTTGTCTCCAAACTAAACTTGATAAGCGTTGACGGAAATTTGTTCCAGAAATCTAAACCAACTAAAGCTATAATCTGCTGAACTCTTTTCACACACTTATAATATTTAAAGTAAATGTATATCACGTTATTTTTTTTTCTTGAATAGCAGTCGATAGAGTGTGACAGTAAATACTGAATGAATTTGTCAACACGCATATGTTACCAACAGCTGCATTTGCTTTACGTCAAGTCAGAAAAATATGATATATTTTTATTATTATTTGCCATAAACTTGACCTCAATTATTTGTGGTTATGAAATCAGATTATGACATTTTTGTGACTGTCATCCTTTTCGCTTTCTCCTTTTCGTAAGTGTTAAAGCGACACATTCAGCATTCAATTGAATAAACGAGAACAGCATTGACATCAGCTGATACCAAATAATTTAAAACCAATAAAAATTTTATTGAAATAAAAAGTTTTTTATGCAGAAATTCATGTAACTGATAGATTTTTAAAGCGCCAGCTGTACGCGTTTTATTGATATGAACGCTATTTTGCGGGCAATAAAAATAAAATGAATTTTAAAATGCCAAGGCTTTTTCTTTATTTTAAATCAAAATTTAGGTGTTTGTTTGTATTTTCGTATTCAATTTGTTTATTGATGATTTATTTATGTTTTTGTTTATACAAATATTTTTGTTGGCAAAATTTGTTATAGAGCAGTAAATCCAATTTTCCACGTGAACGACGATAAGTTGATTTCAATAAGGACAAAAAAAACAAATAATAATTCCGAAACATTTCATTGCACAAAATTATTTTCTCGCATAGTCATCAATATCTTCTTTACATAATAGGTTTATAAACAAAGTAAATGTAAAAGTTTTGTAAATATAACCAGAAGCAATATGATGCGAACTATAAGTTTGGAGAGTTGTTGTTGGAAATTGTGAGTGATCGACATAAATAAAAACCCTTCTTTAAGTCTTCGCGGTGAGCGGTATATTTTTTAAAACTACCTTGAACTCTTTGTTTCAGAACTACAGTAAAAAGTTGGAGGATATGAATATAATAACATGATTTTATGTCATATCTTCATTTCTTTTAAATTTTGGCCGGAAAGAGAAGAGAAAAGAAAATAACAGGGACTAATTTGAAGCTGAATAGGCCCTCGGTGTTACTCATGTTATTTTGCTGTGCAGTAGTACTACGTCAGCAAGTAATCGTGTCTGATTATATCTGGTATCGTGCACTTCTTTTTATTTGCTTTGTATTTTAGTACTAATGCAGTAGTTCTATATGTAAACGACTAAGTAGTCTCACGAGGAAAATATCTTTTATAATTTTAGCTAGTGGTGGCGGCGTCGAATTAGTTTTCTTGCTTCTTTAAAAATATGTCTGAAGATTTCTTCTTCAACCAGAATTGACTGAGAATATACGTTGAAAAATCCTGTCTTTGAGGTGGTCTGCATGGTCAAGATCTTGCATTTATTTCGCCGAAACATCTTTATCGACTATATTGCGAAAATAATGTCATAAGAGACTTATAAAAGTATTGCTACTTGTTTATTCATATTATGTTGCCAATATAACACAGTTTGTAGAACAATTTTCTTTTCAAGTTTGAGTTTATTATGTTTGTGTACGCTACAAAAGTACATACCTACATTTGTATATATACAAACATAAATCGTATTGATTTTAAAATAATGCAATACGAAATAAAGCGGTTTATTCATTCGAATGTAAAACTTGAAAGAAATATGTTCAACATATTCATGTTCATATTTATCTATTTGCAGTAATGCACAGATGTGTAGGTATGAGTATAAATATCTACACATATCTCAATATAAAAAAAAAATATATACATGCCGATGATAATAACGATGCTGGCGATGAAAATATGTTCACAACATGCCTGAACATATGCACAAATACAAGCATAAATAAAGCTATTAAGAAATACATACACAATCGTTTTTAGTATTTGCAACCAATATGCCACATAAACATACACACATATATATCTACATATAGTGATACGAACATATTTGTGCACTTATACTAATGTCTACATAAAAACATGGTATTTTTGTATTAACGAACATACCCATTCATATGTGCACTCGAATAATAGTTTCAGGCTTTTATACAAAAATGTATAACGAAATGCCTACATGAAATGTTGAAGGAAGCCGTAAATACCCAAATTGCATTAAATTAAGATTTAAAAAATGGAACCAGTGAATTTCATAATCAATTTTTCCATTTTATCTAGTTGTTTCCTTTATGTTGCTGTAAACATTCATTTAGATTTTTTAATTGAGTTTTAAGATAAACTCATTATACTTGATACTTTTCTTTAGAAGCTTCAACCAAAAAAATGGTTCTTAAAATAGAAACTATTTCATATGTAAATTATGAAACTTTAGATTTAACTGAAATCTTATGGCGTGAATATAATAACAAGAAAACCTGTTAAGAAGTGGACATCACATCAAGCAGCCGTATAAGGATCTTTGTCTTTGCCACTTTGTGACTTCTGACAGTTTTACATTTCTCCACAAGAACCCCGACACGAGTAATAAGCACAATTTTATATTTACATTTTGTTTAAATTCATAATCAAACATAACTGTAACTTTTGTGGAATAACTACCTGCATTTGCCAGAAAGCGTCACATAGTGCTTTATTCCATCGACGAAAATAAAAACAAAATTTATTTATTTTATTGTTATAAAAGTTATAACAAAATAAGTGTAACTAATTTCAAATCACTTTTTGTTTCGTGCCACCAGAAGGTAAGCTTTCAGAATTTTAAGAAAAACTACTCCACAACAACTTAGGCTTTAAATGTTTCAAGAAACTACATTTAAAAAAATTTATTGCTCACACTAGAAGATCAAAATTTGGCCAGTAATAGCATGCACCTAGCATTTGGAATTAAATATGTAGATAAAAAATGTTAACTGATTTCAACTCCGGTAATTATCTATCATTGTTTTGAAAAAAAAGGTTATTTTTCAAATAAAATCAAAAAAAAATCTTAAATTTTCATGGGTTATTAAAAATAAATGAAAAATATTACCTATAGGATTTTTTCTGTTTATATTAATCGATACTGTTTTCTAATAGTCCCCTGAAAAAAATTTTGCCAGAACTCTAAAAAAATCCATTTTAAAAAATTTCTGCATTTATGAAATTTACTTAAATTTTACTACTTTACAACTGTACAAAAATTTAAAGAAATATTTGCAGGTACCACCAGATGGCGCCAAAGTAAAATAATTTTAAATCATAATAACTAAATCTGAAAATAATTGCAAAAAAGCATTCTTTGGACAAGAATATTGAATTATTGGGTTGTGATAGCCAAGTATATTTGCAGCTTAGTGTGCAAGAAGTTTAAGTTGATTGCGTCTCTCATGATAATTTCTTTCTGATTTAAAAAGCGGTTATCTTTTCTAGTTTCTAATAAGTTTCAAAAAAAATTGAACAAATTTTCCCGGAACATTAAAAATAATGCAGTGTAAAAGTATTCATATTCTCGAGACTGTCTCACTTCTTCATTAGCCTACAAGTGTTAATTACAAATGAAAAGTTAAGTTTTGTAGGAGTTATAACATTATACTATAAAGGATATAAGACAAGAGCCAATATCCTTGCTGCAATTACATTGAAAATTGACGAGCTAGTTGCTGCTGTTGTTTGTATAGTATGTACAGATGTTTATAACTTTATGTCAACACATGTAGCTAAAATATCAATTTGATTTTTTTGGACATATAGGAAGTGGGCGTGTCCTATCAGTGTATTAAATTCAAAAAAATATGCGACAACTGCTTCCATTTTCGTCCAATCGTTATGGGAACCAAAACACTGTGCGACGCCTTAACCACTTTTTACTATCCAAATATTTACTTTTTAGTCGTTTTATAAAAGGAACGACTTTTTAATGATTCGCGTAAATAAATATTACGTTTATAGTAATTTTTTCGTAACTTACGTCCTCATTAGAAATTGTAAAATGTAAATAAAAATTCGAAATCAATTCTTTGTAAAATATGCTAAATTACGATAACTAGCAAAGAAAACGTTACATTTTAGTCAAGGCTCGGTGGCTTATTCCGGCCGAAATTGGTAACTTCGTTACTTTTACGCGTAAATAGCTAAAATATCGCATACCTACAGGAGTTGGCCAAAAAATCGCAGATGTTCTAAATTAAATATTAAGTTTTAAAACTAGTATTTAGAGATTTGTGCAAAACTTTAATATTAAAATATTATGTACACAGCTTCTTTAACATATCTTGTACCTTTTTATCACTTTTAATTATTTTTTTACTAATTGGTTGTTGTGGAACTAAATCTGATTTATCTTTTCTGCGTTTTCTTTATTGTCTCTAATAAACTCAAAGTTGAGTTGATGACAGAAATGGGAACGATGATAGCCTCTCGTTTTTCTAAATTACTTGTTTTAAAATCGTTGATACTAATGAGCATCAATAACATTAATCTTACAAATTTACTTGTCGTGAACACTTCCATAATCTTGTTCATTTTCCCACTTCTGATTTAAAATTTTTTGTCCTCCTGATTTAGTTCAAAATTTGTGTCATGGGTGTTTTTTCAAAACAGACAAAGCTAGAAAATTCAACTTTCATGTCAGCGCGTCCAAATAAATAAAAATGTGCGATCCAGATCACTGGATTCCGATGTGGTTAAGAGATCTTCTTTTAATTTAATTTATCCCTTTTATCTTTTTTTCGTCGTTAGTATGTGGCCCCCAAGTATATTTCTACCAGTTTATTGGGAAGCAAACCTTTCTCTGTGTTCGTACCGATTACGATGTGAATTGCAAAACCGGCACATTTGGAGCAGTACTCATATTTAAAATAAACTTTAAAATTTCGCGTGCTTAATAAAAGTCGAGCCATTTCGGTTCGGATGTCTTCTAAAATGATGAATTTCCAAAAAAAATGAACTCTGATTAAAAAAAATATAAATTTGTTCTTAGCGAAAAACGCCTTTAACTTACAAAGGAAGCTGTGACGTAAAGAACACTATTTGATAGCAAGACATTTGTTTTTACGAAAACTAATGGAATGAACGAATGAAAGTTACAACTTTTTGCTATTTATAACGAATACTTCATATACATTTTTCTTTTCTTTTTTCTTTCGCACAATGACAAGGACCCAAACAATAACACACGAAATAACCACTTAACCTAAAAATAAAGAGATTTGGACAAAAAGGATGAGAATAATGTTGAAATGGAAATTGTTGTTTCGCCTTGTTCGGGAAGACAGGGAAAAAAACAACAAATGGCAATTGTTCGTTATTTGCTACCACAATAACCGAAAAAGTAATCTATGGAGGAAAATTAAGAATAACAACAAAAAGATAAAAGAAACAAACAAAAACACAAATGATAAACGAAGGACGAGAAGTTTAGATGTAAAAAAGAAAAAAATTAATTCTAGAAAATAAATTTTATAAAATGGAAAAGGTTTTGCTTCAAAGACATAACAGCGGAACAAAATATTATTAAAAGCAACTGGCCAACAGTGCTGAAAATGGTAAAATTTTGCTAAAGTTCCACATTCCTTTACAAATTGTTATATTGAATCGGCAGAGGAAATCGTGTAATCCAGACATTTTGTATAAAAGGTGCGTTAAGAACTTTTATGTAAAACACAACGAGGCATATTTATATGGAACATTTTAAGCCTCTAACTCTTGGTTGTGAGAGCCTTTTTTGTTTTTTCTTGCAAAATGGCAAAAAACTGTACTCAACAGCTATGTAGTGAGCTGAAATGTCCTAAAAGAATATTAACCATAATATTCTTTAAAGATTCCAAAGCTCAAAACTTAACTTGAGTGCCAAGACAAGGTCAAAGCTTGTGTTTAAGGGTAAATTTCCACATCCTAGAGGGAAGGGAACTGGCAGAGAACTTGTCACGTGACTGGTTCTTTGTGGATAGGAATCGGGTCAAGTTCTAACACTTTCCATAAAGGACATGTGTCACTTTAACATGGCATTGTCATAGGAGGGAAAAATTGATAGATTAACACTATGTAAAAGATCACTGAATAGGCGCTAAGAATCTGGTGCAGTATCGCATACTATATTACTGGTACATGTGTTTCCTCACATATTTAATGCAGAATTTATGAAGCTACTCTCTATTGAAAATAGATCTAAGGTAAAGCGTATGAGCCAGCATACAAATGAAACCGCTTATTTATTGACGAAAAATGTAGTGAAACCTAAACAATAAATTAGAGAATAATGGAAAATTAAAAAAATAATTAAGAACTTATACCTAGAAGTCTTTCGATACAATAGCCTATTATTATTATAATAATTTGGATAATTAACATAAAATGTTTTTACTGCTGTACCGTATAGTCTTCAAAGTTAACCATCCAAGCATCCTTAATTGGTTAGTCTACTTTCAATTTATTCATTATACGAACTTCCTTATTGTAAAATATAAGTAAATATCAATAAGATGACCAGACCTAACTCTAGACTGGATCATGTTTACCTAGCGTAATTAACTGGATCTTCACAGCCTTAGTTTCGCAACGGTTGGTAAATTTATGCAATTCACTACTCCAGGTTCTCTATTGTCCCTAGCGAAAAAATTTAATACTCATTGATCCTCATATTTACCTTCATTTACACGTAATAACTGAAGCCCCGAATTTTTATTTACAGACTTCAGTATCGCGATAAAGTGTACATATAAATAAAAAGAATTTTTGAGATTTTATTCTTTCTATTTCAAAAATTATTTCAAGCTAATTTTTATCCCAACTTATTTTATTAATTTATCCAGATGTCGATGCTTCACCCATAATTGGAAATTATGAAGCTCCTTAGTTTAAAACTGGCTAGAATCATTGTCATCTCAGGACTTTTTTGCCTTAATCACTGCATTTAATGTGGAACGAGATTTCAATTTTAGATATCGAATGCCGTAATTCGCTCTCTTGCTTTTTTTGAGAGGAGTTATTTGACTTAATGGCTTACTATTTACGTTCTCCAGGACCAGTATGCGTTCTATACCTACATATTGACCGTATTGAATCGCTCAGTATATGGCCTCCACCAATATCACAATTGAATTATATATAATACTCCACTAGTTACAAAATCTAAGAATAATCTTCTTCATCTCTTAATGTACTATGGTCCTGTAAAGTTGTGTATAATACCAATGAGTTATAAAGGGTTCTCGCTTTAAAAGGTGTATTCTCGAAAGCAAAGTACAATTTCGATTTTTTTGTTAAAATCGTTCAATAAAATTTAGAATTCCTCTCTTTTTATTATTTTTTTCTAAAAACGACAAAAATGATAGCACCATACAAATAGTGCCAGAGTAACCATTAATTCATGCGAGAGTGAGACCTAAAACGGCGGGACGGCAAAAACAGGCTTGATCGCACGTGAGTTGTTATTCAACCCAGAGATGATTTTCAACAAAAAAATTATGTTACTTAAATCTAAAAGCCCCCAATGATAGTAGCAGCTCACCAAGGTGGAGGAAATTGGTAAAAATATATGCTTCTAAACATTAAACTCAAAATAAAAAGATTTGTATTTTAGAGAGCATAAAGGAGATTTAATCAGTGCTGTTTGGTATTTTAAATCCGCAATATTTTTATTCGAAAGCGGACATTTTCGAAAGTTTTAACTATTTCATATTCCTCTTTCGAGGTTTCAGAAATGTATTAAAATTTTAAAAGTTTTCTCTAAATGTTCATTTATTTTCCACAACGAATTTAAAAAATGCGTATGAGACGTCTGAGCAGACCTGTTTGATTGACGTTGTGCTTTCGTTCTAACTTGTTATATTTGTAGCAATTTTCCTGAAAAATAAAGGTTTACCCTAGTCAGTCACTACATTTCTTTAACGATTGAATAGTAAATAATTTATTTCGAAGGTGAAGTAGATCTACTCCATGCTCTAATCTCAGTCGTAGTAATAATTCAACTCAAATACCCTAGTAAGCGCTAAATGACAGTTAAAATTTTGTAGTCAGAGTCAAAGTAAAATAAATAAATAAATCAATTAAAATCAATCAAGACCAATTAAGATCAATCGATATAATTTTCACCGGAGCAAGCTTTTGAGAAGTAAAGTTTCCAGTTGAAAGTCTGGCGCAAGAGAGCGTTTTCTGCAAGTATTTGCAGGAATAGCAATTGTAATACTTATAATTAGTCCTTCATTGTATTTTAGACGTACAGATGTGTCAAAGTTAAAAAGAAGAGACATTACGGATTTGCTAAAATGGGTTCCTCCTCTTAACAACGAATTTACCTGATGAATACAACATTTATGCTGCTGATGAGTTAAACGGAAATAATTTATTGTAACAGAATTTTTAACATTAATTTTTAACATTTCTCTTGCCTAATAACCAGAAACATAAATATTGTATTCTTTCTTTTGAGTTTAATACACCACCAGATGATAGCTGATAATTACAGTTACTGACCAGTGGGCATCTTATGTAGGTTTTAGATATTGCTAAATCCACAAATATACAATTTTCTGTGGTCTACCGCTCGTTTGTAAATTTTGGTTTTGCAAAATTTTTCTTTTAGAAAATACAAAATTTTTATATTTAACTGATATAAAATGTATAATATTTTACACCCAAAATCACTGTGCAGTACAAACGGGTGAAGATATTTATATATAAAGCAAACCTTAACTTCATACATACACACATACACCCTAGAATTATAAATAATCTTGGAGAGGATGTTATTTGGAAAATGGAAATGACTGTACAAAAAATTTAATGAAAATCAAAGATGACAAAACATAAACATTAAATTGGTAAAAAGGACCGTGGCCAATATTAAACCAAAGAAAAGAATCATACACAAATTGCTTTTATGAATACTTTTATATAAAATAACTTTCTAAAACCAAGAAAAACTTTTAAAAATAATAAAATATTCACTTCAATGTAACATAAATATTTATGACACTAAACTAAATAGTTTTAAAATTGTGGTAAACATTATAAGAGAGTTTGGAAAAAGGAAGTTTGCAAAAGGAGCCACGTATGCCTTGATATATAATGCGTATGCTTTGATACATAGTGCGTGTGTGTTAATAAATATAATTGTTTTCTAGCTGCTTTTTTTTTTGTAAAAACAATGAACTAAATTTTTATGAAATTTACCTCTCTATGGACGCATCAATATAATTGTCTTATGTTAAGTATTATTTTTATGTATTGCGCTTTTATTCCAAAAAGTTTATTTTTATAATAACAATTAATAAATTAATAAATTGCGCTTGTCAGCATCACATACGTAAATATATTTATTTTAAATACAAACTAATGCAATTAAGAACAATAATTTAATTATAATTTGGAACTCTTTTTAATTAGAATTTCATAACAATTTAATTTGCTTTTCTTACTGTTTATTTTAGTTTTTGTCCCGCCATGTAATAGCAGCATTTAGAAATCCCCCATACCACAGAAAAGACGGTAAGGGAGCACAAAAAGTAAAACATATTGGCAGTGAGCAGAATGAACATTTTAAATTACACTCGACCGTAATGGTTGCATTTTATGTTGCAACAAATTTTAACAGGAATTGCAAGCAGGATAATGAAGCAGTGAATTCCTAATGTTTTCTTTCGTTTTGTTTTCTAATTTCTTTCTCGTTTCCTTTAAAATATTATTCTAGCAGCCAGGATTTTTCATAACATAAATCCTATAATATTTGAGAAAAAATATTGATTGTATAATCCCGAAAAAGTGAAATTAGTTAGATAGACCATATTCATTAGTTAATATCTAATTTTATTTCCGTAATATTATTAATAATGTTTTTTTTTATAATACCACTTGTAATACGATAGGGGTCTCTAATTGCCTTGGTATCAGCCATTGCCAGTTTCACTCATTAGACCAAATGATTAATAAGAACTATTTAAGTAGCATATTAAATATTTAAAAAGAAAATTTCCGCGGAAAATGTCAGATTTTTGGAAAAACATACAGTGTTTCTTTACCGTGACAGCATGCCAGCACACAGAAGGTAGTCCCAGGTTATGTATGTGATTTACGCTAATGAAAATCAAATAGATACCGGTGTATTATTACAATGGTTTCCCTTCTACAAAGCTTCGTCGAAAGTAAAGGCAATTAAAAAAAAATGAAAAATTCACTAAAAACTTTATGTTCAAAATAAGAACTGTTTTAAAGCTTTAATTAATTTTCAACTCTAGGGACGATTTCACAAACATTAACTTGTTACGCTATATCGCAATTCAAGTTTCATGTTCCCTCAAGAGGCAAAGAAAATCGGTACAGGACGATATTTTGCTAACACTGATAAGATTAAAGCCAACGTATTAAATCTTTACTTTTTTATTTGCTATTTCAGGTTCCAAAAAAATTCGAGGTTTGTGAGCTTAGATGAATTAAAACTAATTTTACTTTGAAGGATCTAAAATAAGTACTGCTAAGTAAAATTTAAATTGGCTCAAAAACTTAGTAAACAAACACGGTTAATTTATTTTGTTTCGAATACAGACTTTATTCGATTTTTACTCCTGTCTTTTCGCTAATAATAATCCCGCAAAATTCAAACCCTTCCAGCAACTAGAAAAGAAAATTAGACCAGGGATTTTTTTTTTAATTTAAAAAAATTAATAAGTTTTTAATGAATTATTACTAAAGCAAATTCTACTTTTCTAATAATGTAGGAACTAGTATAGGAAAGTACTCTCTGTTTAGAGTGGAATGAACAATTGGAATCAAACAATTCGAAAAGTGGCTACTTTACATTTTCCAGTTTTTTTATTTGAAACTATTATCAAAGTTATTGATATCACGGTTCTTGTTAAGGCTAAAAAGTACAAACATAAGAAGATTGAATTATATGCTTGTACAAAAATCATATTATTTTTGTAGGTAATATTAAGGACGTCCGCTTTGAACGATAAAAATGTAAAAAAAAATTTTGTTACTAAGGTGCGAATACAAGCGACTAAAGCAATCGAATAGTTAATGCATTATGCACCTAAACCACTGCACACTTTTACTTTGATTAAATATCACAAGAACTTTACATAATATTTGTATTAAGAATATTTTATGATTAGAGTGTTTATATTACTTTTGTATAGGTGAAGTACTTTGTTTATGACTAGAATTTTAGTAAAAATTGTATTGTTCAACTTGTAAGAAATCCTTAAAAATTTTAATTCAAAATTGTTATTTCATCATTGAAATATAGGTTCAATATAAAAACCTTGTTTTAATTCATTCCTTATTTATTTGTACTCTTACTAATTAAAAGATATTATTAAGGACAGGAATATAGAATAACTAAAACATTTCTAAGTTTGCACTTTCGAAAAAAAAATATACAATACAATACTGTTAATACATTTTTATTTCAACAACTCTCCACAAAAGAACAAAAGCATTAGACAAATACTTGCTATAAAGATCGCAATTATATGAGTTATTAAAATATTAAAGCCTCAGTTCCTAATATATTGATATAAATATGAAGAATTTTAATATTTTAAAATAAAGAAAAGTTGTATTCCTTCATCCTAATATTTGTTATCATTAGCTTCTTAATTGATGTAATATTGTTATAAAATATTAAAGTTTGCAAAATAAAATAATATTAAAAATATAAAAAATGCTGTGAAAATTTTTCTTGAACTAAATGTTTCAAATAATTGAATAAAATTTCCATTTAAATTGTTACCATTTGGAAAAAATGCATTAGCTTTTATTGCCTGTGAATAGTAAAACCAACGAGACCCATGTATTTTGAATGAAAAGTCGATGCAATGTGGGCTGAGTGTCGTTGTTCTTTCGTTACTGCAACGGAATGTGATGCAATGCAAATAATTAGATAACTTGCTCCTTATACCCGAACATATGTACTTATAACTCATGCCTAATTAAGTATTTATCCGCTCGAGGTAGATTGGCCAATGAACCGTAAGATAATCTGCTGGGAATGATTGATAATTATCTGAACTATCTGTCTGTGAAGTAACTTTCCTGAAGAGGGTTTTCCTGCCACTTTCAATATGGGAGAGTTTAAATTCAAAGTTCACAAATACTACTACTTCCGCTATTCCCCTTCCTGCATTCTCTTTTCTAGCTCCAGCACAACACATTTCATGACCAGAAAATGGTCTCTGAGTGCAGCCCCATAATGTTTTTTTTTAATTCTATCATTTTCGAAGTACTTAACCAAACAACAAGTATCTAATAACCAATTAATTAAGCACAGCTTGCATTGCAAAAAAGGGGATATGAAGCCAAGTTTCCGAGAAGACGGTATATGTAAATTCTGATTTTTTTACTGCGCAGACTTGCGACTTTATGTTAAGTGGAAATGTATTTTGTAAGAGCAGCAATACCATGTTGTTGCGACTCATAAACGCATCGATTTTGTTAAGAGTTAGATAACGGCCCTTCAACAGTTTCTATTGAACATTTATCCATATTAATTCAATATGCCGCAGTCAAATTTCGTGCTGCATTTATTCTCGCCTATTTATATATAATATCCTCTCTTCTCTTCCCGTGATCTTATGACAAGCGTTGAGCGCATCATTTTATTGTATCAGTGTGTATGCTTCTTACTGACAAACCACAGTGCATGCAGTCTTAATTGCTTGCGATTTCTAATGACTACAAATAATTTTTTCAACTGTTTTACCGTGAATAACAAAACATAAAACGTTTTAATGAGGTTCAATTATAAAAATTCTATTATATGTTAAGAAACAGAAAAGTCTCTCAAAGGATTTTTAAAATATTAAAAAAAATCTTCTGGAAAAACTCACGGCAAAATCCTAAATTTATAAGGACTCTCTATTTTCAAAGTACCCACAACGTTTTACTAGAATTGTTTTGAGAATGAAAAAACTACAGGAAAACAATAGCAATTCAAAATATAAAATACATTAATACTGTTGTTATTCTAAAGGTATTTTACTTAATTTGTTTAAATATTCCAACAATTAAATTTATCTTTGTTGAAGCAATACAAAGGATCCAAACGTAGATACAAATTAGTGCAAACAGTAGTGTAATAAAAGTAATTGTTATAAAGGGACGGGAAAATAAAGGCGAAAGGTTTTGCAACTGCTGCTGTATCTAGCTTCTGAACTTATTACAATAGTTGTGCAGGAAATGTAATTAAATTTCCTCGTTATTCTGTGCAAATAAAAAACTTGCAGAAACTTGTCCTGAACATGGTTGTGTTGAAATTCCAAATACTCGTAAAGATTAAAAAATGAAAATAGGACAAGTAGGAATAAAATTGTCGGCTCTGCCGTATCTCATATAGTTTTCATTAAGGTATAAAGTACAAGACAGTGTGATTTGGAAATGTAGTACATAAGTTGCTGTGGAGGACGAATTTTTAAAATAATTTAGCATTTCTAGTTAAGTAAATAAATTTCTTTTACGCTTTTTAATAGTTTGGTAGTTTTTAGGTATTTGATGCATTCTTGGTGAAATTTTTAATTGCAATGTCGGTGTTTTACTGAAATTTAAATTCTTTCATTATTTCGGAATCATTTAGTGGTCGATTATTTTGTAAAATATTATTTGTAAGCTTGGTATTTTTTCTTTTCTATACTTTTAGTTTTTGATTAAATTTTTATTTTTGACGATATTTGAAAAATTTTTATAATTTCTGAAAAATTTTAAAGTTTATGAGAATTAAATTAATAATTTGTTAAATTTTGTTCCGGCTTTATTTGCAACTTTTGGCGAAACTTCCGTTTCTATGATTTATCGATAGAAATTTATTTTTCTAAAACCTAATTTTAATAATCGATACATTCGAAATACATATATAACGGGTGCGTTTTTAGGAGTATAGAACCTCAAATTCACTGTTAAACAAAGATAAATTGTGTTAGTTGCCATAAATTCAGCTTATTTGATTTTCGGTATATGGCCACCTCGACGGGCTGGAAGGAAGCCTATTTTTACTTCTTGCCGCTATGCAGGCGGTATGTCAGTGATAAGATGGCGAATGTTGCCTCCCAAAGTATTAATCATATTTGGCTCCTCGACGTAAACCAAAGCGCCAGATAGCGGTGTGTGTTATATTAAATGACCTTAGAGGCCAATTTACGCGTCCATTATGTGGAATTATTCATTCGACGAACGTTTTTTTTTAATAAATCAATTTTGGCACGCAATATGTGGCATGTTACAATGTATTGTTAAAACCTTGGCTTCTCCATATTAAGACCATTTAATTAGTGTACAAAAATGTATGTATGATCGACAATGTTTTTGCAGGAATATAGAACAATGATTCCACCGCCCCATAAAGCATTGCAAACTGTGATTTTCTCTAAATGTAATAATTGAATAAAGGCTTGTGGATTATTCGCCGTTTTGGTCATCAATGTTTCCATACAAATAAAAATAAGCTTCGTCGTTAAACAAAATTTTCTTTTAAAACTCGGGCTGAGTTCTTGAACTGAAAGGTGTTTTTCGTAATAAATCTACACAATTTTTCAATGTTATTCAGGTGTCAATCTATTCACGACAAAAACATGTCTTGAGGATGCTTGTTGTCCTGTAGAGTAATTGCTCCGGTGAACGACAATGCCAACAAGAAAAATAAAAATACATAATACAAACAAAATGAAAAACTTATGAACGAATTTGACACCTTTAGTGCAGGTAATAATAACACAAACTTCGCACATTTTCTAATGATTTTATCGAATGAGTTTTAACGATCTCATCTTTGGGGATATCGGTTATTGTCAGCAAGCAAATACCATACATAAATCCTTGAATACATTCACATATTGAAATAAGTAGGTAGACATTGCTGTTGGTAACTAAACATGTGTTATTGTTTGCAGATACTATTAATCTTACATATACAATCGAATTTAAGCATTGGCAGAAGTGCAACATACTGCATGGAATAACACCAGAAATTGAGAATCGGATTTAAGGACTGACTACTCCTTTGCCCTACTTTGCATAATAAATTGCATAAAAATAGATTTTCTTGATAGAATATTTGCGCATATTGCCGATTCGTTTGTCAAATTTTTCTTTAGTTACGTTTATCCAACTTGATTAGAAATGGCTTATTTTGATTCACGTCTAGTAGCAAAAGTTTTCAACAATTAATAGTTTGCTTTAGTTATTTAGTTGCCAAGTGTTAAAACACATTGTTAACAATAAAATCCAAGCAAAAACTACTACATACTTTCGTAAAATATAAAAAAAGTGACACGCAAAACCAATGACTAATCATAAGATGAGTATATAAAATAATTATATTACAATCCTCGAAATGAACTTTTAGCAAAACCATTAACATCATGGGCATAAAGTTTTACGCCCATATTCAAATTTTAAAATATACCTTTAGCTTTTTTCTACACCTATTCAAATTTAGTTAGAACAATAAGACTTAAAATTGAAATATTGTGCATAAATTCGTTTGCAAATGGCTTAACTTACTTGAGTCAGACGACTGCGATATCAAAAATATAAATACACAAGCTGGAGTCTTAAATGTTTACTCGATTTTACTTATGAGCGGAATAAAAGATGAGAATTGGCGCTAGCTTCCTACGCAGTGATGAAACTTAGACGATGTTAAGTTATTATGAAAGCGTATGAGCAATAATGAATTATTTCATCAGTTATACGCGAAGTGCGCACATGTTTATAAAGTTTTTAACAAGGGCGAGCCGTTATTAAAGTGATATAAGAAAAGCTGTGCGAGGTGTATAGAGAAGAGGCAAGTATGTAGTATGACCAGCTTCACAATGACACTGCGCTGCGAGGTTCGATTTTTAATGACTCTTCTGGTCAGGTCGAGGTGAATTTGTGATATTGCCATAAGTGATATATTCAGTTCTCTTGAAAAAAAACTGACACTAAGGTAGGAGAATAATTGTGTATCCTATGTTAATAATCTGAATGAATTCAATCGTATTCTGGTGCAATCCAAAGTACCATTGCAAATTTTGCTATGTGTTAGTTCGTGACTGTCAAAGTTCTTACGTACGGCTGGGAATAAACCATCTGCCGTTTTTTAGGTAGTATTGTAGTTATTTGATTTCAGGGACCATATAATAGCCATTAGATGTTGCTTGGCTTTTTTTCACGTATATAATTATTTAAAAGTTAAACGCAGCTTTTCCGAATAAAACGTCTAACTAAAATATTCTAAACATTTATAAAGTTCACTTAACTTCTCTTCTCAAATTAGGAAATCCAAGAGAATTTAGAGAAATTTCGTTTATAACTGTTTCTAAATTAAACTATTTATATCTATTTTAAGCTGTAGAACAATATTTAACTTCGTAAACAGAAATTTTTTGTAAATTTTGCTGCTGAACAATTGTTATAAACTGTTGGAGCCAGAAACGAAAAAAAATTAAACAAATTCAACTCTCTGCACCCCCTAAGGGAATGTGTAAAACGTTGGAAAAATAACAAAATACTTCAAAAAACAATACAAAATGCACATACGAGTTTGAGCACATAAATGTAAGTATATGTAGTTTGTGCAGATAGTGGCATGAGAACATGTTTGAGCATGCAGCAAGAGAAAAATTCAACTGCACAGCGACATTGGGTACATGTGATGAATTGTTAGTCCCAAGTTAGTTGTTTTGCCAGTAACATAACTACGCATTGTAGAGTTATATTAGGATCTAATATTCTGTCAAAAGAACCAAATAGCAACTATTTTGCGCACCGTATAATAATTGATATAAATGAATATTTTTCATAATGAAGGCCAGGATGTTACTGTCAGCTAGGAGCAGTACATTTACAAGATTGCTAACATGTTCCCACCTCACATCCACTGCATTAGAGTTGCTGATATTTAATTTATGTAGCATAGCGCTATAAGCAGAGCAGTACGAAATAATATTAATTTTCAGTAAGAACCCTGTAAGGAATAATTCATATCGTATTCCTTTAAAATCACTTCATTGCAATATGATCTTTGGATTGTTACTTACAGAAGGGTTACTCGCAAAAATATAAGACGAAGAAAATAAAATATAAATATACTTTCAAAATATGTGACGCACTTTTAGTCCCCTGTCTACCCTACCACTCACTTTAGGATTGACGTTGGCTTATCGGACATCCTGTATAAATAAAAGTCGACTCCTTTTCTCTATCCGCTGCTAATTATTTCAGCGATTACGATGATGTTTTAATGAGTTGTTGTTTGTACGTCTGCGCATGTTCTTGCGCTAAAAAATGCAGCATTCAATATCGCCATTGGAAGGAGGTCTGACTTATTATTTTACGTCCCAGGCGGAAGAAACAAACGAGAAATTTTTTTACTTGATATCGCCATGGGAGCATGTAGTTAAACATAAACTTGCTCTGAGCTTGTCCTTGTTAAATAAGTAAAGTAAAGTACAAGCCAATCCAAGACTATAAGAATTATAGAAAATAATAGAATATTAAGGAGCAAGAGATATCCCCTCCCCTCGACTTAACCTAACTTATGGAGCAGAAGAGATAGAGCTACTTGTCATGCTTTCTAGATAAGAACATTAAATAAGGAGCTTAGAAAATGGCTTGAATTGCGATTAGAAATCAAAGTTTTACATTAAGATTAAATAGTTTTATGTTTAATTCCATAACACGGGAAAACCATATATCATTCCTACAGTAAAGAGGTTTAAAACTAGACTGTTTTATAGTCAAATAAAAACACAAAACAAATAGAAACCTAGCTAAGTATTTGGAACGTGACTAGGGGCTCCTGTATGCTAGCATGGCGCAGTAAGAGGTATTCAAGTATTTATTAAATAATAAGGCATTTCTTAAATAAGTGCAACTTTGAATTCAAAGAATATACTGAGATCAGGAAGATAACTTAATACCGTTATTTCAGTTTGATTTTGGGTATGTGTGCGCTGTTGCTCTTTCGGGTGTAGCGCACGCTGAGTGGTATCTTCCAGTTTGTCCGAAGTTGCTTGTTGGCTCGAATTAACTCATGACTTCACGTTACCCGAGAGAAATATAGGCGTTAAATTGCACAATCTTGATATCCAATTGACTGTACCAGTTTGAGAAGTAACGCGTTTAAAAAATGTTTTCTTGATTATTTGACGCGAAGTGTGGCATGTGCCTTTATGAATATATGTTTTCAGTAAATATTCTATTACTCGACGTTGACGGTAATACTCTCGCCAGGATCAGTTTTAAAGAATTTACCCTCCCATAAAGTGCAAAAAAAGAGATTTATTCATACAGTGGCGTCTAGGGATTCCCTCTTGGGTTTCATTCACTACAACGTCAACAATTAGGCTCATTGACATGACCGTTGATCTAAAAATAAGACACATCATTGTTCAAAATAATGCGATTAAACAGTGGGTAACATTCCTGAACAGAACCTCAACTTTCGAAATACATTCGCACAATTTGCAAGCGTTTTTTTTTTGTTAGTACTTTCATGCGAAAATAAGCAACCAAACTATACATAAATAATGAAAGAGTTCCCAGATCTGGAAACTACATGGTAGATTTATCGTTGTCGAGGAGTGCAACTGTTAAAAAACAATCCCAATATTTTTATGAAAAAATATTTAATTCAATATACCATAACAACGTTTTAAAACTCAAAAATGTTTGCATAAAATAGTTGAACGCAGAAATCTGTACTTTTATTTTATTGCATGTAAAAAATAGCTTTTGTTCTATTTATATTAGAATTACTTTGATGTAAACGTGTAATATTTTACTGCCACAATTATCTACCCGCCCCTAAGCATTACAACTTAATCCATTGTTTAGAAAACTTTTTTTATATGGACATCAAGAATTAAAATAAAACATAAAAAAAAACTTAGCATTACTTTGTAATGTAAAGCACTTGTTGCTTTTTATTTTTTACACATTTTGTTGTGTAAACATTTGCCTACGGCCAACTTGGTGGTACATAACTTGGTTTTATTGTTGACAATGCTGCTACTAATGGGCGACATAAATGACAACAACAAAATTAACAACAAGAACCAGAACGACATGTAGCTTTGTGTTCTAAATAGCACTTGATGATGGATGCACTTCTTAGTGTCTATTATAAACACATTCTTAGATGGGCGCCCACTTTCTGGTATTTACCATAAGCATCATTAACGTAAAAAAAATGTATTAACATACAAGCCGAAAGTAAGGCTTCCTGGATGTGATTTTTTCGAAACTATGTTGTTTCAAAAGTTAGTACAAGAATTAATAAAACATGCTCCTTAAAGGATGCAAAAGGAGTTTGGCAAAAAATCTTATACATTTTTAAAAAATCTTTCGATATTAAATTCTTAAGTGAAATAGTTCATCTTTATTAGAATTAATATTTCTTATATGAAAGTATTAATGGTAATAAATCTAAATAAGGAACAAGGACAAATTTGTTTGCTAAAAAAATTATTAGTTAAGGCAATTGATAAAATATTTAATTCAAAGATGGTATTGTTAGGTTTCTTCTTCCGTGTTTATTTAGTTCCAACGCTGCTTAGTGTGCTATATTATATATATCCAATTTTAAATTTGGAATTAACATTTAAAAACTGGAAATAAACAACACAAAATAAGAAATAAACATATCTAAAGTTGCAAACTCATGTATGGATCTTCGAATTCCTCAACCAGTCTTCATTGTCTTTAAGAGAACATACGCGCAAAGAAAACACATGCTTGAGTTGTTATGGCAACCACAAGAGCAGCATATTATGATTGAATTTTATGGTTCTAAAGAAATCATAATATTTTGACCCTCTCAAAACACTAGAACAGCAAAAACTTTATGTTAGAAATTAGCAGCAGCTGAAGTACTAACACAGGCGACTAAAGACACCATATGCTTCATCGTCAACGCGCGCACCACTTAAGCCACGTTACCCTCATACAACAATAAAATAATAAAAGAATTTTACATATCTCTAATTAAAATTTGTTATAATTAGAATTATTAGAATTCAAATACTTCTCATGTGTTTATAGTTTCAGCAAAACTTCTGTTGTTCAACTCACCCATGTTGCAGTTTTTATGAAAACTTGTTTATCGCAACTAAAATAATGTTTGAAGTAGTATTAAGGTGGTTTTAAAATAAGCATTAGATGTTTGCCACAGCAACATAATATGGTTATTTTTTAAGTGTAGGCCTTATAATAAAAAGTTTCGGAAATAGCCTGTTTCCGCATATAGTAGTAGCTCAAGAATGCGCTACAGTTGACAAGCTCGCTTTACTTTATGTGCAGCTTTCCTAATATTTGTTTTGCCGGTAGTTATTTGCTCATAAAAGCAAAACAAAAAGGGGCTGGTGGGTAGTTATGCTTTTATATTTTCCTAGTAGTATGATTTGGAAAAATATATTATTTTTTGCTTTAACTTATTTGCTTTAAGTGTAACAGATTTTTTAAACTGCTTTGGGACAATTATTTCATAGAAGTTTTATTATTTTGATATCACTCATTTTTAATTTGATTACATTACAAGCCCTTACGATCGATCTTCTTAATCCAGAAAATACGGTTGGCTTCAATATTTATATACTTGTACAAATTCAGTCAACTGATTTCAATAAGAGAAAATATATTCTGCTTGCATTTAATAAAGAAAAAATATATTTATTTAGACATTGAATATTTCCTACTAGAATAGGGAATTCTTGCAGAAATACTGAGAGTGATAAAATACAGTATGACGAACCACATAGTTGATTGCTAAAAAAAATCCCTTAAAACTTGAGAGTGGCTTAGAAAATCGTCTCACCCAGATGGCGCTATATGTTTCCATAGCCAACCTAACCACACTAAAAATGTGGAATGTTCAGGAATATATTTGTCTACATAATTGTTATAATAAAAAATCATTAAGGCATCTATTAGTGAAGCTTTAAACCTATTTCGAATCAAAAAGTTTAAAATTAATTGTAGATTTTTGGGCAAAAGTATCCCATAATATTAGTATAATAATTAAGCGAATAATTTATTCAAGCTCAAGTTCATATTGTGTTCGTTCAATTAAGAAAAAAATGCGATTATAATACAGAAATACATGCATTTTCAGATCCGCTTTCTCTGTGACTTTCTGCTGAAGAAGGTCTCCTGCAAACAGAACATATCTAACCCACTAACTTAATGTAAGCTGAGAGATAGAGCTGACTAAGGCAAATTGAGCACCACAAAGAATATAACAATAACAAATACAACGGCCAAAAGGGGGAAACTGCGATCTAACCCAACAAAGAAGTATGAGAAGACTTTCAGATTTAATTTTAAACATTACTTCTAATGTAAAGAATAGATTTTTTTTAATTTAAAATTTAAACGATTTAAAAAAACTTTTAACATACTTAAGCTGTAAGTGGAAAACTACATTTGTCCCAAGCCTTTTCACACACAAATTAGACAATAAGAAAAAAGCCAATCCCTCAGCAGTTCATGAGTTTTAACCCTTTTATTACAAAACTTTCATAATTGTGTGTGAAAAAAAGCCTGCAAGGTGTAGTTATATCTCATGTTTTTTTACAGGTACAAGGTGTCTGCCGGGAAGGTATACTACTTTGTTTGTTTATAATTTTTGATTAAATGAAAGAGAATGGATCGTTGTTTTATTTAATGTCAACAATTAGGTATGTAAAACAATATCAGATAATTGGCCGCCTCTGTTAGCCTCACAAATGCGAGCCCTTTTTTCACACATTTTTCATTACATTCTCACACATTTCACGCGGTATTTCATTAATTTTATCACGAATATTTTGTTTGAGTTGCTCCAGCGTTTCTGATTTATTTGCATAAATCTTGCTTTTCAGATACCCCCACAAAAATAAGTCCGGAGCAGTCAAATCAGGCGACTGTGGAGACCAATCAACATCACCATTCCTTGAAATAACTTGTTGTGGATACAGGTCTCGCATTGTAATCCTGATTCTTCCTGGTGAAATTGCACACCTGATTGTCACTTTTAATGGATGCAAAGGTGACTGATGAATAATTTGAGGGTTTTCCATTGCCCAGAACCGACTATTCTGTTTACTCACATATCCATTCAAATGAAAATGTACCTCGTCACTCATTATGATTTTTTCATAAAAATCGGGGTTGTCATGGGCGAGCTGTAGCATCCTATTGGCATATGTACGGCGGTGTAAATGGTCTTCTGGAGGAAGCTCTTGTGTCAACTGAATCTTATATGGAAACAAATGCAAATCTTTGTGCAAAATTGTGGCCAAAGTTGTTCTTTGAAGACCAAGCTTCTGAGCACGGTATCGAATTGAGGTTGATGGATTGTTTTCAGCCGATCTTGCAATACGTTTCGGTCCATACTTGGGCCTATCAGCTACAGTCCCTCTTTCCTCGAAATCATTCACTACACGATAAATAGTGCGTCTTGTTGGCACGTTGTTTCTCCCAAAGATTTCACGTAACTTTCTCATCGTCACAGTAATCGATGATTGATTATGATTAAATGTTTTAACGATTAATACACTTTGGATTACCGAATATTTTTCCATAATAAATTTTCTACGTCTCTATTTTACGACTAATGTTTACCAAAATGGCGGTAAAACAAAGTGTACCTTCTCGGCGGACACCCAGATTATAACTTGTGTACGCCACAAAGCCGGTCAGAACGTTAGAGTTAGCGATGATCGCTAGAGAGATATGATCACTGACTTCTTCATACCACAACTGAATTCCCATATTTAGGAGGCGCAGTGGTTGCTAGAAAAGAGTGCAACATAACATATAGGGCGTGATGCAATTGATTTCTTGAAAGAAACATTTCGTAGACGAAAATTGCTTGTATTGAACCTGTAAATTGGCCTCCAGGATCATGCGATTTAACAGCACTGGACTACTTTACCTTCGAAGGCAATATTTTCGGCGTTTTCACTGGTATACGAACCCCATTGGTGTAAAAAGTGATATCAGTTTGGACTTTTCTAATGAACGCGCCAGCCAAGGTGATCAGATCAAATAAAAATCGTTTCGATTAAAGCCAAATTACACGGCAACTAACACCATTGGTTTGTGTTATATTTCTACTATACTATTAAAAAAGCACCCTTTACTTACCGACGTACCTTTTTCAATCCAATTTTTTGTAGTAAATAGAGTTCTGTAATTCTCTTCTCGTGTCACAATGCTGCACAGCGTTGCCTTAGAGCACGTTTTAGCAGTAATTTAGCTTTCTAAACTAAATTTTAACTTTTGCCATCTATAAAAATCGAAACCATAATATTTTTGTTAAATTGTTGGTGTGTAAGGATATGGATGTGTTAAGTGTAAATGTAGTTATGAATACAAAAGTATTATTGGTTAAAACTTATTTGAAATTACTGTTAGGAATTGCTTCAGGGGTTATGCAATAGATGCATCCGTACACACACGACTGCCGCATACAGTTGTGCATAAAAGTTTTCGCAAGCAGAAACCTATCAACTTGAGCTCATCCTACAAGGATTTAAAGAAAAAGTTTTAAGCTCAAAAATAATATGTAAATTCATGTTGGCGAGTATATAAACACTGACATATTTTCCTCCGCAACTCCTAAAAAAAGACCCCCCCCCCCCCCCCCCCCCTAAGATGTATTCACATATATGCCAATAAATGTTTTCTGTAGATTTCCTGTGATAATTTCATTCAACACAATATTCCAAACATAATTTTCAGGCACTTTTATTGGTTTATGGTTGTGGCATTTAGCAATTTCGGAAGCTTAGAATTATTACAAATTTTGTCAGAATGTAGTTACACATTCAAAAAGTAAGGAAAACAAAGTTGAGGGAAAAATTAAACCGAAAAAATGTATTTAAAAATGAATAAAGTTACTCCCAAAATATGAAGACGACTTTGCTATAAAGACACTGAATAAAATGTAAACTTTACACAAACGGCAGCTAATGTTTAATTTTAAAAACTTGGGAGGTCATTACTGTCATTGAGCTACATGCTCTTGACTACTAGAAAACATATTAATTTTTATTTCTTTATGGAATTTAAACGTTCTCAAATATTAATTAAATTTTTTGTTGCATTTAAATAAAATGCTCTTAAATTGGCATTAATAGATCCAATGAATATGATTGAACGGAAATTTTAAAACTCGTCGCCAATTTTGGAATTTGTTTTAAAATTAGCCGAAAGTAGGCCATTTACGACAATTTAAGAGAAAAAATTGTTTATAATAGTTTTTCATAGTATAAACAAAATTTTCAGAATTTTCTTAACCAAAAAACAAAGATTTCGCCGAGATGAAAAAAATGGCTACATGCAGCGCACCCTATATTCCTGTGGGACACTCAGAGCTTTTGAAGACTCAGGTATTCCCGTATGATTTTTATTTATATTGTTTTGCACTCGGATCATTATTTTTTAAACTACAAAATTATTAGCATTATTTTTGCTATCCCAGCCCCATTTTATTTGGTGCTAAAAACATATATTCAAGACAGATCCTTTTTTTTTAGCATAAATGAAAATTATTCAAGTCTTGGTTGTGTTAACGTGGGTACTCCACAAGGTAGTGTCCTAGGACCAGTATTGTACACAATTTTTACAGCAGATATCCCAACAATTGAAAATATAACTACTGCTACGTATGCAGACGATACTGCGTTATTAACCTCAAACGAATCACCGTTAATAGCTTCCGAGATGCTACAAAATCAATCGAATCTTCTTCAAGATTGGCTTCAAAAATGGATTTTAAAGTTAATAACACAAAGTCTATTTATGTTACATTTACGCTACGAAAAAATGATTTCTCGCTTGTTTATTTACATGGCACAGCTATACCGAGCTGCAACACTGTAAAATATTTAGGCCTTCATCTTGATCGAAGACTTACTTGGAAAGAGTATGTCAAGAAAAATGTTTTGGTTATTGGGCGCAATATCAAGCTTATGCTTAGAAAACAAGGTTCTGTTATACAAAGCAATACTAAAACCGATATGGACATACGGCATTCAACTTTGGGGAGCTGCAATTCATTCCAACGTTGAGATACTACAGAGATTCCAGTCAAAAAAGCTCATACTTTTAACAAATGCGCCATGGTTTATCAGCAACAAAAACATACACAGAGATCTTCGAATTTTAATGGTAAAAGATGAGATATAGCAATGAAATACAGAGACCTAAAAGGTTTCATGTACTTGACCTTCCCTTCCGAAAATAGAAAATCTTAATTTGTCGAATCATATTTAAATTACAAAAGTAAAATTTGAATTGAATTTACTTAATTTTTTTTTTTTTTGAGGAAAAACTCAATATAATCCTTCAAGCTTGGACAATTTTAATCAATTAAATTTAAAAAAAGGTCAAGAACAGCTATAATTTTAATAAAACTCAATGTATGTATGTTATTTAAAAGTCATAAAATTTGCTTATTATTTTGATTGTAATATAGATTGCAAATAAAACAATAATATAAAAAAAAATATTTTTGTTATCTGCATTACTCTGATAAGTGAGAATGGTCTTAGAAGGTACACGATATCGTAAGGAGAATATTTTTTGTAGAACTGTTGGTTATTACGTTAAAGTAAGGAAAAGACATAAATATTTGAATCTTTGCAATTGGACAATTTTCCAAAAATTATTTTTTGAGGGAATTGTGGTTTCTTGTACAAAAATAAATCCCAGAGTGGAGGTTAAACTAATAAAATTAACATTTTATTATAAATTTGTTCACCCTTTTTTGTATTTTTTGCAATTAATTATTCAAGTCTGAAATAAAATTGTCTTCTTTCTAAAAAATTTAGTAAGCAAATAAAAATATTTATGGACAAAAAGTTATACATATTTAAGACCTTAAAGCTTGAATAATTAATTTATAAACTGATGTCGTTATATCAATTGTTCGGCATTTGTTACTACTATTTAAACATTTGAGAAAATTAATATTCAAGCAATTAATTTGTGAGTGGAGGCATAAAAATCTTAGATTCATTTTCATTCCATACCCCAGGTTAAAATTTTCTAGATAAAAATTATTATTATTGTTGCTACGAAGCAAGTATTAACCAGCAACATCAATAGCACCAGTTTAAATGTGATAGCTTGGGCGCTGTGCTATGTTGCAATTATTTTTAAACAGCACGTTAAAATCAAATTCAAATATATCAAAAATTTATTCATAAATAATAGGAGGAGCTAAAGCAATAAATTTTCGGTAGAGTTTTTGCTGTTTTTATGATGCTGGAAAAAGGTAGTATTCGTAGTCACACTTCTTGCTCTTGATACTTCCTCATAAGTTCTTATCAGATAAAGGTTATTTTTTTATTTGCGTGAATCTTTGAAAATATAACTAAACGGTAAACAAAAGTTAAGTAAAAGATTTTCTGGTAATTAAAAGTTCAAAATATATTTATTTAAAAATTTCCTGTTATTGCAAACCATGGTTACTATACACTGCTTTTATTATTTATTTGTGATGTTCTTCCTTTAGCTACTAAAATTTTTTCAAACGTACGGGTATAGCTATAGCATAAATAATTTAAGGAGAAAGAAGTACTGTTTTTTGTGACAGTACTCGTAAATGTTTTTGGTTTTTGATTTTGCTATTTCTGGGCTGTATTTATTTTCAACAGCAGCGCAATAGCAAAAGCCTTGTTAATAAAATTTGTAGGATTCAGAGCAAAGTACAGTATTGTTTTGGACTATATATATTTTGTAACTAGCATTTTAAACTCTTCTAACAACTTTGTACAAAATCTTCCACCAAAGATCTAATCCGCACAAAAACATAAATGTAAAAATATACCTAAAAATTCAGCCGTTAAATATACCGAGATCAAAACAAGGAGCATGTTCTTGATATATACAAGTATATGTATATTAATGTATATATACAAGTATATGTATGTAATGATATATACTTTTTCGAAGCAGATCCTTCACTTTATGAGTTCTACTTTTTCGGCTCCTTTTTTTACGCTTGTCTGTAGTGATTTCAGACTGTCACCATGGAGTCTCTTGTAATTGCTAGGATTTTTCTAACACTTGTCTATTTAACAAATGTCTTCCCGTTTTTCTAAGACTTATGCTAGCCAGTGCTGGACATTCAATGTGTGCAACTGTCTGAGCCTCTTCCTATGCAGTATTTTTGGAGACTGCATTACTCCATTAGTCAATAAACACCGGATGCCCTGCAGAGACTAACCTTTCCACCTCCTCCTAAACTTCCGGCTACATCCCTCTGGGAATTGCACGGTCCAACGACATACGATGCATTTTTACCCATCTCTCCCGCCTTTCTCCCTTGGCAAATGAAACCTGGAGTTCCTTCAGAGAATTCATGAGATACTCAAGAGTAATAGAGAAGAGTCTGTTTCAAAACTGAAGATCAACTGGTATCCAAAGTTCCCAAACTAGAGACCCTCTTGGGCACGCATCCCTGGCATTTGCTATTCCATCGTTGATTAGGTGTTTTTAAAAGAAAGTGTTACCGGCCGCCACTACTACAAGATATAAGTCAGAACTTCTGACAGTGCCGTCAGTTACGACAATCCGTAGCTTTGTGCCTGCCATCTGGCGGACATATGTAGAAATAAGTGTTACGGATACTAAGATTGTCTACGATTCAATCATTTCCAACGAAGGTACAAAGGCCATTATTATTATTAATTTAACAGTTTTTCCCTTCTTCGTCCGAGCAGCAGTAGATGCGATTTGTCCACAACGCCTTTATAAAAGAGAGTTAGAGATTTTCCACTTAGCACTTCTTTTAAATTCAACATTGAGTATTATTCTGCTCTGTGTCTACGGCAGTTCTCTCTATATACGAAGGAGTGATGTGTCCGATGGGTGATAATTCTCCAGATATATTCATGTAGTTCAGAAAGATTAATGTGCTTCTTTATACGAAAATAATTCTTCAACATGCATATGCACTAAATGTGCTAAAGATTACTGAAATAAATAAAACTTTACATTTTATTTTTAAATTTTTAGAATAGCTCTAAATTAGTTCATTCTACATCAGAGACTTTTAGGCTATTTTGAGGGGTGTTAACACTAATGTATTTTCCTCATAATCTTTCTCAAATAAGGACAGATTTATACTGACAGTCAACGGCAATACTGTTGATTTGGCGGAATCTGTCGAACTGTTATCTAGAATACAGTCATTAATGCCAAACTCAGTCCGAATTTAATGGCATAACCGAGGACGACATGTGGCTTCAGCAGGAAAGCATTATGTGCCAACAAAGAATATTCTGTATGAACAATTTTACGGTCTGATTAGCTATCGTAGATCAGACGGAAAGTGGTCACAAAGATCGTGTGATTTCACCAGGCAGTCTAATAGACTCGTTTCCGTGCCACAGTGAATAGCCGCGGCGTACTTTTGGAATGATTTTTTACTCAAGAGATAAAGCCTTTCATATAAAATACATTTTATCAATTTCCATACTAATCTGTGCAATTAAAAAAATAAAGCAATATTAATCAGGAGGTAATAGTTGCTCGTAATTTACTTTTTTAAATTCAAATTAATTATTTTCACTCTTGTAATATTTAATACGCACATTTCTGTAATCAATATTTTTAATTAATTAAATCTTATTAGAATAAACACCAGTGCTAATTTACGAACTTTTATTTCTCATGATCCATTGCTTTCTATTAATTAATTTTCCCAAATACGAGAAATCCAAACATTATTTATGAGATTTTCGTAACATTAAATACAATATACCTTAGATATTCTTTTCTCACACAACTAATCCCGACAAAATTGCATCTTTGTTTTTTGTTTGGCTATATTTCATTAAAAGCAATCAATGGAATAAAAAAGATTGCTATATCCCCAAAGTCCACATACATACAACACTCGTGCGCTAATACTTTAATACGGTAACAATACACACAATTACACTGCCATTTATCAATCCCAAGCGAATTTGTACTAAATTTTTTGTGTTCGTTTGTGTATTTGTTATTTTGTTAAAATAGGTTTGAATTTATTGTTGTTCCTTGGTCAATATAATACATTTTTATCTCTAATATCCTTTTAGAACACCAGAAGCTAAATGGCAAAGTAAAGAGGACAAAACATACGCAGGCACAAGAATAAATACTAAATTCACATCCTTGCAGCTGTACAAACACTCGTCTATTCTATAGATTTGAATGAATGAATGAGCAGTGTAGACCGCATAGAACGATAAAGTAGAAATTGAACGTTAAACAGGTCAGAAGTGAAAACGCCAACGAATGTTATCTTATGATAGTGATGTAGCCAGGCCACACTCGTATGAACCACACACATTTGCTGATAAACAGACAATTGCTTTTCAATGGCCGATTGTATTTTAGGATAATAATACTAAGATTTTTGTGTGTTTTTTATCATCTCTTCTTTCTAATTCTCTCACACTATTGAAGATTTCTTTCCGTTTAGTGCCTGTGGCCCAAACTTGATGGCCATTAATCCTTCATATAAGAGAGAGAGAGAGAGAGACCAAAAAAAAACAAAATATATAAAATGCTATTGAAATTTGTTGATAATGGCTATTGCCAAACCATTGGTGCAGATATGTATGATTTATATTACAGGTCCCTCCCTATAGGGCCTTTAATTTAATAAACTACTTTAAAGTAAATGTATCTTGAAAAAGGTATTTGCCGAACATTTGTAAACCTTTATCAAAATTGTAAACCTTAAGTTTTATTAAGGGGTTCAGTTTTTTAAAATCCTGCTATCACTGTAAGATTTTGTTGTACCTATTTTAGGCGGTAAAGTAATCCAGAAAATTTCGTTCTGAATTTTAATAAATATGTTATTGAACCATTAAACACTATCGTACAGTTCAGTGTCATTTTTTTTTACTGCTTGTACTTGTATTTATTTACGTGTTTTTTTGCCGATCGTCTCTTCCTCCGTCACTCTTTTTGGCACTGTGTTTCATAGCTCAGTTTCACCTTATATCCTGCAGGATATAAGGAACCTTATGCCGACCAAAGCTTGTAACGACGATGCATTCCTATTTATCGTATTCCTTTAGGGAACGATAATAACCATGAAGGTACATAAAGGCAAACCATTTTCCACGGGATTGCATATTATATAAAACTTTTCTAAGAGTGGGGTAAAGAGTCAAACTGAATATCACTCGCTATCTATCTATATATATAAATATAACTTGTCCTATGTTCGTGATTTTATAACTCGAGAACCACTCAACCAATTTTCAAACGAGTACATGTGTTGGAAAGGTGTACTTTCACTGATGATTTATAAAAAAAAAACATCGAAGGCTCTGCTTGCACGAGTCATTTGACTTATTTAATTTATGTGTGTTTATTGATTGTCATTTAAGTTTACAGTGCGAGAATTGAGATTTTTTAATTGTTGATTTGTAATCTTTCGGTTAAAATTAAAATCTTTTGCATGAAAAAAAATTTTAAAATTATTCAACAATGCCGCGACGAAGACTTTCACAAATTGGCCGACGAACACGCCACAGCAGTCAAATACGTTTAAATAAATCTAGTTAGGATGAAGAAGAGCGTTTAGAAAGTAATGAATTAGCAAGGCGACGAATGGCACGATCAAGACCAAATCAAAATCAAGAACAAAGAGAAGAACGTATTGAAAGTGTAAGAGTTAGAAACAGAAGAGATCGTGAACGTAAAACTGAACGTGACAATCAAAACAGGCAACAACGGAGACGTAGCCATTCAATTGGAAATTTGGATTTGGACGTATGGTATTGTATTGTCCAGGAACGCGGACAGGGTACTCTAGAAAAAATATAAAAATAGTTACTTAAAAAGTGCGAATTAGGTATGATAGAATTATTATTTTGCATTGTAACAAACAAGTTTATAATGTTAAAATATTAATGCATTATCAACAAAATTTCTTCCAGCAATAATGTCAATAATGTCTTCATATTGCTGGGGGTTATTTGAATTTTTATACTTTAGTTTTTAGTCTCCATCAGGATCTATGTTTTCTTATTTTGCGTTCCTTGCAAATCTATCCTGTTTGTTTATATTTGTTCTTTCAAATAGTGTGTATTAAACTAAACAAGTGTCTAAGCGTTGGCATTCAATATACGAGTATAATATGATTGAAAAATAAGGCCGAAATAATTACTTTCTTCGTATATCTGATTACAATCAATAAATTGTATTTACAGTGAGCAAACAGCGAAACTTGGATATTATACAGATAATGCAGGGAAATTCAATTCTCATGTCTAAAGAAAATGATTCCTTCCCACCTACGGATTCTGAGTAAACTCAGCTTCAGACGGTTGGTGTTAACTGTCGACCGTCTTCCCTTTCATGGAGTGTCTTTTAGTTGCTAGCATTTACCATAGGCTTAAGTCTAAGCCTTTTGCTAGCCAGTGCTGGATATTTACACACAATTTGCGCCACCGTCTCAAACTCTTTCTCAGGAATATCTTTGCTGACAGACCCGTCTAGCCCTTTCGAGGTTTGCTTGTCCATCTCGTTAGAATTGCCTCATTGGTCAATATACGAGTTCCTGTAAAGATTAAAGTCTCCCTTTACTGCGAGGCTTTATTGTCCATCCCTATCAAGGCATTCTTCTTCATCAATTCCGGATTCCTCCTTTGGCCAAATAAAACCTACCTTTAGAGAAGTCATATACTTCCCACCAGTAACGAAGGAAAATATGTCGACTTACACAGAGCTTCTTATGCACAGGGAAGTCTGTATTAAAAGTGGAAATCGACTGGTGTACAATGTCCCATACTTTAAATTATGCACCCTTTTAGCGACGTATCCCTGACGTTTGGTGTTCCACCACACGAACACGAATCTGTTATTACTAAAACTATAAAAATTATTTGTCAAATCAAAAGTCTTTGCATACACAATTTTAAAAAATTGCTTTGATTTAGTATTTGGTTAAGAATAGAAAATATGTCTTGTAACTTTAATACTTGTTATACAACAGCGTATGCTTAATGCTGTGATATTTTAATTGCCCCCAACATACACATATCTATGATTTTGGCCATTAAATATTTTTTGAGACGTCTTTAACATTGGTTAAAAGAAATGCGACATATTGTGTGCCAGTCATTTACTTGCATACAATAAAAGTCCAAAATAATTAGGCTTTTTGAGATTTTTTACTTAAATTATTTAAATAATATTTAAGTTTAGGTCACGATAAGATGGAACACACTAACATTATAATCAAATATTTATCACGTCTGATCTTACCTTTAGTAGAATATTGTGTAGTTGGTATTGCACGATTTCTAGTGCGTTTTTCTTATTGATCCAATTGATAGTGCCAGCATAGTCCTGGTCGGGGAGGCTTGTTTTTTTAATGTCATAATATAATGGTTTTATACATTCTAATTAAGAATTTCCTTCAAAATGCTTATGTCAAATATTTTGTTTTGCACATCAACTCTATAAACCTACACCATGCCCCATGTTTAATAACTCTTGAAGGACTACTTTAGTTTTTTTTTCAGCCTTTCTTTCCTTTCCTTTCAGTTAAAAGGAAGCATGGAGAGAGAATTTAATGTATAGTGAGTACAAAGCTCTTGTTTTTCTTTGAATGTAGGCTCACTTAAAAAATTTCCGCAGGCAATTTACGTTTAATTTATTTTATTCCTATCGGTAAAATGTTGTGTAGGCCAGCGAGCTGTGTTTTTACCGGCCAGTACTCAAGTACTAAAAAAGAGGAATTAAAAAGAGAAACTAAAATTAATTTAAATTTGTACTAAATTCAGTATAAGTTTGTGCATGACGGTAGGAAACATTAAAGTATACATCACTAATAAAATGAAATTTATATTCCAAATGAAACAGAAGACGGAGTTCAAATTATCCAGCTGTATAATAAAAATGGACTAACATTGTGAAAATAGCCAGAAAGCAGAAAATTAAGCTTAAACTTGTCTGATGAGGTCAGATCCTTGACAACTCGTTAAAGCAATCCCTAATAAAGCGCCATTTAAATTCTAGAGATGATACGAATTGTTATTATATCGAAATTAATTCCATTTTTCTTCCACTTTTGTCGTCTTTATTAACTGCAACTTTACTGGAAAACATCTCTAACATATTTAGACACTGAATGTCCTACAAATGAATGACCTCTTAAGTAAATAGTCTATTGTAATCTAAGTTTGCTATTAATTTGAAATCCTATTGTATTGTACTTTGTGTTAGTTTTATTTTGTTTTGATATCTATTACAAATCTTATTTTGTTTATTTAGACATTACAAAGTTGTATAAATATAAATCGTTATTTCTTCTTTATGTTTGGGATTGCGAATAAAAAAGTGTTGATACCTAAAACCATTAACAGCAAATCAACAGTTTTGACAACAATAGAAAATAAGGTCGAAAAGAGGTGCTGGCATACTGCCTTTCCAGCATGAAGGATAAAGTTAATATGTATTTCAGTTTGTTAAAACAAATTGGGGAGAAGCCGCTAAACAACAACAAATAACAACAAGGATTACCTCGTCTTAATGAGGATAATGTGATGTGAAGTGCTGATAATGACTTCAAGTGGTCAGACAAATACCTAAGATAGGCCGTGTTAGATTAAATATTTGGTTTAAGTTTTACTGTTGTGGGGGATTGTGAACTTTTAGGAAAAATATACGAGTAAATTAAAAAGCTTTTGCTGATGAATTGGTATCTAATATTTATTTTAATGAAATGTTAAAGTAGTTTTATTTTGTATATGATTAAATGTCAAAAATATTGTTATTGTTATTAAATTCTTAACATGCAGATACATATTTCATTATATTTAGTTAGTATCAAGATAAATCCTTAACAAACTGAGTTGTATTAATTGACAACAGTGGTAATACTGTCTTATTTTTTAATTACTGAGTAGTAAAATATACTAATTACCTGTTTATGCAATTATCTGCTGTCAAAAGATACGATTCATAAAATTTATGCATAAAACCTAAAAAAAATTTAATTCCAAGAAATCAATGTTGTTTTTAATTTTTGAATGTTTTATTCGAATGTTGCATTTTTAATCATTCTACTAGAATTCTACCTGCCAGCCCATCTGTAGTTTTTTCTAACGGAAATTATGTACGTGATGACCGGAGTCGTCAGTTTTTCGATAAAAGTAGTAAATTTCTATGAAACTATGAAAATGGATAAAAATAATAATTTGATATTTTTAGAAAATATAAGCCCATATTTCTTTAGTTATGCCCACTTAGTGCCGTTCAGATATTTTCATTGGCTTGCGAAATATAAATTTTTTTAGAGGAGATATTTTTGTAAAAATAGATGCCAAATAAAACGAGCTCAAGACACATATGGGAGAAAAATGTTAAATCTTAATTTCTTCAATTACTTTTTTTACCTTTTTCATTTACAGAAAACTGTTGCACCAGTCATCTCTTAGGATGAAAGATATTTCAATAATGATTCCAAACGATTCTTAATAACTAATATTTTTTAAACCATCTCAAATTCTTGATATCACTTCTCGCATTTCGGATCCTTCTCTCCTTATATAAACTTTTATAAAGGATAAAATGCTTCTCATAAGGCTACATAAATTATGCTTCTTATAAATTTAACACAATACATTCGCCTTATGATTTGTGGAAAACTATAGACAATCCATTTGTAACACCCACTTTACACGTTGTTTTTAAATTATGTCGCTTTTATTTGCCGCCAAAAGGGGTAGAGAAGAAAGCAGGGTAGATAAATTACCACGAATTCTCTTTTCCGTGTTTTATTTTTGCATTTCTCTTTAAATTTATATGTATTTTTCTTATTTTGTTTCATTCTTTTGCTGATTTTAAGGTTATGACAAGAAGATATACTCGTACATTAAAAATCAAACCAGCACAAAAAATAGACATGTCTTAAAAAGCTTCGCATAAATGCCAGTGGTTTTTGGTAGTTACGTTTTAGGAGAATTAAAAGAAGGCTTGTCTTTAAAAACATAGTATAAATTTAATGAGAAAAATCAGCTTATTGTTAAAACTATAGAGCAGAGGTTAAAATATTAGAAGCGTGTATAATGCATATTCTCGGCCATTTAGCGACATCGCCGCTTATATGCATTAAAAGCTAAGTATTTTATTTGTTTTTTAAGTAAAGAAAACAATTTCGAAGATTATTAAGCATAATAAACGTGTAATCTTTTAAATCCTAAAATAACTATTTTTTGGTCATATTATTAAACAAAGTTCTTTGGAAGGTCCTTCTTACTGGTTAAAAACTTGCTGACAAACATTAATCAAAATATCAGACTTAATAATAAAATATGAAAACTTAACAAGACATTGTTCAAGCTAAAACAATACATATTTTATCTTATTATATTAAGCACCATCATTTATTTTCGATTTAGATAATATAACACTACCTACCTGTGTGTGTTTGTCTCTATCGGCGCTAAATATGCCAAATGAAAAATATTGTTTGGAGAAAATTGCTGAGTTATTGCTGGGCATTTAAAACATACTCTGAGATATTTTTCAGCTTTAGTTTCAAAAGCATTAAAAGTAATGACCAGCACCATTAACATCATCATCATTTTTATTTAGAACACCATCGCCATCGTCATCGCCATCACTCCGGTTATGAAAGTTGAAAACACACGTACAGAAAAGCAGAAATTATGACCGAAATGATCAAATTAGCAGAAAATTGCACGATATAAAAATGTATAAAGAAAAAAAAAAAGCTTTTCTTTGGGATTAGTTCAAACATCTATATGCAGTTTTCTTTCATTATGACTAACGGAAGGAAAGTTGTAGGTTGATAGAAGATTATGAAAATATTATTTGAGTAATGAGATGAAATTTAAGTTCTAACTTTTGATAACAGGTATAGTAATTTTTAAATATTTCTAAGAATTTTTCAAAGAGAGCTCAGGCCAAAACACTAAAAAAATTTTCATTCAACAACTTTTGTAGATGTATCACAAATATGTAGATGTATTGGTGATGCGGTAACTTTGTTTAAATGTGTTGATTTCATCTTTAGACACAGTTTTTTTATTTTGCCCACTAAACACTCTTTGCCAGAGTTGCATTGGGGTTTGAAACAATTAATGGCACAATTATGAACTAATTGCTAAATTTATAAATTGATTATTTCGCAATGATTTCAATGTGATTTCCATTGTATATGTACTCACGTTTTTTTCAACAGTACTGGCTTAGCATTAGCACAAATGAATTAAAGAAGAAAGTACTGTTTTGAAACTGCTAATATTTTTTGGTTATTTGCTATTGCTGGAGTGCATTTATTTTCAATGGTGCAGTAGCAAAATCATTGTTATTAAAAGTTTTAGAATTTAAAGCATAATACAGAATATAGTATTTCCGTGCTATTGCTCTTTAACAGCTAGCATTTTAAACACTATTTCGGATGTTTATAAAACAATTCTCTAGCAGTGTGAAATATATAATATTTGGTTAAGTAGAAAATGTTATTAATATTTTAATCCTAGTCGTATTTAAAATAAATATGCAGTACATAGAATTGAGAAATTGTATATAGTTTGTTTAGTTATTTAAATTATTTTGAAATTTATAAACAAACTTCGTACTTAATTTTTTAATTGCAGTCATAGTGAATGTGAACATACATAAACTCACTTTGTGAGGATATGTAGAATGCTTTACACTCCTACTTTATGTACCAGTAATAAAAATGTTTTGTATGCTATGCTAATTTATTAAATACTATTGTTTTATGTTTACATGTATGTTTGTAGTAATATGTATATATATATATATATATATATATATATATATATATTCGTATGAATACGTGTATGTGGTTTTAAATGTTTTACACACGATATAACTAGAAATGACGAAAAGAGACATTGGGATTAACGACCAATTAAGACAAAAGATTATTTATTCAATGTAGTCGCAGTGAAAATAGTAACTTGACAAATATTCTATGACATTTACCCACACATACATACATATGTATATTTGTGTTACATTTCATCAAGTTTTATATGCCATGATTTTGTTTAATGTACGTGTTTCCATTTGAAACCTTTTTTTAATTTTTTCTTCTACCGAAGGATGTTTAAACAACCCAGCAAAAAAGATATATACATCCATTTCGATTCACTGATCTTAAATTTCAAAAAATATACACATGTGTATTTATGCGCCACAAAATAAGCTTTATTGCACAGCAATAAGGTAAGAGAGTGAGTGAGAGAACTCCGAACTTTCAGGAGTTCTCTATGTAAGCCCTACTTCAATAGAATTTGACCCAAGCACTTTATGGTTAAAGTACCACACAAAATTCAGATTATAAGGCATGAATTTTACAAGTTGCTAGTGGGGATTCCGAACGGGAAACCCAAAATTTCGTGGTGAAAAAACCTAATCCAGGGATTTTGCATACAAAAAAATTTGTTTTAAAATTAAAATATTTAACGAGTTTTTCTTGCTAGTAACCAAGCGAATTAATAGTTATTTTCTATGCTGAATCAGTCAGTGTATTTTTAGGGAGCACCATAAAGCGTTGAATATCGCATATTGAGCTTTTCAGCCAAAATCTAAAGTTTATTTTTACTGATAGTGTAGACGACACTAAGTACTAGCTCCCTTATAACCTAGTTTTGTGTTGGAAGGGTCATATTTTGCTGGGATGCTGTGTATGTAACGAGTGACAACATGAAAAGAAGTTGTTTACCTCACATACATTTAACTTATATCAGCATGTATATAGTACATGTGTTTGTATGTAAATATTTACTCTGCCAGTCAGTGCTTATACACATATATTTTGTAAGCTTAATACCATATTTAATTTCATTATTCTTATACTCAAATGCTCAAGACACACCAATATGCATTCAGGTTTTCGTTTAAACAAAGGAACTCCCCTTGTTAATTGCTTAACTACGTGATTACTTTTATACAAAAGAAAAAAAAAAACAAAAGCACAGAAAACATTTTGAAAAATTATAAATGGAAAACATGCTTTATTTTACCTGTGCATACCGAATCAGTAATTTGAACTAGAAAAAAGAAGAATATGAAGGAAGGCGGTTAAGTTATGTGTAGAGACTGTTTGTTGTTTGCTTAATTTAATTTTGTAAAATTCTTCGCCTCCGTTATGCTTTTTTGTTAATTAATAAAAGCAATAAAATATATTGACGTCAGTTGAAAATGAATCGTCAAGGAAATATTTAACGAGGAAAGTGTAAGAAGTAAATGTATTTCTTGCTAGAAATCCTCGTCACGTTTAGGAATGTAATAAATTCAAAAACATACAAATGCATGCACATTCATGTTTCAGAAGACACTTCCAAACGTGCAGGTATACTACGCAAGGGTTAGAAAACTGATCAGAGATTAACACATTTGTCTAGAATAGTTTAAAGTAGTGAAATATATTGACACATAAGCATGACTGTTACAGGTGTTCGATATCACTGCATGATAACACAGTTCTATCTGCTCAAATTGGATGATATTATGTGGCCAAGATGTGGTTCCAAGGAAAAGATTCCGTATTTCACACAGCCTGCGAATCAAATCAATTACTGCATGACAAAGCTCCTGGTCGTGTACTCTTCCGTTTCGGTGATACGCAGTGGGCCCCTAGATCGTGTGATTTAATACCATTGGATTTCTTTTTATGCAGTTATTTAAAGTCGTATGACTATGCCAACAAGCCCACAATCACCCGACAATTACAAGGGAAATAACATGATACACCAACGAAATTTAGTCACTTGTATGGAAATTTCAACAAAATAGTATCGAGGCCATTTCCCGATGGTTTATTCCTTAAATAGCCCTATTCTTAGTACTTTATGATTCAATATAAGATAATCTATAAACTCAAAACTCCGTTTTCTATTTAATGAAAATCTTGCGTTCATGCTGGGATACCCTTTATATATGTCCATAGATGCAATATTTAATGCATGAAAATTATTTTTTATTACAGATATGCGATTAAAAAACATAAACTATTTAACTCTGCTACCAGAGCCTATCACACATATTCTACATCTATTTTATTGCCTCTTGTAAAGCCCCTAGCTACATCGACATGGATTTGCATGAAATCATTTAGTGCGTCTTCCTTATGAGAATTCTTGTGGCGTCCCTTTTGCCGCTTTGAAATCGTTTTCACATCTAAATAATTTTTATCACATATCCGATTATAAAGAAATTATAGTATAATTTACCTTCCGATGATGCTGGAACAAGGCTAAGCGAAATGTCGAATATTATACTCATAAATAAAATTGTTTTATAAAACGAGTCTTATTGAAGCTCTAGTGCTTAAAAAACATTAATCTTAGCAGTGAATTAGGTTTGTTAAAATAGAATACTTCCGGCAACATTTAACCGACCAGTGGTGCGTCTTGCAATACAATTTTTAGCTCGGGATCTACTGTATAATTTTATTTCTAACTCGAAAACTTTTAATGTATGATAGTTCGCCCTAACAGACAGACATTAGACAAAATTTAATACACTATGACTAGGAATATGTTTGACAAAAATTTAGTTATAATTTTGTTTTAATTTTGAAATAAACGATTTAAAAAATAAGGAATTAGTCGATGTTATACAATAAAATGCCAAGGTATTCTTATAACACAAAAGCAAACAAATTCACAGCCCTAAAATAAAATAAATAAGAAATTTGCATCGAAATTTTTCATCAATACTAGATGTGTTTGATACTTGAATTCGAAATATTGCTTTCGATTTTTGATATTTTTGTGGGTGTGTAAAATGTATTTTTATTCATAAAGAATGAATGAAGGTACCTTTATAATTAAATAACATTCGTAGATCTTATGAATATAATTTTATTTAAAATATGAATAAGACCCTACATTTTAAACTTAAATTTTGTTATCCTTTTCTTTAAATGCTGCTAACAAGCTTTTTATTTAAAACACAACATTCATATGCAACAAGATACAAATCTGCGAATACGAGTTGAACATCAACAAATATTTGCAAAAAAAAAAACTTACTTTGCAACTTCAACATCCAATTGGCAACGTTCTCATAAAATCATGAATTATGAAAAAAGCAAATCAGAAAATATTTCCGAACAATCTTTTGCAATTCAAACTTCATTATTATACAATCACATTGTGGTCCATTATTTTAATTCAATTTTATGGCTCCTCATCTACGTATACGCTCTCTTACACGCCACAAAAGTATCTCAATGTGTCTTTATGGAATTCTCAATTCGAAAACTAAAAAAGATATAAACTAGAAAAAGTAACAAGGGAAAAACTTTGAGTTTATCTTTTGAGTTCATCAAATGCCATGTTTGTCTTTATTATTTGGTTTTAAGCCAAAATTTTCATAAATGCATGTGTATGAATTTCTTTTATTCTTCGTACTTTTTTTCTGATTTTAAAATTATATAAAGTTTTGCTGTCTAAAGCAAAATGAATCAAATGGTTTCTATATGAGAGAATCCATAAAAGGGTGCAAAAATTATTGGCAGCCAGTTTCTAACATTTAAATACGATCGGAAAAATATATTAATGTTGTGCTAATTTGTAGGGAACTTTTTAATAGGGTCTTGAGGCCTTAATTCAGTAACTTTTATTTAACAATAATTTTTCTAATAAACTGCCTGCTTCATGAACCAGGCCTGTGCCGGTCTCAACAATATTCCATTATATAAAGAAATATCCCATACTTGAAACAAAGTTATACTAAATAAAATTTAATCCCATTTTGCGAATTTTATTATGTGATTTGGCGCATTTGGCAAAGAAAATACTTACATTGATATGAGTTTTAGTTTAACGTAAATATTTCATTATGCTTTTTTTTAAGTTTCAAATGCAAGAGGAAAGAATCCAAATACTACTGTGATAGAGAGAATGTAAGTAACAGTTCAATGTGTTTAACTGTTAATAATTGGAGTGATGTGAAGTTTTGTACTAAATCGAATGCATTTATTATAAAATACATCAACAACAAAAACAAGATTTAAAATAATTGAAATGCCATTAGTTATTGATGGCAAACATTGCTTAAAGTCTAATATTTACTTTAACAGAGTTTAACATTTACAACTACAAATTGCTTTATATATGACAAGGATCACTAAGAATATTAAGGTTGCGCCTGTTAGCAATACTAAAAGTATTTTTCCTCTGATCTCACCTATTTCTATGCCAATATTCCTCATTTTCTCACTCTGTTTCGTGGTAGCTAACAAAAAAAGAAAATAAAAATGGTATTTTTCTTTGGGCAACATCGAGTTTATTGAGACTTACAGTAAACAAACAATTAGCATGCACAAATTTGTAATATAGAGCAGAGGTCTTCGGGTTTTTGGCAGTTTTATTTGGATATACGCTGTTGAGCAAGTCAAAATTAAAAATCTCGTGTGTTAATGCTGAGCGATCTGAATGATTGTTTGTGGGAAACAATTTATGTTTCACTTTGGAAAATAAAATCGTTGTGATATATTTTAAGTTCGGCTTAAGGTCGCGTTCATAAATAAAACAAAAATTATGTTTTTATAAATATTATAATTTTCCAAAATGTTTGCTCAAAAGGAATATTTTTTTCTTAGTATTTAACGCCACCTTGTTACACATTGTATTAAGTTTTTAACTTTTTCTAAATTAAGCCTAGGAATTACGTTTTATAATACCTTGGAAGAGCAACGTTTTGTAAGTGCACCCTACTTCAAGAATTATTTGAAAATTTTTTCATCGACAAATGAATTTTCGAATTTTACACGGAGCTCTAAATATTTCTAAATTCGGGAGTAGTCATTCTAAAAAGTTACAAGTACTTAACGTTTTTTACACACAAGTTTGTCAACTGGTGGTAGTTTATGGTGAAACAGGGTGCATCTAGATATGTAGCAAATAAGAAGTAAAGCTAACACCCTTTGCTCTATCCTGCAATTTGTTACATGTAAATCGACTTAGAAGTTTAGAACTCTCATATATAGTACCACTTCTTTTTAGTTTATGCCGCTATGCCATGGTCAAAGATAGATTTATGCTTGATCGAAGACTATTATTCGATTACACAAAGGATAATTTTAACAGAGTGATGGAAAACAAAATCAGCTAAACTGTTACCCCACAGTTTAGCAAAGTCTTTGTTGTCTTAAATATAGAACATTTTATAAATTTTTTTTATCAAAAATATTATATAAAGCTTATCTAGACAAACTACCAAAAATATTTTTTAGAGAACAGTCGCATTACTATGTAAGTGCTTGATTTATATAAGGAAAACTCTTAGAAGACAATATCAGAGATGCCCCGACCAAAACTTTAAGAGTGCTTTTCATGTAATTAGTCGTTAATTATATAAATTAATATCCATTCATATAAAAATTTGCAGAAACTTGATATGGACAGAATTGATATCAACCTACCAACCTATCACCTACCTGTTGGTAATAAAAAATTTTGGAGATTAGCCATATGTTTTACCGAGAACAGCGCAAAGGCAAATATGATACCGGAGCATTGCTTTAGTGCTTATAATACAATCCTGAATATGCGCTGCACCAGATACAGAAATATAGAGTCGATAGTCAGTTCACTTGATCTACTTCAATGTGACAGTTCTTCAAATTGCCTGACAAGACGAGAAGAAGTAGAATTTTATATAAAAAAAATCAAAAGCACCAACTATCAACGGCATGTAAAACGTTATAAAAAAGTTTCTTAACATAGTTCTAGACTTACTATTCAAATTCATACTTTCCAAACTGCTTTAAACAAACTAAAGTGATCCCAATTTTGAAAAGAGGCAAGGGCCGAAAGCTACCTAGAGGTTATCCTCCAATTAGCCTTAGAACTTCATAGAACAATTGTATGAACAAATTAATTTTAGTCTATTGAATGCATGCTTCTTATTCATGAATATCAATATCGCTTAAGAGCTCGCCATTCTGCAACCCATCAATTAAAAGAAGTGGTCAACATGATAAAACTAAATAAGAGCAAAATACTCTCTAGAGGTATTCTCTTTTGAGATATAGAGAAAGCGCTGACTCGATTTGACAAGCAGGACTCGTCTATACACTTAAAGAGATTGAGTTTCCTTTATATTTGGTCTAATTAATATGTAGCTTTCTAAGGGATGGATACTTTGTTGTAGATATTGAAGTATGCTGGTCTGATGAAATTTCAATTCCCACTGGAGAGCCAAAGGGTCCATGCTATCCGATAGCGCATTGCTTGATTTTTTCTAAACTTTTGCTGCAGAAAAATCCACGCTTTAGAAGGGCAAAGAAATATAAAAGCGATTTTCAGAGATTTTACTCAAGCATATACAGACAAATATAGAGATTCAAATTTAGAACACCTTACATCGTAGCTATCTATTTTTCATAATTCTCTTTAATAATTTTAAATTTTAGTAATAAGTTCTTAGCATATATCTGTATGTTACGAATTACTGTAATATCGTGAGATAGAAACTCAAATCATAATATCCACAATAACAAAAAATTTGTCTCTATTAATAGTAAATAAAAATAAACCTTTATGCGTGATATGAATCCAATAACACAGTATTTATTCTTAAGTTATTTAGTAATTTTTAAGATCGGTCAAATAGGCTTGCTCGCAAAGATCTTTGACTTAAAATACCCCCATAGAAGAACTTAAACTGTATTAACTCGCACGCCCTAGGAGGTCAATTCTGATAACTCAAACGAGAGAGCAGATGACCAGGTTGACCAGAAATTGACCACATCCATATCGTCCAATTCCGATAGAAAGATATGTAGTATCATGTCACGATATCCAGCACTAATAACTGACATAATGCGGCCGTCAAACGTTTATTATTTTTTTTTTTTTTTTTTTGATATTGTTCAATTATGATAACATATTCTTCGCTTCTGTCTTTTAACCTATATTTTTGTTAACCCTAAACTGGCAGCTGTAAAATTATTTTTTATGGTTGCTATCTTTTTACTTTTAACTTTGGAACAGTTTTTAAACTAATCGACCCACAAAGATCATGTATTTACTAAAGGTTTCCCTGGTTACGAAAATTTTAAAAGCACTTTGTCCTTTATCAAGGACTTCAATTTAGAAAGAGAAAATAACTATCGAATTTTGCTCTAAAGCCGTCCCCATTATCTACAACATAATTACTGAAGCACAGAGTCAATCTTCATTTCTGCAATTAAATTCTTAAATTTATTTATGGTTTAATTTATTTTAATACCATAAATGCCTTCAAAGCAAACATCCTTTATAAAGGACGTCAAGTATATAAATAATCTTGTGTAATTTAAATCAATGTTATACGATTGTAAGCATTTTAAATCTAAATTGAAGATTTTACAATTTCATGCAAGAATGAATTTAGCAAATTTTACATATTGTAAATTTTCTTTATTAAATTCACTTTTTGGCTTGAATAATTTGACACTCACAAATATATTTTGTATATTACGCATTTTATACATTTGCAAGAAAACAAAGTAATTCATTGTGGTTCTTCAATACCCTACTTAATTGATTTGCTTTATTATATTTATGCTTTATGTAAAATCGGTCCTATGAATCTTTTATAAACTAAGAAAGCATTTATTCTGCAGTCCACAGTGCTACATGTGGCCGCTCGAGCACAATAGAAATCAAATTTAAGACATAATTGCTGGAATTGCCAACGAAAAATAAGGCACAGATAATGGAAGCAATTGCTGAAAGTGACAAGTCCACTTCGTGTTCTTAATCTAATCCTGGTGATACTGAGCTTAATTTCAAAAGTCTACTTTCGCAAATCACATTTCAGATCCTTCAGAGAAGAGAGGCGCTATTGAAAATGTATGCGTAGTACAGTAAACGCCACACCCACTTCCAAAATTATATTAAAGCGATGAAATTTTTGCTACGTTTTATACAAGGCTTGTTTGTTCTGCTGCATTACAAACTTTGACAACCAAAAGTGGGCATGGTCTATTTAAAATAATTATTTTTGGCATAATTAGTACTATTTATAAAAATTAAATTAAATTAAATTTTTCTAAATTAAAATAGAATGGCCAAAGTACTGTTATCAAGAAAAAAATTATACGAATTTAGACTTGATATATTGTTTTACACATATATAAGGATTTTCACAAGGTACAAATTTAACCAACCATATGATAGTAATTACTACATTGCAAACTTTTATATTATTGTTTTCGTATTACAGGGAATATTTCATAATGCATCCTAAGAAGCCATGATAGTCAGGCATCTTTATTTGAATTTTGTTCGTGCTAGATTGGTGAAATGCCCGCACTTGAAATATTTACATTAAACATGATCTTTTATATTAAACTTGTATTTTACATTATTAAAAAATGTATTTTACATTTGGTATACATCAATGATTAAAGTTAATAAATCAGAAACAAAAACAATAAATAGTCAAAGGTTAATAGAAAAAAGCATGCTTTCTTTAGAAATTTTATTGCGTTTTTCAGTAAATAACATGGAAAAAGTTATAAAAGGATTGTGAAAGCAAATGATTGAAGAAAAACAGATTCATTTAGGTGAAAACAAAACAGCTCGAACAGAAATTTCAGTAGTAAAATGGCCACGATGGAGCAGCGTTTTTGTTAAACAAAAAATAAAATAATGTTGAAACGTATTTTTAAATTATGCAAATATTCTGATTTCTAGAGAAAATCAGTTTATAAAGATCATGAACCTGAAAATAAAATCAAATAAATTAATAAATCACTCCAATAACAATATACTTACGGAACTTTATTGATTTGCTTCAAAATTGAAAAACAAATTAACGAATATCAAATATTCTGTTAAAAACTTATAAACTCCATGAACTATTCATATCATAAATAATAATACTATTGTTTGCCTACTGGTCGAAATTGGACCGCTCAACATTCGCCTAATGTGGATAAGAAATTTATCTAAATAAATAAATAAACACTTATAACCGTGTACAATAGATGTTTGCAGAAAAATCTAATGAAAATTTTTTTAAGAGTCAAAAAATCTCAAGTAAAATATTCTCATTACATTGCTTGTCTACATTATTACACTTGAAATAAAATGAAAATCACGTAGTTCTTAACTTCGAGCAAGTAACAGAGAAAGAAGCCGAAGAGATACTTTCGGCGGCAATGGCCGAGCAATTTCGAGTAAGTGGCTCTTTGTAAACAATTAATAACAACTTTAATAAAAAAAATAGAGAAATTAATTGGTTTTAAAACTATAAAAGTCTATTTATAAATTCAAAATTAGCACGGAAACATGATGATATTTATTTAAATTCGTTAAAAGATGTTTATGAAAACGTTTTCCTTATAAACGTTCAGTAGCCTAAAACTGTTAACTAATGTGCACAATAAGCCTAAAATATAGTTTTTTATGAATATGGCCGTAAAACTGTTTGTGCCAAACTTAGCTAAGACAACAATCATAAGAGACACATTCACATCATTGAATGCATAGCTGTTAGGTAATGATTAGTAATCGTAATCATTAGTAATTAGATTACTTTTTTTAAAAGTAGAAGTAATGATTACAATACGATTACATTCAGTTTTATACGAGTAGTAATTGATTACGATTACAAGTAATCAAAAAATAATCAGGATTACTTGCGATTACTGAAAAATAATCAAAAGTAATCAAAAATGAGTTTTAAAGATTACTTTTGACAAAAAATCAAAAGTAATCAAGAGTAATCAAAAATAGTCAAAAGTAATCAAAAGTAATCTTTTAAAGTAGTCGAACTCATTTTTGATTACTTTTGATTATTTTTTATTATTTTTTAGTAATCGCAAGTAATCCTTATTATTTTTTGATTATTTGTAATCGTAATCAATTAGTAATCAGAAATTGTTGAATAGTGGATTATATAATCATTACGATTCTTGTTAAAAAGTAATGTAATTGATTACTAATCGTAATCGAAATTTAACAGCTCTGATTGAATGTAAACAAAACCTTTTGTTTATTTTTAAACTTGAAACTACATACGTTTTACGTTGTGCACTATTTGCACAAGAATCAGTAGAAACTTTAAGTCCATTTAGTTTCTAAAATACTAACCCGATCTTAGCATCTCTAGTGATTGAGTTGTTCACAACTCTTAATTGTGGGAACCCTAATAAGTATAGACAGGGACTAAACCAAAACAAAAAACAATAAATATAGATTGTTCACATCTGTAAATACATACCTTCTTGCTAAAATCGGCGTAAAATAGTGTGAGCGTAAAAGGGATAACAAACAATTATCTTGCCTATTAATTAGAGATTGCCGCGGTCAATATAATGTAATTTATAATCTACCATAATAATTAAATTTTGCAAATAATAAAAAAAACTGACGAAAATTGTTATAAGAAAAAATTTTTTAAATATAGGGTGCATATATGATCGTTTTGTACGTTTTGCTGTCAAGATTGTTTTGGTTTAATTTTTTTTTTTTTAATTTATGTAACAGATCAAACGAACCGTAACTAGGACTATATAAATTACTTTGAATATATTATATGGACAGTTTTATTTTATGCTCTCATATGTATATGTGTTTTTGTATAAGCAGATACTTACAATAATGTTTGCCTGAAAGTTTGCTTAAATATGGACAGTAGTTAGCCATACATAGCTGTTCCATGCGTGTAAATATGTGTCTCTTTAATTTCGAAACAAAGGCAAGAATGTCTCTTCTTTAAGGTATTAAAGTGTTTAGATTATGTAGATTACAAGAAGGCAAATAGGATGTAATTTTTAGTTTTATTCAAGTAGAAGTGACATTTGTGGCATACCTCTTTCCGATGGTCGATATTTTCAATAGACTCTGAGACATAATTGAGGATCAATGTCGTTTATGTGCCGAATTATCTCAGCCTTTAACTCTTGAATTGTTGTTGTCTTATTGACGTACACTTTTTCTCTTAAATTTCCCCAAAGAAAGGAGTCCAACGGTGTCAAATCACATGAAAAAATACCGCCCGATAAAGCCGCCAGCCCATAAACCATAAACCAAACAGTGAATGCATCCGTGTTTCAACAATCACTCGTGGATTCTAATTTGCCTAAATGTGCCAATTCTGCTTGTTAAGGAATCCACTGAGTTGAATGTATGCATCGTCGCTGAAGATGATTTTCTTCGTAAGGTCACCATTCACTTTTGTCTGTTCATTCAACCATTCGGCGGTTTGACGGCGCTTTAAATGGTCAGCTGAACCTTGTAAGTGTGTAAATTGAAATCTTTATTCAAAATTCACATCATTGATGTTCGGTGGACGTTCATTTGTTGGGCTTGACGGTTTTCTGCCACACTATCGCAAACAAGAGCAAGTTTTTCCGCAGAACGAACTGGGCGAGCATGCACAGGTGTTTTCACATTTCCTTCAGACCCAGTTTGCTGAAATTTGCAGCAATTGTGAACACATTTGGTCAATTTTGCTGACCACAATAATCACAGAGTTCACGAATTTGATTTTAATTTAAATGACAATTTTCGTACCTCTCATTGGTTGAATTTGTAAAACTTGAAACAAAGAAATATCAAATTATGATTGACAAAAAAATTGACGTTAAGGTGTGACTCTCAATTAACATCGTGCTTAAAGTTCAGAGTGAAATACTACTCTTTTTTACAACTGTATTAATTAAGTAGTTTATGCAAACAATAGTTTTATTTCCTGTTTTTTTTCTGAAATTTGATTTAATGATTCTTGTTCCATTGTAATCGTGATTAGCGCATTACGTTGCAAGGCTATCCGCAATCTTAAAAAGTACTACCTATTTATAAGGCAACATTTTTATTAGAAAGGAATATGCAATCAGATTGGTTCACCAAATTTACTTGTCTGCCATTACACATTACGTCACTGTCATAATCCACATACTTACATAATAGTCTATACACCAACAATTTCCACAACACTACTGTATGCAACTTTCAGTCGTCGTCTAGTAAAAAACTGTTACCAGGGTATTTAGTTTATGTAAATTTCTACATTTTGCTTTCGGAAAAAATTCATTGCGCTGTTGAATTTTAAATCTACAAGAGCACAAAACATGAATAAATGCGATTTTGCTCGCAGTTTTTTCAGATGCTTTAATCTTTCGTAAAGTACTTGGAAAATTTAAATGTGGTTCGTGGTAGTGTTGGATAAAATGAATGCAGTAACAATTTGCAATGCGGTATTAAAAAAAATGTTTCTGCTTTATTTTATAGTTTTATTCGTTTGTGCAAATTAAGCCAAAATTAAATATGCAGTTAAATCTTATAAAGATAATTTATTTGTTTACTATGGAGGTTTTTCAGGTCTTAATAATACAAAACTTTACAAAAATGAAATATTTATTTTGCATAAATAAAAGGAATAGAGAGGATGGCTTTATCAACTCCAATAAAATGTCTCCTTTTTGCCACCTTTATTTGAATATATTCGAGAGGCATAGCTGGGTGTTCTGCAGTCCAATCAATCATTAATAAATTTTCTACAACGGCCAACACTAATTGTACCAATTTGGTTGATCAAATAAGTCCTCAAATCCATAAAGTACACTTTTTGTAGGTATAACGACGCCTTAGAACATTTTTTTAGTCACAAATTTTATGAGTTCAGTTAATTTATATTTTAATACTAAAACTAACAAATGTATACATCGCGCTGTGCTTTATTTCAATTTTAATAATTTAAATATATTTCAAACAAGTTTTTTTAATAGCCAAAGCAATTCGATTGGTCGAACAGAAAATTTCTAGCTCTTGTAATCCACATTCATTCGTGGCAGACACGCAGGCATAAATCGTAGACAGACTATAAAATACTGAGCTATATACTCCCCAGCAGTCAAATATTCAAAATATCTATACCATAGTACGACAGTTTAGCACTCAAAAACATTTCCGAAAAATTATGAAAAAAGGTTTCTAATCGATATACATATATTAAAATTCAAAAATGGTAGAAAACTGAAATAATTCCCTCTTTAGGTTCACAATTTTCAATCTTATTTATTTTCTTAAAAAGACCTAACCTTAAAAAATGGTTGGCACAACTGAAAAGCTCCCGATGCAAGCACATTGTTACTGTTAAAATGGCCCTTAAATCGAATTTCTCGGAAATCTGACTGACGTTGTATATATTTTTAATCTTTAATTGCTGTGGAGTATGGCGTCTTCAATAGTTTTTAGTGTGTCAACGATTTATGACTGCCTGGCACGAATCTTATATATTTTTTAAACAAGAGCTAAGCTAAAAAGCGGCTGGGACCACTGCATTCAGCGCACCCGATTTAGGTTTACCCGCCGGCCGCCCCGCTTGATACATTTTTGAACTAACCCACTGCCTTATTGTTGTTTAGATGTATGTTGCTGGGGATTCATCTCTTTCATCACAAAACACTATTTCATTCAACTTGTTTAATCAGCAAATATGAAAGTAAGGAAAAAGATATAAATGATAACTCTTGTAAAAAATGAAAAGGGTTGATGATAACGACTCTTTCTAAAATATATGTATGTTGCACATCGTTTGTTAGTTTAATCAAATTTTAAGAATTTAGTCAGGTTTTCATCACATCATTCATAAAATATACAACTTAATTTGCAACGAACAAGAGAAGTAAACAAACTTAAAACAGACCCTGTTAACAGAACAAAATGAAAGACAGAAATATAAAACAAAAAGAGTAGCTGTAAATAAAATGTGAATATATACAAACGTTTCACCATGATGCTTGCAAACAGAAGTATATATGTATAAATATTGGGGCAGGAAGGAAAGTGTTCTTTGGCCTCATCTCATATACGTGCATTGTACGAGATGAAAATGTTAAAATTAAATGCATATGTTAATATGTATGTTTGTTTTTTACTCTATCGATAAGATATAAACGTTGATCCCTGAGTCTTTAACATGCACGTTTCATCAAATCAATCATTGTATATTTGGCTTCCAGCATAAGTTCTTAAATATAAAGTAACCTTGCTTTAAATATTTCTTACTACCTAGCGGTTCGACGTAGACAGTCCGTGGCGGTCATATTATTTTGCCGGCGTCTATCAAATCTCGTCTTTATTAATCAATCACTATTTCCAATTCACTCTGATAAGTAACACGATTCAGAAACATGTCCAAATGACAAAACTTTTTTTATAAATAACGAGTGTTCGTTAGCTGTAATCGCCCATGGGAAAATCGTCTAAGTATCCAAAAATTTACGTAAAAAATTTTAGTAATATTTACCAGCTTTGCTCGCAATGAAGTAAAACCCAAACTTTATTTGGCCAATTAAAATATTTGGTCAATTAATTGTGCATTCAAAATTCAGACATTTTCCAAAATTCGGAGTAAAAACTATTGCTTCGTCGGCAGCAGATTTATTAGGGAATATTAAACTTGCATTGAATACAAACGTGCTTACGTACGTCATGATATTCGTACGCAATGCTCCACTTTTGAGCTTATTTCACCGCTTTATTGGCTTCGTAACTCGTCGGGAAATCTATAATTTTGTTTCCATTTTGTTTCCATACTGTAAGCAAATGTGTAAAAATAATACTTTCTGTATTGCTTAAAAATATATAATATACTTATTACAATGCATATCTTCTGTCATACTGTACTGCTTCTTTTATAGTAAAAAAATATTTTTCCACTCTAAAGTGCGCTTGTAAGTCAAAAAGTGTATGTACTGTTAATTTATGGAATGAATTTCCGTCATCCCTTGTTAAGTTTTGTTTGGAGACAAGCCGGTTTCGGCTACGTGCCATCTTTAGTGTCATTTTTCGTTCTGAGTACGTACTGCTTAAAAAATCGGAACTGTTTTATGTGTGTCAACAGAACACAAGGTCGTAAGCTTCGCTGCTCTGAGTGTGATGGTTCCAGCCCACCTCCCCCTACAAAACCTAAAACTTCAATTTAAAAATATTATTGCAAAAAAGGAATTGAAATCTAAAATTTTTTTGTTGCTCTAAAATTCAAATCAATTTAAAAAAAGAACTTTTTACTTTAACGTTTTTTGCTTGTGCTCTCAGATTTGTGATAATTGTTAATTTCTTCTTTATTTTTAAACGTGTTCTTGCATGATTTTTAACATTTTATTTTAGAAATTCCATTAGAACGCTGCATTTGCAGAGTAGTCACTGGCAAATATGTTAATTAATATCGTGATCAAATTCATAATACGGGAGTTTACAGCAACTGGTGGCACAGTTGCTGCAAAAGAGATTATGTAGATAAGCCGGTGAAAGAAATGGTCAATATAGAGCATTTAGTTTAATACTTGTGAACACTCTACCGTACTATTGAGAATTCAATTGTGTGGGAAATAACAAATGACAGGGAAAGAAAAAAAGCACAGAAAAAGGAAGAAAATATTGTTCAAAAATATTTAATATTTTTAAACGCGTATCAAAGCAAAGCTGTCATTTTATTGTCTAAGAATATGACATCTGAATTTCATATTGTTTACTAGATAAAGAAATAATGAGACTCTTTTAAATTTTTTCATTCTTAAAGTTCGTTTTTTTTCTTGGAACAAATCCTGAGGGTGGGGGACATCCAGATTTGAAAATATAATCGGATATGTCTTTTGAACTATTACGAATAGCGAAATATATATTAAATAAAAGCTTATAAAAAGATATTTCCAACGATGCAAGTGTGGACCCAAAATAGGTCAATTAGGGGAAACGAAATTATGTGCTCGACTTTTTCAAATTTATTTGAAATATCGAGAGATATCATGTATATAAGTACATACTTTATATAAATATATATATATATATATATATATATATATATATATGTATATATATATATAAGCTTGTATTTGATGTACATATAATATGGTAGAATATGTGTAAAATAAAATAAATAAACGTCCCGAAATATAGAGATGATCAGTTTTCCGCCCCGCTAGTTGGAATGTGGGCCTGGCCGACAAACAATACTACCTACTTTTTTAATGGAATTGAAGTATTTTTTTAATGCTGAAACTTTGAGTAAGATCGGAAAGGTAGGCCGAAAACAAAAATAAAAATTCGTTTAATATGACTACAGCGTTAAAATAAGCGATCTCCTATAAACGTGTGTATTAAATTTTGCGAGACTGTAGACGGTAGCCTGCTGTCTTCTACATGTATAATGCATAAATGTTCCCATGCCTATTAATAGTGCTAAGTAGCAAAATAATAATTAACTATGAAAGTAACTGATAAAATCATCAAGGTGTATTTACAAATCCTTTTCAAATTTTTTTAATTTTATTTCTTTTAATGTGTATAAATTTTGTTCTTTACTGGTATGATGATTCAAGATCCGAACTAACATAAAATCTGTTTAGACTCATCTCGCTTCTTAACGCAAACAAACATATTAACTGTTTGTGATTTAAATTCAAACACTCACATATCCAATGCAGCAAAAGCCTTAAGCTTTGTGGATTTATGCGAAAAGGGATTACAGCAATTTACATATCAGCCATTGTAAAACAACTAGTTGTGTAAGCACACACACATATACAAAATTTAAATATACGACATATACAACACCGGTAGGGATGCACTAGAAACACTATCAACTAGCAAAAATAACAACATTACTATGATATTGGATACAGTGTTTGTGACGTTAGAAATCTTTGGCGATACGGCAACGAAAGGAAGTTTAAAGTGAAAAATGCTATATGCCTTGAAGTATGCTATGAGTTTATAAAATTGCATTTGTTGGTGTTTGTTTACAAAGTTGAGAGTTGATGATGACGTTGCCAATATAGGTGTTGGTTTCAAGGGAATAATGCTCAAAGATTTTAGTTAGTTGCTTTAGAAAATAATGTTGATGATGCAGTCATTGCTTTCCACTGTGAAGTATGTAGAAAAATATTTTTCATAGACGAATTCCTACACACAACTTTTAATATATAACTGCAGCACTTAATTTTCAAGCGATATTTGAAATGTTTTGTATTCCAACGGATTCTACCTTTGTAAAATCGTACTTCAGTGCATGGTTTCTAAATAACGCACTCTAACCTCTTGGGACGTACAATGTCCAACATACAAACGACCTAATGCAGTAAAAATGCATTGGTCTTATAGTTCTCGAGTTTTGAAATTTTGAGGTAAGATTAGATGAAGAAGTGTAGACAAATTAAACTTCTTAATCTTGTGTACAGTATCTAAGTCACCGCATCTGGCCTGAGTTGGCGATATACTAGAAGAAACTGCTGCCTGTTCTATTCTTATTCCGGTCGTTTTGTTATTTTTCTAGCTGTGTTTGTTCTTAGATCATTGCTGGCCTCACCATTATCACGTTTACCAAAAATTAACCAATGGCACTTAAGGGATGCGTTGCTCATTACGCCTCAAGCAATTTTAATTCGTTCTCTTAAAATGAAAAACCATTCTGTGTTTGACTTTATCGAATCCCACTGTTTTAATTAGCAGTTACTTATCCTGGTCACCTCGCTGAATTTCTTTTTAATTTATACACTCTGTGGTTTTGCAGACTGTCGCCTAGAGAATAAGATGCCATTACTCAAAGATAAAAAAAAAATAATTAAAAATTGATAATAAAAATAATTTTCATATATTTTTTCGCAGAATTTTGTCAGCTATTTTTTAGCTGAAACTTCTGCGACAGCCAGTAAAGGCGACTAAATCACATACCGACTTTATTCCGATTTTTTTTTTCTTTCTCAAGTGACATTATGTCAACAGGGCGCGCATACACTTCATGTCATTTCATTACACTCATCATTTGGAAGCTATCTATCTGTCCAAGAATACAGCTATTCATTTATCAAGTGATAAAATCACTAACGGTGCTACTTGTGAACAACAATATATTCCAGTGCTAGCACACACACATATATATAAATATACAGCTTAAGCTACGCATACATACAAGAGCACACTACTTCACCGAGTAAAACGAATTAAACATGGAAACTTGCAATAAAACACACGTGCAAACATTCAAACACACTCGCATTCAAACTGATATATGCACACAAAACACGTGAGTTTGAGTTGAAAACTCTGTGCCAATGATAAATGTCAAATCGAAATATACAAGTAGAATAAAATGTAAAAAAGCTAAAGAGCAGTATGGAAAATATTAAAAGTAAAGTGTCCTTGAACAAATAAGTGATCAAGTACAAACGTAAAAAAGATCGATTGACATGTTACGACAAGGAAATTATGTCAATATCAGCCGTATAAAATGACAGGTTCTCACTTATACGAGTATAAGAAAATGTCAAACGTATGGATAAAATGATGATATTTTGGCAACTAGAAAACAACAACAAAAAATGTGTATTCAGTCTGCGCACTTGACTGTTGTACTTATCAAAGAATCAGTGACACTACTAGATTGAGTAACACGACTTTTCAAAATTTCCATAAAATGATGTTGTGTTATAGTGTAAAAACAATATATATTTAACCTGATACAAATACGGATCAAATTTGACAGTCCTGTGACTCCTATAATTTTTTTTTAATTTTCGAAAATTTAGACTGTTTACTTTATGAACGTTGCCTTTGTACAAAAGACCACTAGTGTGGATAAACAAGGTATTGATAATATATTATTTTTGATACTTTTAATAGTCAGAACGATTGTCATTAGATTTCTCTCTCCAAAAATAAAAATCAAATGTAAACAGTTCTACAATAGTGTGAAGGGGGCTGTATGAGTTTCGTATAGAAAGGAAATATAGTAAAAGGAAATATAGTTATATTCCGACCCCAGGTATGTTGACTCATAACGGAAAACTTTAATAATTTTGCTTTCAGTTTAAATGAAATCCTGTAATGAAACAAGGTCGATTTAAAGGATCGTAAAATCTAATGCCTCATTTTTATTATGACGCAGTCGCGTCATATTGTGAAAACAGTGCGATTTTTGATTAAAAACCCGTTTCAATTGCCTTGGGTTTTAGATCAGTGTAAAATATAAGTCACTCCAGCTGATCTTCATACTATTAGTACTACGTATATTTTATTTAAGATATCTTATTTCATAAATATATATACCAAGAACCAACTGTCGCAATTTTCTACACTCCGGAAATTATTTCGCTCGAATTGTCTCATTTGACTAGTTTAACTAATTTATGGAGTATAAAGTAAACGTTAACATTTTAAGAAATGGCAGTAATCTGCACATAAGTATGATTTACAAAAAATAAATGGCAGCCGTGTATTTCTTTTCCAAACGAAAGGTATCTAGAATATAATATAGTTAAGGTGAGAAACAAGACACTGCGACCAAAAGGATCTAATGCCAGGTGCTAAAGCTTCTCATCTGGATATACTTTCCTGAGGAATCTCACGATTGCAATTGCCTCTAGTGTTGGCAAGTCGCCCTTTTCCTGCTGGCCCAGCTGGTTATATATTTTGTGATATAAAGCTTCAAAATCTTTCAGAATATGCTCTGGAGTTTCTTCGCTGTAGACACAGTATCTGTATCAGCTGTTGCTCTCAATGTCTAACCTGCTGTGGTATTTCTATAGTCTGCAGTGGCCTGTGAGGAAGCCAGTGAGCATCTTCAGATTATTTTTTCTAAGAGGGATGAGAGTTTTAAGCGATTTTGGTCACATGTTCCAAATGCTAGCTTTGCAAGGCCCAGTGGTGATTCTAGAAGTCTGTTTGATCCGAATCCGAAAAAAGCTTACGGACAAACTATGGGTATGCTTGCTCGTCTTCTAGCTAATCTGTCTGCTTTTCATTACCCTCCATGCTCGCAGGGTTACCCAGCAGTGGGTAACCCTATTGGTGTTGCTTAACTGATTTATTCTTATGCGGTATTCCTAGCTAGGCTAGCTTGGAGGTAAACTTATACAAGCTAAGTGGCATGATGGCAACTTGACTATCAAAGAGGATAGCTAGTCCGCTTCTCTTTTTGCCCCTGTTTATGTTGAATGGAGCACATCTTTCAATGGAATAAACCTTCGCTTGAAAGATGGTGGGGGTTCTTTCTATATACTCATAGCAAATCATTAGTGGTCCTACTACTTCACCATCGTAGACCCAAGATTTCCCTGCGACAGATCTGCACATCATAAGTGCCTTGATTGGTCTTCCGACAGTTGTCTCTACATGCCGTTCCAGGTACTTTACAGCCGATGCCCGGCCTATTGTCACGCCTTCCACTCGGAAGTACCGCCAGTGTGGGAGTACCATTTTTATGATGAAGGAACAAAGTTATTCTTCGCAGGGTTGACGATAAGCGCTACAGATGATCACCATTGTTTTGTCAATCAAAGTCCGTTCTGTGTGATGCCACACACTGTAACATCAAGTACTTGATAACACAGACTTACAAATTAAAAATTTTTGACACACTTTTAGGAGCTTAAGTATAAGTGCTAGGATTTTTGTTGGATTGTTGCAAAGAGAAATCTAATAATTATCGTCCTGGCGGTCAAAAAAGTCAAAGTAACATATTCGCATTACATTGTGTATCTACACTATCACACTTGAAATAAATTAAAATGACGTGTTTGTTTACTTTTTCCAAGTACCGGAGAGAGAAGCCGAAATGGTTGCGCGGTTTCGGGAAGTTAGCAGCGGCGGTAGAAAAATAAAATGTTAAAAAAGTACAAACATTGTTCAACAGCTCCTTTTGGTATTTTCTTTATTTGCTTATGTAGTAAAATGTCATTCCTGATAACATAACACAAGAACGATTTTAAAATTGCATATTGCCAACAACAAATACTCGCGATCCTCGACCTATAATCGGAAGATCATTAAAACTTTAACGTGCCTTAAAATGTTCCTGTCGCTCAGCTAAAATTCCTTCCATTCCCTTTTATTGTATTTCGTTTGTGATTTTAAGGAAATTTAGGATAACAGCCGCATTAGTGGTAAATTTACAATGGCAGCTGTATCAGCATTAACTGCTGGCTGTTGCAATTTTCGCACTGGGATAAAAGTAATTGGCTCGGGACCAAGCATTCATCACATTGGCGATGTTGGTCATGTGCAAATATGCATTCACATACTTATGTATGTATGTGTGTGCATTGAATTGTTTGTCTACTAAAACTCTACATTTGCCCGGAAAAGAGAAGGAAAAAAGAATTAAAAACTAACACACACACACATTCGCAACGAAAACAACAAAAATTTGTGGAACAAAAAAGTAAATAAAAAATGTTGGATATATATTTATTTATACGTGTTCACATAGTGCTTGGAGTTGGTGAATAAGTGCAGTTTTCCAGAACACTTTGTACATTGCCTCAGGGAGTGCAGTGAACAACACTGTGTATGCCAGCAAGTACAAGTGCATTGGTGTAACAAATAATGCTGCTATATACTAGAGAAAAACTGCCATTATTAAAGTACAGCAGGAGATAAAAAAAAGGAAATCGGACCGCGTACGAAATAATTTTTTTAAAGTTTGATTTGAATATCTAACTTTTTTTCAAATGTCAGCAAATTATTTTGAATATGTCGTTATTGTATTAAAATCTTCATTTTTCTTTTATTACTAACTATTACGTCCTGATAATTTAGATTTATTCTTTTTCATGGAACATGTACATATGTACTGAAGCAGCTAGATGAGTCAAATATTCCAATCATTGCTTTCTATGCTCAACTTAGCCATAATCAAGCAGGACAACTTTTGCAGACAGTTATATGAACTTCGCGTTCTTTGTTAAGGATTATGGAAGAACCTGAAATGCCGCTCTCTTTTTGTGCTGATATTTTGAGTAGCCGTGTTAGTTTAAAGCACGCAAAAAGAAGGCATACTTCAAATTGTAAGTAACCTGAAGCTACCTGTAACATAACTGGTACGAGTATGTGGTTAGAAATATACTAGTTGCTTTTTGCTTTATCTTTGGTTGACTATCTTTAATAATTTATATCAAAATCGCAAAGGGTTGAATTTAGTATTGAATATGTTTCAGTGTGAAAACGAAGCGCCAAATCGATGTGAAATTTGTTGAAATTTTTGTACAGCACAAACAAGCAGTTCAGTAGAAGGGGAGGGTGTCACATATTGTGGTTGTTTCTGCAATTATCCAGTTCAATATTCACTTCGGGTGTGTGTATATCCATTTTTGCGTTTTCCTTTCTGACTCAAACACTACATATCTGGTGCCATTTATGCATTTAAAAAAATATGCATCATTTAAGAAAACAGCATATTCGTTTCTAAAAATCATGCACAAAAAACTGGCGAACATATAAAAAATTTTGCACTCAACTTAAAGTTCAGGGTGAAGTTCCAGATTTTTTTACAACTGTCTTAACTACATTTTTTTGCAAATCAGATTTTTATTTCATGTGTCTAATTTCATATTGAAATTTCATTTAATTATTTTTGTTCCATTATAGTGGTGAAAAGTGCACTATTTCGTGATGGTTACTACCTAATTAAAAAGCAGGATATTTTTTACAAAACAAAACACTATAACTATCGCGGGGTATATTTTTGTACCTGCACTGGGATGCAAACCCCCGCTTTTGACGTCGGTGGAAACTATTTGAAAAGTGTTTAAAATTATAAACGTAATTTTTATGATGTTAGAATTTTTGCCTTCTGTGTGGCAGTGTATAATAAGGGCGTGGTGGGTACAAGGTGTAAACTTTGCTAGAAAATATCTTGGCTTCAGTAGAATTGGTTTTGCATTACTAAAGCAAAACGATGAAGAATAGAAATGTTTAATGTTCTGCTTTCCAGCAGAGAACCTATTAACAAGCAGAAATGTTTGACTATCATTTTAATGTAAGTGCTTGTGAGCAAACGTATGTTAAGACAATTTTTATATCTTAATTAATTTTAAATTTAATATTTTAAATGCAATGCTGCAGTTCACGATTCTCAATTACTTATGCATGTATCAAGCATAAGGAAAATTATTTACGAAGCCTATGATGCCATCTGGAGCAAGAATTATGTGGTATAATTATGGGCATAACGTATTTCGACCGACGCAATGATTGTGTGTATTTTAATACACACAAATGTATGTGTGTGTTTTTTTTTTCGACGCAGAAAATTCGTTGCGAAAAATCCATCGTTTGTCCCAGCTGTGTTTATACAAGAAGTTCTTCTGATATTGTCCTAAGTTAACCAACATTAAAACATGTCGCAAATGTATGAAGAATTTTTTAATACACTCGGCGAGTTCTGCGCCATATTCTTACGACAAGGAACATTTTAAGCAAAACTAAAAGTATAATTTCAATAGCTTCCGCTGTCTAATACTATATCAGTCAATTATTGTATTCTGTTAGAATAATAAAGAATTTTTAATAAGTATCATCTGTGTTTTGAGCCACTGTAGCCTAATTTATAAATGCTGCTTGCTTGTTGATCAAGTTGCCTTGGTATTTGTGTATGTGTGTGTGAGTGTGTATTTGTAACGGCAACTAAGAGTCATTGTTTAAATGCTCAATGCAACAATGGAACAAAGGTTGGCTATTCGTACAAGTTTTAGTGCAGGCCATTCACCATTTTGTGTGCACCAGTGGGTATGTGAAGCACAGAATCAAATGCACACTGACATACTCACACACACATCCTAGCGTGTGTGCTTGTTAATTTAATTCAACGTGTATGTGACACCATTAAAAAAGAGTTAACACATAAACGGTAAATTTTATTTTTCTCCCTCATTGTGTTTTTTTTTTTGTTTCTTTTTCTTGCTCTATTGGTGGCAAAGTTGTTTGTTCACGTCTTCATCCGATAGGTTTGTAACAAACGTATGAGTTGTTGATTAGTTAGTGTGTAAAAGTTGAAATGTTAATGGTGTAATGTGTTTAAATTTGCTTACTCGCATTTGGCTGATGACTGCTATCTGAAGTTCTCCACGGATTTGGCAACATAAAAACTCATTAAACGAAGTTTATCTTGTCTTTCTTTGCTTTTTAGTCATTAGAAATGTTCTAACATGAAATGTAAAAAATATTAATTGAGTTTATGTGTAACAATAAGATAATGTGGGTTTTGTTTGAATTTTTTGTAACAACTTCTATCGCATTAATGATGTAGCCGTTTGGCATTGTGTGGGAGAATTGGTGCAAAGGCTATTTACTCGTATCATTCCACAAAATTTATTACAATAATTGAGGGAAGCATGCGAGTAGTTACTGAAATAAATAATAAAGTAAATGACAATTACAATTGTGGTTTTAGGAATTCCAATGGTAAAGTTATTAAGAGCGTCATCATACGATGCAGGCTGTCAGTGGGACGTTAGTTGTAATTTACCACGAGCAAAACTTAAAACCTGACAACTTAACACTGGTATCAGAAACAATTTATGACAGGTCCTGCTAATAAATATATGAATAGCAGAGCATACTTAGCAGTAAGTAGCCTCTCTTTCGGGGCGGACCACAGTGTAAGATTTATATCTTTAGGGGGATTTAACTACAAAAAAATAATACTCCTTTTTTAAAAACACTTTACATTATAAGATAAATCACAACCCTGGTATTAACAAAATTTTTTCGAAAGCGATACGTGAAAGCAACAAAATATATAAGGGCATCACGAAATGCGACATTTTATTTCCATTTAACATTCCATGTAATTGTTGGTGAAAATAATTAACTTTAGACATTATTAACTTCGTTGGTTTGAATATTTTTTCTCAATTCTTTTTTGATTTTATATTAAAAAATTGTTTAACTGATTTCCAAAGTAAAGCCTGCTAATCCAAGACTTCTAGCAAATATTTAAGCTAACGCTTTTTTTCCATACAAAAGTTTTACATTATAGTTTTACATTATAGTATTTAGTGTTGTTCAGTAGAATGATTTTAGAGTCAAGGGCCTTTTACATATGACACCAAGCGCTCGAGTGTAAGGGCATATAGTGGCACTGCCCTTACAGTACGGAAAAACATAAAGAAGACTTTTTACAAATTACATCTATAAATCTTGCTGATTTCAAACACAAAAGTTCATTGCGGCGCAAAGCACAACTTTTGGGGATGCAGACATCTTAGCCCAAGAGGAAGACAATACATTTCAATCAAGTAAGCTAAATGTCGTGTCTGTAGGTAAAGCCCTTGATTTTGTCAATGCAAAAAATAGGAGACATGATCAAATATTATTCAGTTCGTGATATGAACTGTCTTCCGACAATTCACCTACAATCATTATATTATAGGTCAGTATTGTCCCTGGACACGAAACCATTATTTCCAATCCAAAAAAAAAAAAAACACGAATCGGTTAAAATATAAAGTGTATATTAGCACTCACTTACCTCCAAACATCCCACTGAAAAATCCGGCCCATATTCAAGCAGATGTGGATCACTTTGCGGACGTTCTGACGGCCGCAGTCAGAAATACATTATCAACCAAATGATCAGTTAAAAGAAATTTATAACAACCCTCCACTGATTTAAATGTTCTTTGACAAGATATTTATTCTCAAACAATTTTGCAACACAAATTTGCAAAATTGCCCAACAACAATAATAACAAATACCACTGTGCAATCCGAAATGCACGTTAAATATTGGGGCATACACCTAGATCGACGTCGAACTTTATCTCGCCACATTAAGCAAAAATAACGTATAAAACTGCGATCATTTACATAAATATATTACCATGTAAATACGATACTAGAACGATCATATCTGTATAATAATATGAGGAGTCCGTGATTTATGAAACATCATATTCGTAGAAACAATAAAATCGTCACTACACCTTTTAACTACCATATGTTAATATGCTTCTATAAAATCATGAGCAAGCACCGCAAGCATTATTTTTATTAGGAAAACTGTAATCAGTCAGGCCAAGGAACAGCTAAATAAATACCAACCGGATTCTGCCCCATCGATTTAAATGGAAAAATATAATTTTTAATACTCCTATTGATGTCAAATACCCATACGAAGTGGTCACATTTAAATCGGTTATTAAAGATCAATAATGCATCAACAACTTTGGGCATTTTCACGCGCCGATTCTTTTTTTCAGGTATAGTGAAGTCAATTGGATGTCCAGTATCACTACTGCTGCTGTGGCATAATCTCCGTTGCATTTTTCCTTGGCCTGACTCTTTCGAGTTTTAAAAAAAAATAATAAAAAAATTAAAAATATTACTTGCGGTGCTTCCTGTTTGCAATATTATTGAAATGTTGTCGTGGTTTAACCATAATAGGCATAAATTTTTAGGATATTTTTTAATCGTCTGTTAAACATGAACATATTAAAACACATCGGAGACCAAGTTGCTGTCTAAGCAATGGCTTGCTTTGGGCGAATTGAGGTACCTCTATTTCTTGGGAGGAATATAAAACTTGTAGTAACATTAAACAAAGTGTACTAAGTTAAAGTGATATAATACCAATTATTAGTTTCCTTTCTATCGTTCAGTCAACTTTTGCTTTCTTTGTTTTAATGTCTATATTATCTGTTAAGCCTTAATGAGTTACGTGTCCATTTAACACTTACAAACTTAATATTATACAGATATACATTATACATGCGAGTAAATGCGATTATGTTTGCTTATATACTTATAGCAAAAACTTATGGATTTTGCAATAATTTCATGTGTTTATTGGATTCCAGATAAGTTTCATCAATATTAGATAAACTAAGAAACAAACTTTTGAAATAACTTTAAGAAAATTTCGAACCCAGAGAATCGCGTTTCAGCACAAGTACGATGAAAATTGTAACAGTTTTAAGACACACACACACACTGCCAGTAGTTAATAGAGTCAAAATAAGTTAAACTTTAAAAATAAAGTTTCTTAATAATGTAAATACCAATATAGGATATGCTGTAAAATTCTGATCATATCAGGTTAATAGGAAATTTGTGCTTATTATAGGGATGACGCCATTAATTCCATATTATAATAATTTTCTTGTTTTAACTTTAATTTTATTTTATTGAATCCAGCTCCTAAGAGAAACTTACAATAAGTATTCAAATCTTATCTCTAAAAATATTATTTATTAGCATGGAAATAACTAATTGATTGGATTGAAGCATTAATATATCATCCATACTTGGGTTAGCGATGCCGTCTAGCCAGACTCAATGTATCTGTTTTATTAGTCTCCTGGTGCCCTTGACACTGCAATAGATCGTATGCTAGAGTGTTGGGATGGACCACATTAGTCAGTTTGTGTATTTTCACAAGTATTTTACTACTTCTTCCTGCATATTTTGAACTGCTAACAGGGGCCTAGGTCCCTCTGATTATTATTATTTCTCACATACCGAGGATCGCAGGCGATATGTCGTAAAATCCTTGGCTTCTTTGTAACTTCTGGATGTTTTAATGAATTTGTATAAAAGCACTTTGTGCTTCAAAGCCAGGATTGAGTTAGGACCTATTAACCAGTTTAGTGTAATTGTGCTAAGCTTAATGGCCGCAATACTTCCATCAATATGAAGAGACCAAGTTAGGCGTCCATCGATGTGGATACCCAAATATTTAAAATGGTTTACCGCTTAAACAGTAGTATTTATATTGTTATTTTTTGACAATTTTATCTTCTGAGGGAAAAAGTTACATGAGCATATTTCAATGGATCTGTCTTTATTCTCCACTTTTTTAGCCGGTCGTGTAGCTCATGAATGTGAGACTGAAGTTGGTTACATGCAACTTTCGGATCATTATTAACTCTTATAAAGGCAGTGTCACTAGCAAACGTTAACGTATATATATTTGGTCTTGTTGGCATATCCGCTGTATTGATGGGATATAACAGCGACCCTACTATACTACCTTGAGTGAGATTTTTGCTTTTTGTGAAAATTTATTCTTTGACCTTACTTTAAACGTTCTATCCGTCAGATAGCTCTTCAGAAGCTTGTGGGAGTCTTCAGGTAAAACTCGAGCTATTTTCGTTAGTAGCCCATGCCAGATTTTATCACAGTATTGACTATTTTCTAATTCCGATCTTATAGCAGTCAAAGTTTTGTGGTCTTGCTCAAGAGTGCTATGTCTTGCTCGAAAGCCAAGCTAAAGGTTTGGGGTAATATTTTTTTTCAGTAAGATGTTTTGACGACAAATCGAATAATTGTTCACACAGCTTTGTTGAAATTTACAGTAGGCTGTAAAGAAGTAATCTAACTTCAGTTATTAAATTTTAAGTTATTATTTATGTTTATCATGTTATCTGACACCCTTCTCAATTGAGTTTATAATAACGTACAAATGCACTCATTCTGTTAAGAATGAAAATTTTTTTCATATAATAACTTCTGTAAATTATTTTCTACTAATAAAGGTAAACAAAACCTAATATTTTAATTAAAATAATTAAATCATCTAGCACTTTAGCCTTTTTGTGATTTTAAAACTCCAATTTAGTTTATTTTTACTTCGAGCCCTGGCAAGACTTAGTTAGAAATTAAGTTTAATTTATTTAATGATTTTTAATACAAAACGTGGCGAAACCCTGCAAAAAAATTAAGCGTTAGGCCATGAAGCTTTGCAAAGTTACCCTATTTTTCACTTTATTTACACATTAGTCACTTAAAATTACCTGTTTTACCACAACAGAAAATACTTTGTAGTTCTTGTGGTCTGGTAAGCGTCACAAACCCGAAAGCATATTAAAAATGCACCGCAAATGATGCCAAATCATTTTATTGGGAAACTAAACATTTCATGATAAAAAGTTTTTTATTATGTCTATTGTTGTAGTTGCTATTTTGTTGGTTGGTAGTGACCAACTCACAATATAAAATGAACTAAAAAGAAAAATATATAAATGAAGGGAAGTATCTTTTAGATTTATATTTATGTATATCATTTTAACTAACCAAACATCCAACCAATATACCAAAAACAATTGTCGTGCTTACCATAAAAAAACCATAAAAAAAGGCTTTATGTTGATTACTTCACTTTTATTCACTTAATTACACTTTCTTTAACAGATGCCCAAAGAGCCCTACATGCACTTGTTTTATTATACCATCCAGAATGAGAAATGACACTGAAGATAGCACATAGCCGAAACCGATTTGTCGCCAAACCAAACTTGACAATTGATGACGGAAATTCTTTTCAATAACCTGCATTAAATCAATATTTTGAGAGTTTCAAGATAATTTTTGAGGACTGAAAATATACAGGGTGTCCGCCGGGAAGGTATACTACTTTCTTTTGCCGCCATTTTGAAAAAACAGTAGTCTTGACAGTTCTTATTTGGCAGTCGTAAAGTAGAGACGTGGCAAATATGTATATTATGGAAAAATATTTGGTAAACCAACGTGTGTTTTAATCGTTAAAACATTTTATAAAAATCAATCATCGATTAATGTGACGATGAGAAAGTTAAAAAAAGAAGCCTACAACAAAGAACTAAATACAACATATGCCATAGCAGCAAACAACGGTTACAAGAAAGACACTGTAGACAAAATCAGAAAAGAATTTCAAGGACTCAGAGTACACAACAGCGTGAACGACAATCTTAACTTACACCGGAAAATCAACACACAAAATTAGTCAACTTTCTTAAAAAATACAACATAAATATAGCATTCACAGAAGAAACAACCTAGGACGAATATTACAAACCAACACAAACAAAGACTAGATAAATAGGGGGTTTACAAACTGACGTGCACCTGTCATCACAGCTACATAGGACACCCAGGACGCAAAATATAAACCAAGATTTCGTGAACATATAATACAAGACATTTGACGGACGCATCATAAACGAACAAACAGACTACGATTCAGTCGTTATATTCGAAATTCTAAAATTAATCTACAAAACGCACAACAAAAATAACGAACAATATACAAAAATAATAAACAAATTCATAATCCAATAACCACTGACTTATTTCGGCCCCAACAAAAAACACTATAAACAATTAAAAACAACTTTCACATGCCGTCCACAAACACCAATTCTGACGCAATAAAATAGTACTCATAATCGTCTTCCAATTTACACAAAAACACCCGGCCTGCTACCAGGTCCCAATAACGATGGCTGCGTGAAAAATGAAAAGGAAAAAAATGTTTCTATATGACGGAAATTCGTTCCAAAAATCTATATTCAAGATCCTTTTAGGTAGGAAGTTCGATTAATGATTATCGTCTGTCCGATGTTTAAATCAACTTTCTGACGCCACTAGACAATCTACGATCGTGAAACTTGGACCATTTGATTAGTGCGGTCGGGGAACTTCCGCTATTTAAAACCAATATCGGTCCACAAGTTTCTGAGAGTTGGTTTTTTTCACACCAGCGCATAAGATTTGCACATTCTGAATTATTATAAAATTTTCTTTAAAGTCCTGAGGCCCTAGATAACTAACGGACCTAAATGTTTGACTGAACTTAAAAAAGTTTTAAAAAACCTAAAAACTTTAAACACTAACAAAGAAATTCGACTTCCCCAAAAATTATAATTTAAAAAAAAATATTAAAAAACCTAAAATGGTGAATTCACCAAAAAATTTAGAACTTCAGCAACAAATATAAAATTCATCAAAATATTTAATAAAAATCATAAAAATAATATACGAGTATTATATTAAATATCTCAATTATTCTGAAAATTAATACACGAAATTTTAACATTGGTTTCCCAATATTTGTATAATCAAAAAACTGGATCAAAAAATCAAATTAAAAAAAACAAAATTATCCAAGTTTGAAATATTCACCACAAAAAGTTATATTTCACACAAAAAAAAAACTCATAAGTTATCTGAAAATAAAAAAAAATTTACTATAATTCGAAAATTTACCTCAAAAACGAATATATGAATCAAAAATTTAATATTACAAATATATTATAATTTTCCAAAAAAACAAAATTTTAAAAAAACCAAAGCTCCATAAAAATATTTTCCGGAATTTGAAATTTTTCCGAAATTGAAATTTCGCCATAAAATGAAAAATTAACTGCCAAGAAATTAATATTCAATACGAAACCGAAATTTTTAACAAAACATATCAAAACAAACCAAAAATTCACCAAATTTTGAATATTTACGACAAAAATATATATACTTTATGACATATGTCAACAACAAAAACATATTATATAAAAAAATTTCACCTACAAAAGGTGAATGTATAAAAAAACATTAAAAATTTATTTTTTATTTCAGTTAATTTTAAAACCTGAAATTTTAGAAAAAAATAAGGACAACCCTTAATTTGTGAATTTTCAAGTATTGAAATTTCACCACAAAAGTTTTAGTTTCACCAAATTTTGTAATTTCACCAAAACCCCAAAAAACCACAAAAATCATTATTTGTGAAATTTTAACAAAATCTTTGTTAAACTATATATCAAACAAAAAAATCAAATTTCGCCACAAATAATGAATTTTATAAAGACTTAAAACGTTCTCCAAAATGTTAAATATCATAAAAATTACATAATTATTTCACCATAATTTGGAAACTCAACAAAATTCGAAAAATCACTACAAAATCGAAAAACTGAAATAACACAAGATAACTCCAAATATAACAAGCAGCCCAAAATTCACAAAATTTCAAAAAATTAACTTTAATATCAAAGTTACCAATTATAAATAATTATATCCAAAACTAAAGCTGCGTTCTCATTTATTTAAAATGAATTTTTAAATTTATTTTGAAATATATTGGAATGACATAAAACTATTTGTAACCAATCATAAACAATAATATAACAACTTTATTATTTTACATATGAATGAAGTTCGTATTAATAAAATAACAAGCTTAAATGCAATTTTATTAAAACAATTTTGAGTTTTTTTTTAAATTAGTAAAATTTGCACTTCACGTAATAGTTCCTTCAATTGAAAAAACATCTCAAAAAGATGGAACAAATTTGCAACAATTCCAAAAACTAAGCACAATTTATATTAATGCGGCATTCACTAGAATTTAAAAATAGTTGTTGTTACTGTTCTTGTTGTAAGGTCGCTACCATCTTTCTGAAATATTCTCTCAATTGAACGGACAAGTTTGTAGCCGGCACAACTTTAAAATTCTGATTCAATCATTCTCAAATATGTACAAATAATCAATTATCCCAATATTTTCATCTCGACTAGTCTTTAGTACACTAAAATAAGCCAAATAAAATCGTTTTAATTGCAAAAAAAATGCCATTACAATTTTGAAAACAAAAACAAGGTTTGTTCCAGATGCATAACAAAATAGTCCGAACTATTGACAGTAAAAAGAAAATTACTCTCTGAATGTGCCAAAGTTGTCCGAAATTGCTGGAAAGCAAAAAACCACAATTGCACATCATTAGATACTAATGGTGCCTATTTTCTCAAATAAATTTTATTTTAGTAATTTTATACGCCTAAATTGCATAATATTTTAAACGCAAAACATTTGCATCATTGGTAGCAGCTATCCATAACTTCTTAACTGATCGATAAAAGCATTTTTTTTTTATTAAATAAAGTGATAAATATGCACAAATAAATGTACTTATAACTTCAAGTTTATTGGGAAAATTTTCCGTTTTGTTTTTTTTTAATAAATTTAAAATAAAAACGTTCTTTCTTTATTTAAAAATTTTTTGATTTTTAAATATAAACAAAAAACAGCTGGTAATTTAATTCTAGTCCGAACTTACTCAAAAAAAAGGTCTTACGACTTTGTACAGGAAATAAAAATTTTTACTCTCTCATTTTCTCTCAAAATTGCACAAAAATTGTTATCTGGAACGCGTTTGCACTAATTTGGACTAGTTCGGACTGTTTTGTTATGCACCTGGAGCAGACCTACAATTTGGATTAGATATAATGAAAAACGGCAACAATGGTCACGTTAGCGACAACATGAACAAAATAATATGCCGCCTTGACTAGTCATACGTTTAGGTTACTGTTCGCACAGGTATTTTTTTCGTGTTCAAACAAGGTTTTCGACCGACGCGGTTCTGCCCTCACTCTAGCAAAATACACACGTAAAATAAAAATATGAGTGATTGGGTTCATTTATAAACACCCGTACGTAGACTTGTTCAGAACATTGAAACGCTCACGATCACAAACAGAGAATTATACTGAAACTGAGCAGAAACATCGATATGTATTCTCCACACAGAAGACCGCGAACCAATTTCGTTTCGTTATTTTCTCGACGTTCTACCAATACGCGTACTTTTTTTTTGATAATTCAAGACGTAGTGTAATAATTCCTCTCTATACCATTGTTGCCAGTTTTAGAATAAAAAAAAAGATATCTCTCAAAGTTAAATTTTTTAACAGAAATTGATTTTTAATAAAAAATAAGCTACTATTCTCCTCCAACTAATAAATGTAAACATATACTTATGCACATATCAGTATTTGTAGATAATTTACATTTAATTATACATAACAATTTGGCTAAATTTTCAATTGTGCAACTCAATAGCAATAAACAAAAGTTTAAAATAGAAAAATCAATATCTGTAACTTTTTAGAGGTCATGGTGTAACTTCTTTCAATTCACCCCTGGCAACACTGCTGCACACATACATTGACTTAAATACATGCAGCAATACTTGTTTTGAAGAGAATGAGAGATAAAACTTGGAATAATAACCATCGTTGCCGCTTTTGGTTATTTTTAATTGCAATGTGGGAAAGTGTATATTTTTTGTAAATTAATAATATAATTTAATTTTTTTGGTTAAATTTTGTTTAATAATTAAGATTATATACTCCGTTTATTGCGTTGTTTTTGGTACATTTGTATGTAAAAGTTTACTAAATCAATACTGCTGTTCCACAAAATCAGGTACCGTGACAATTATTATTTCTTTCGTAAAAAGAAACATATACCAATTGTTTTTTTTATATTTTAAAGACAGGTAAAAGTTGTCCATTTATATTTATCACAATATGTTCGTCAAAACGAAAAAAACTGCGTACCTACCTTAACGTATTTTAAAATATTTAATTTTCTTTGATAAAATTTAATAATCATTAAAATGCAAGCTTAAAAATTATCCGAACTAGGTTTGACACACATAATTTCCTCCTTCCTTCAAATTAATTGTATCTCGAATTTCCATGAATTCAGGACTTATTTGTGTTATGACTTTACATATCGAGTCGCATGACTAGCCCTATTAGTGCGTTTCTACTGAAGTGGTTTGGAACGAAATGCAGTACATATGTATTTGATATAAGCAAAACACTTCTAAGGACTTGATTTGCTCCAAAGCATGTCGAAAATTATCTGCACAACCCTGTGTTCATTGCGTACTTACGACTGCGACTCTGTGTTTAATAATGAATGATAAATTTAAAATATTTCACAATTTTCATTGGTATATATGTATATAAACAAAAAATTACGCTAATTTTGCTTTCGTAGAATATAAAACATCTCCTTTAAATAAATACTTATATTGTAGCATTTAGAAATTAGATACGCAATTTAGTTATCATACTATTATTTTACACAAAATTATTTATTACCATCTCAACCTTACAGTTGTAAACAGTTTTCATTCAACAAATATTAAATTGTTGTTTACCACAAAATTTTGTTTATATATTAAGAAAAGAAATTAACCTAAATATTAAATTGAATTAAGAAATTCCAACACAAAAACACTTACAGCTCTCTGGAAACACTTCGCAATCATTTGCTCAAAACAACTTGCTTTGCTCTTGGGGAAAACGCGTTGTAATGTAAATGCACCATAAATATAATTAAATAGCGATATTTTGTTCTCATACGGTAACATATTTTTAAATATTATGGTTACAATAAATATTTGATCATGGCAACACTGGCTGATGGAGAGTATTGAGTTTTCTTGTATTCTTCTGTCAGTCACAATTTTAATCATAAACTTTACGGACGAAGTCATGTTTCATCAGCAGCTATCAGAAAGAAAACAGGTAGAGCAAATTTTATTAAAGCATTTCTTTTTTGTTTTCTTAAATAAATCAATAAACTAATGATGGTGTTCAATAAAATTGTTTGTTAAAAGTCATTAAATGAGTGAAAAAAATTATACAAATGAAAGACAACATTAATTTTGTTGGTTTTAAACAATAGCAAGTGCTTGTGTGCTCTTACGCATATTTTAAGAGATTTCCTGTTCTCATCTTTTGTGTTTTGCAGCAAGTGTGTTTGAATATGTTTTTGTTTAATATTAGTTTCCTAATTAGGAAACATTAGTGTAAAAACAGTTTATACATACATATATAAATTACATATGTACGTGCGTACTATTTTATCAGTTCATTTATAATCATTCTACTCTTCTTTAATTACGTATATTATTTCAATGCCCAAGCCAATAATAGAAAACGTAAAGTAAAAAAAAAAAAATTGATTTGTCATGTGACATTGCTCCTGTAAATAATTATGAAAGCAGGACACGTGCATATACATATCAGTGTTGCCAGCGCTGTTTTGTAAAAGTTACATCATGCCCACCAAAAAGTTAAATTTGTTATAACAAATGGCCACATATCGCTTTTTAATAAGAAAACATGGATTTATTCCCTCCATAGCATCAACGAGACTACACAATGGTGGACATTAGGTTAGCACACTTCATATGTATTGCATTTGAAAGCGTATATTTCATTTTTCATTCCTCAAAATTAAGTACAATAGGTGTTGTCTATGGCGTGATCAATATTTTTCGTTATATTCTTTTTTCCCTTGGGTTTCTGTATTTACATTGCATAAATTGCAGGACACATTTTGAAAATTTTCAAGCTTAAATCTTAAAGAGTTTAAGTAAAAGGGGCACCATGTTGTGGCATTCGTTTTAATTTAATTATATTTGGCGTATACAAATGTTGCACAAGGTAGACCTAGAAAATGAGCTTAAGAGAGTTTCGTTTATATATTTTGCCTCAGCTGCAGAAGCATTTAGATCCTCAACTGAAGTAATAGGTCTTCCAAAAAAAATATTTTATTGGCGATTTGATTTGATTTTTCAACAATGCGATTTGATATAGGTATTAAGAAAAGAAAAATAAAAAACTATAAAATCATTTTGGCGATAATCCAATTGAATGTGACGAAATTGGCGAACAAGAATTGGCATCCCTGTTACGAACTTGATTGTACTCAACATTTGTTTTGAATCCTTATTCACAATTTTTAACAAAAACAAATTATATACAAACGGCCAGCGTTGCCACTCAAAAATTTTCTATCCGACCAAATTTGCCTATAAAACCGACCATTATTTTTTTAATATTAAAAAACAATTATATCCATACTATGTTTGTATTTTTTAAATAAAATTTGATTTTTATTCACTAAAGTGTTTAATAATAACAAAAAAACGACAAAAAGAAATTCAGAGCTAAAAAGTGCAATTATAATTAAGTTATTTGTGGAACTTTATTCAAATTGAATGACAGGATAAATAATGACACTAACTCATAACTAGAGTACCCAATCGATTAATTGTTGCTCGAATAATGGAAGAGTAAGTAGAAGCACCCAATTTCGATTAATGATTAGCTCGAATAATTTAAGTCGAACCGAAGACTTAAAGTTCATTTCATTGTAAATTCTTCTTTTTTCATATATATATATATATATATATATATATATATATATATATATATATATATATATATATATATATATATATATATATATATATATATATATATATATATATATTCAACTTTTCGTTAGACGAGAAAGAACACCGTCAATCATCTTTATTAAATATGATTCAAAATTTTCTCCGCATTCATAAACGGGAAAATTCTATGCGTTTTTGTTTTATTAATTCGAGGTGAATTAAAGTTCTTAATACAATTGCTTTTAATTCAACAACTATATAATAAAATTTTTTTTATTCTGAATGTAAATTTTTTTAAACGATGATGCATAGAAACATTCTTTTATGTGTGTTAAGTAATTGGTTAGAAAAAAAATAACCAAAATGAAAAATATATACACATGTACACATTGAAAAAATTAACAAATTTTGGCTAATATTAAGCAAAACGCCAATGCTGGATGGCATACACAGCTAATGCATGTTATGCGTTTTTTGTATAAGTATTACCACCTTGCAAATAGGCTCATCCTATTTTTTATCGCTTTTTACACACATTTGACTTTTGCTTTGGTTGTTTTACGTTGCTGAAAAGAAAATAGTGTTGCCAAAAACTGAAAAATTTAATAGCGTCAAATGTCTTAAAATTAATATGTTAGATTTTCTCAAACCGACCAAAATAAGGTTTAGCCGACCATCCGACCAAAACCATTACTGTCCGACCATTTTGGTCGGAAAAGACCAACAGTGGCAACGCTGAAACAGGCGGAGGTGGAGAAGAGAATATTTGTGTTAGAGCGTAAAGCAGTGTTGACAACTTTACCACTTTTGGGGTAAATCAACTTGTTTTAGTGTTTTACTTAACTTTCCGAAAAAACCATTTGATTATTTGAAATGATACAAATGTATTGTTACACGAAGCATTTTTAACTAATCCATTCTAGGAGCTCAACTAAACTTCTAGGGATAAAAGTCGGCGGGAGGCTTGGTTCTAACCTACAACGGAGTTCTAGGAGCCAATTGCTATTTCTATACTATTATTGTATTATTTTTAATGTGTGATTGTATTATAATTATCAGAATTCGCATATTACTAGTATTTCAAGTATTTAACGCAAAGCAACGTTATTTGCATACATTTTATTATCTCATTTAGTATTTATACTTGAATTAATATTATTACTTGAACGTTAGATCTAATATCGTATTTTATTTTTGCTTTGTTATACCAATTGTACAAAAGGTTTTTAAATAACTTTTAGTCTGATGCAGTAAACGAATCTCGGAGCTCGCTCATCTACAGTCACAATAATGCTATGCATCCCGCAGGGACCCTTAGCCACCTGTGACTAAGTTTGAGACCTCTCCTACCAGAGAGCAGTCTCAGCGCTGCGTCTGGAGCTGATGAGTTTACCTCAACCTCTGAAAGTGCCATTCCTCGCTCAAAACGTTGCGTATTGACTACACTATTTAAAATTCTGCGTTGGCTATATTATTAAACAGCTGTTATTTTTTATCCAATCTAGTTTTAAAAGCATAAATAAGAAGTGTAAAAAAGACGAAAAAATTTTTAAATGTAACCGACGAAGCTTATTATTTAACTATTTTGGTTTAACAAATAGTTAAAATATTAATGAAAGGGGAAAAAGTGCTCCACATTGTAGAACAAAAAAAAAGTGTACTATGACCAAAAATATACCAAGTTGTGAAAAGAATAAAGATCTCGGAGGCTTATCATAGGCTCCAATTTAAGAAATTATGATACTTAAGAATATACAATGCTTTCTAAAGTTGTAGATATACTGCTTTTAAAAGTAAGACGTATTGGAAACTACCTCATATTCATAACGTAAGCTATTTGGGTTGGCATCACTGACGATAAAGCTAGCTCAAGAGAAATAAATTTCTTTTATGATATACGACGGTAGATCAATAAGTCTGTGACTTTTCGAACTTCCCTCGTAGTTATATGAAATGCAACACTGCTCCCATCAAGAACCACTTCTTAATAGACTACTGTCAAATTTTGAGTAAGTGCTGTCATTTACTTTGCGTTTAACAGTTGTTCAAAACATACAACCTCGTGTATTCGTCTGAAAATGGAAAAAACTGAATTTCGAGTGCTCAATAAACATTATTTTTTGCGAAAAAAAACTGTCAATAAATTAAAAAAAAAAGCTCGATAAATACTATGGGGACTCTGCATCATCGATTTCAATAGTAAAAAAATGGTTTACTGACTTTCGTTGTCGTCGCAGAAATACAAATGACGCACAACGTTCTGCAGGTCAGTACACCCGAAAATGTCGAAAAAATCCTCGATATGATGTTGGTCGATCGAAGAGTAAAAGTGCGTCAGATTGTAAATGCCATAGGCATTTCATATTGCAGTGTGGATTCGCTTTTAATAGATCAGCTGGGTTTAAGAAAGTTGTCTGCAAGATGGGTGTCGCGTTTCTCTCAATTGACCATAAACGTAAACGTGACAATTTCAAAGGATTGTTTGGAGTTATTTAACCGCAATCAATAATTGCGGCGTTTCGTAACTGTGGATGAAACATGGATCCATTACTGTACTACGGAGGCCAAGCAGAAGTCTAAACAAGGGGTTTATCCGGGTGAACCTGCTCCAAAGAAGGCCAAGGTAAGTTTGTTAGCCAATAGGGTAATGGGAACAGTTTTTTATGATGCACACGGGATAATCCACATCGATTACCTTCAAAAGGTAAAAACAATAAACGGTGAATATTATGCCAACTTATTTGACCGATTTATGAGGATTTAAAAAGAAAACGACCCCATATGGCCAAGAAAAAAGTTATTTTTCGTCAAGGTAATCCACGGGTGCAGTCTCAATGGTAAAACTCTATGAATTGGGCTACCAATTGATACCTCATCCGCCATATTCTCCGGATTTTTCCCCTAGTAACGACTTTCTTTTTCCAAACCTAAAGAAATGGCTTGGTGGAAAGAGATTTAGCTTTAAGGACCTCGAAAAATCCTATTTTTTGGAAGGGATACAAAAACTGGAGACACGTTGTACTAAGTGTATTGAGTTAAAAGGAGATTATGTTGAAAAATAACTTTGGTTTCAAGAAAAAAGTGTTTCTTCCAAAAAGTCACGGACTTATTGATCCACCTTCGCATCATTGATAACAAGAGAAGCAGTGTTACCAAAATAGCTAATTAAAATTACACCTACTACGAGCTAAAGTTACCTAATTTAAATGAAATTACAGCTCATGAAAGATTAACATTTCTCTAGTAAATAAAATTGGAATAATGTCACACAATTATATAAAAAAATTGAATTTCACCACAATTCGGGAATCCACCAAAAAATTAAAAAAAAAATTTAAAAGTTTACCAAAATTGTTACGTTACTCAGAGATAACATCGGAATATGCCACTTTGGTTTTTTTCACGACCGTTTTTGTGGATATGTCCGAACAATAAGATATAAGTAATTATCTATGTAACAATTTGAACCTTTTTAATTATAATATACTAAAAAACTAATTTATATAATCGGCATATTTGATGCAATCGGCAATTGTGGATTTACAAAACACGAGCTATAAAATGTAAGAGGAAAATTGTATAAAAATAAATCATTTTTTCGGAAAACTGAATTAAATTAAGCCTAAAAATTACAGCAATATAAATACAAAAATTCTTATGCCGTTAATAAATGCATTCCATTCGGTGTGACATTTTCGGTAACATTTTTCCCATAATTCATTCCCATACTAGAAAGCTAAAAAAATTTTTGCCAAGCTAGCCAATTGCCTAGAAATGGGATGGTATTGTACATTAGATTGGTCCTTATTTTGATCTCAGTATTATTTAACGGCCCATTTTTTTCATTACTTATTATATACCAAATTTCAGCTCTCTAGCATAAGTGAAAGTGTCCCATACAAAAAAGGCGGAACGCTAGCACGTTTTGTTATCTATTCTACTCTGTAGAAAAAATCCTATATAAAATTTCAGAGCTCTTTAGATACAAATAACAACTTTTGCTTTTTTCGCGTCTATGGTTAAGTAAAGAACATGTTTTGTTTATTTTTAATTTATATATATTTTTTTTAATATAAATAATTTTTCAAATTTGTTGTTTTTACCAAAACTGAAATAAAACAACTTTTTTTTTTTGTTATTAGAAGACTGCCCCATTTTCTATCAAATATTCCGGTAACATTTTTTGTGCGCCGCTTTTTGAAATTGTTGTATGGCAACCCTGAACACAACTTTTTTCAAGTAAATTTGGCAAATCGCTACACGCACATACTTATACAGCATATTTGGTTGAATTAAGGTTTTAATGAGCAGCTTTGTTACGTTACTCTCCCTTATATTAAATTCTCGCATTCTCTCATACACAAGTAAATGCGAGTATGAATCATAAAGCAAGATCCAAGAGTATGAATATCTACCAAAAATTGAGCTTCACCAGAAAAATATATTATGGCATGGCCACATTTTTTTATTGTAGAGTACACATATGTATGTATATACGCCTAACTTTTGTCTTCTTATTGTATTATTTTATTATCTAAATAAATCTATACATACATACTTATATGGTTTGCTTCAGCCAACCAATTCTGATTCTATCAATCAAATTGTTTCGCCTTGCGATTTTTTAAACGTGTATATATAGATATTCTGTTTCCTTATAGGTATGGAAGTTCAATTAACGAAGCTCGTCTGTCCGATGTTGAAATGAACTTTCTTACGGTGCTGGAGAACCTAGGATTTTAAAACTCAGACCATTTGACCAACGCGTTCAGCAAATTTTCGCTATTTTAAATCAGAAATATTGGTTCCTAAGTTCCCGAAATGTGAGTTCTAAATCCTTATCTAATTTGCTACAAAGTCGCCCTACAGAAATTATCACAGGCCCCAAAAATACTCAGGAACCTAAATATTAGACCAAATTAAAAGTTTTTAAAACAACTTACAACTTTAAAATATAATAAAGAAAATCTAGTTCCTCCGAAAAAGCACAGATAAATTGCGAAAAAATCGAAACAGTGTCAAAATTCGCCATAAAATAGAAAAATTGGAACAATAAACTTTAAGCAACAAAAATTTTTTCAATTTCCCTAATTTTGATGTAACCTCCGTCCAGTTGGTATAAAATTTCCTCCGCAAAAACTTGAACACTTTAGATAATTAATATATACTTCGTACGCCTGCTTTAAAAATCAAAAAATATGTAGTATATTGCACGTGTGTGATACACTGCATAAATTTTTGCAAAATTAAGTCACTGACTTGTGCTCCTATAGGTGTCATACAAAAAAACACATGTCACCGGTTGGTCGAGTGGGAAATTAACTTATGATGGATTAAGTTATTAAGGAAAGTTGAAGTTAAATTTGATGTAGAAATGTTCATTTTAAAGATTTTAGAGCTCTGGATATAAAGACAAATTTACAATTCACAAGGGTTGGTTCGTGAACAATTTATTTTTTGTAAATTACACTACGGCTTTACTAGCCATAAATATGTTCACACATTGAGAGAGCCTCTCCAAAATGTGTTCGTGGTCTTCTGTTAAAAGAAACCGATAGATGTTCACGTTCAGTTTCAGCAAAATTTTTTGCCTGTCAAGGAGATTGTATGGATGTTTTAGCATAGCTTATGGACGGACAGTTGTTTACAGACGAGCGTATACAAACATAAATTTTTTTATTAATATAATTCTTTATTTACAATCTATCCAACCAATAAGTAAATTTGATAAGATTATAAAAATAACATAGGTACTATGTTGAACTCCACTAAGAACAACACAAATCAAAATTTATAGTTGATGTAATATTTATGTATATAATGAGGATATACATATCGTCATATTAAATGCAAACGGACGTAACTACACAAAAATTCGAAATTGAGTTTTTCATCGATTATGGTTCGTTTTATCCAAATACATGTTCATGCATAATTTTAGACTCCTACGATCAAAAGTGGCGACTTTATTAACGAAATTCAAACCGACGTAACTGCGGGCGTGTGTATTTCTAAATGCAAGGAGACGTAACTATACATTTATATGAAAACCTTACATAGAGGTGCCAACTCTTAAGCCTTGATCCTGAAAATTACATGAGTTGCGGGATTTATCAACATTTGGAATTTTAAACTCCCAAACCACATGATTCCTAATGGTAGCCCTGGTTGTTATCTAACGGTACATTGAGTTTTTTTTTGTTTTTCTGTATGTTCTCTCATTCATAAATAGAATTTAAATTCGAATACGCACTTTGTGCAAAAATTATCGTTTGAATCAAGTGTTCTTAGTTTTAGTGACACATGCGTACATACATATGTATAACAATTAATAAAAAGTAAAAGCAATAAAAATGGATTCTGATTACGAAAATAATTTTGAAAATAATTTAGAAAGTTGTGATTTGGCGAAAATTACTAAAAATAAGAGACTTTCAAATAAAATAAAGAGAATGAATGGAATGAAATATGAAGGTTTGTCCAAAGGAAATGTTACCTGTGAAAGAATGCCGAGAAAGATGGGAGAAACTTGTAAATCTAACTTTTGCCTAAAAAGTTCTGTTAGACATTGTGCATTATTTTCTGAAGCCACGCGTAGAGAAATATTTTCACTTTTCTGGAAGATGGCCTGGGAACAGAAGAAGCTTTATGTGATAAATCTTATTGAAAGCTCAAATAGAAAACGTATTTGTGCAGAAAGCTCAAGACGAATGAATACAAAGCGCTATCACTTAAAGCTCAATACGAACCGAGTTCAAGTTTGTAGTAAAATGTTTTTCTCAACTCTAGGCTTGTCGGAAAAAATGGTGAGAGGCTGGATTGATAGCAGTGGCTTACATTGTATACAAACAATTCCTGAAAATCGAAGAACACTAATATCGAACCGAAAAAAAATTGAACATTCCAAATATAAAAAACGACTCGGCTTTTTTGAAAAATGGTTAGCAGAGATTCCAAAGTTGGAGTCACATTATCGTCGACAGTACACAAATAAATTATATTTCGATACACAAATTAAGTCTTATCATCAACTGTATGAACTATATTCATTGGAATGCAAAGCACAAAAGGAAAATGAAATTGCACCTATATCCTTTCCCATTTTTTTGGAAAAGTTGAAAAAAAGTAATTTCTCAATATTCAAACCGAGAAATGATCAGTGTAATTTATGTGTCTCATATAAGGCAAATAACATATCAAAAGATGAATTTGATATTCACAGAAAGGGAATCGAAAGGATGAGAACTGAGAAGGCTAATGACATCGAAAATGCAAAGTCGGGACTTTGTCTATTGTTTTGTATGGATATGCAGGCAGTGAAACTAATTCCTCAATCAAACGCGAATGCGTCGTATTACAAGATGAAGCTGCAAGTTCATAATTTCACGATATAATGTAATCACCCATGAATCTGATAATTATGTATGGGATGAGACCGAAGGTAATCTCGTCGCATCTACGTTTGCAACGTGCATTTTAAAACGTTTAACAAATGCGATTAATAAATCTCCTGAGACTAACCATATTATAATCTATTCTGATGGGTGCTTTTACCAAAATCGGAACGTTATTCTATCTAACGCTTTGTTATCTTTATGCATGAAAAGAAATATTACAATTGAACAGAAATAAATTGTGATGGCAAATTAATCTGCCATCACAACTTGTGGACTTCATAAAAGACGCCCGAAAAAATCCTTTTCCTCTACAAGTGCATCATTTGAGCCATGAGTATTTTCTTGACTTCGAGTCCGTTCCAAAACGTTATTCGTCAATAAGACCAGTAAAATATAATTAGTTTTAATATATTTATTGATTTTAAAACTGGATATTTTAAACAGGCAAAAAATCCGGTGATTCCACAGTAAATATGATTCGCGCTTTGGGATACTATTGCACTGGTGTTATTTACTTCAAAACAAATATTAACGACGATTATGATGTGCTTCCACAAAGAGTTATAAAGAAATATGTTGATCATGAACCCAACCCATTGCATACTGAGAGAATTAAAATATCTAAGAAAAAGTGGCAAAATCTCCAAGACTTAAAATCATTAATACCAGCCGATTGTCATAATTTTTATGATAATATTCCTTTTGAAAATTAACAATTTGCTTTCGATTTCTTTTAAATGAACTGTATTTTTGTTATATGTATAAAGTATATTGAATTCATTATATAAAATTTGAGACATATCTGTAGTTTTTACTTTAAAAATGAATTACATAACTATTTTATTTTTAAAAAATTTAGTAAAAAAATATATTTCTATTCAAAAGCTTTAACGGTTTATTAATATACGAATACCATGAACAATGTTATAATGGTAGAATACAAAACAATATGTACGATTTTTGGGCGGTTTTCTGGTCAACTAAAAATGTTCGTCTTACCAAATAAATATTTATAAAAAAAAACGTGCCAAAAAGTTATACGGACCATAGGTTTCATATACCCATTTGGCAAATTTTTTTCACTGCAAATTCCACTGTGCTTGAAATACACAATATCAATTTGGAAGACAAACATCTCATCTCTTCTACTAATTCCCCAAATTTCGTCAAAATCCGTTCGGTAATTTATAAGGTAATGAATTAGAACCGTTGTAGTTACGTCCTCTGGTTTCAAAAAACAGCAAGTCGAAAGGACGTTACTAACATAAAAACTTAAATATTTTAAAAAGATTAAAAATATCGCCACCAACAAATAAAGCTCCATAATTTAAGTATAATTTAAAAAAATTGTAAAAAATACTTTATATTTGTGGATTTTAGAAGGTTTTTTGCTTCTCCTGTAAAAAAACCAAAAGTGTAGTTACGTCCGTTTGCATTTAATATGACGATATATACTATGTATTACAAAATAAATAGACAATAAATATGCATTAATTAATACTACTGGGTGGCGCAAAAGTAATCCTCCTATCAGAAAATGCTATAAATTTTGCGATTGGCCCCTAATGTCAATTCTGTTTTGACATTTGTGTAGTAAACATTTGCGAAATACACGTTAATAAACAATGTTACGCTACACTGCTCCAGAACGCGGAATATTGGTGACTATTTATTTGACCATTAATCGGTCGGTGATTTTGGCACAACGTGAATTTCGTCGCAGATTTCCTGGCCGTCCAACGCCTACTGGTGAAACACTGCGACGTTTAGCCGCTCGCCTCGAAGAGACTGGCACAACACGAGATGCTGCCAGGCGTGGCAGACCCCGGAGTAGCCGTTCTGCAGAAAATATTGATGCTGTAGCCGAGGATGTCATGGAAACGCCGTCGACATCGACCAGACGACGTGCCACGCAAATGGGTATCAGTCGACTTTCTTTACAGCGAATTTTGGTAAAAGATTTGAAGATGTTTCCGTACAAAGTCCAGACGGTGCATCAGCTGTTAGCTGCTGACCGCCAGCGTCTAACATACGCTCAAGCCATCCTTAATCAACACCAAAAGGAAGATGATTTTTCATCAAAAATAATCATGAGTGATGAGGCCCATTTCCATCTTAGCGGGTACGTAAATAAGCAAAATTTACGCTTCTGGGGCACTGAAAATCCGCGTGTAACCCACGAAGAGCCATTACACCCGCTCAAAGTCACTGTATGGTGTGCTGTTTTCGCTGGAGGAGTCATCGGACCTTTTTTCTTCGAAGACGTCGCGGGCCAAACGGTTACTGTGAATGGTGAGCGCTACAGAGCAATGATTAACGAGTTCTTTTTGCCGCAACTTGATGAATTGGGATTGGAAAACATGTGGTTCCAACAGGACGGTGCAACGGCACACACTGCACGTGCCACAACCGATATGCTGAAGGATGCATTTCCCGGGCGCCTAATCTCCCGTTTTGGCGATTTGCACTGGCCAGCAAGATCGCCTAATTTGACCGCTGCAGACTTCTTTTTGTGGGGCTTTTTGAAGTCGCGGGTTTATGTCAACAAGCCTCAGACTCTTGCAGCTCTTAAAGACAATATCCGTCAAGAATGTGAGGACCTATCGCCGGAAGTTTTGGCCAAAGTGATGGAAAATGCCATAAAAAGGGCTCAAATGACAATCAACTGTGGCGGCGGCCATTTAGATGACATCATATTCTCGACTTGATGTAAAAAAATTAAAAGACCAAATAAAAATAATCCATCAAAGTTTTTAATTTTTTTTTTAAATTACAGCCAAAAAACATCGGAAGGTTATTTTTGCGCCACCCTGTATTATAAAAATAACAACAATAAAAGTAACAACAAGCCCTTATATTGAGATCATGTTAGTGAAAAGTTTTGTTTCTAAACGGGAAATCAAGGATGTGTTGCCTTTTAAGTCTTCTTGTTTCTTCTATGTCATCTAGTAGAGCAATAGCTAACGCAAACAAACATTCATTTATTTTCTATGTGTATTTGGTTTGTGACGGACAACTCTGTTGGAACATGAAGAGCCCATGAACAGCGGCGGTCTTGGCTAGCCATTTTTCTGTGTGAGCAGCAAAATGTGCGAAGGCTGAAAAGATTTATGGCTAGCCAAGGTGCCATGTTAGAAAGACGGGGCTTTCAATAATGAGAAGGGTTGCCATATTAGGAAAGTAAGTAGTAAACCTGGGTAATTAAAAAAGGTGACCTACATAATTATTTTTTGTATTTTTGATGAATATCTTTGATCCAGCATTGCTTAAGTTATTATTTCTCTTTGTTTTAGCATATAATAAGAAATTTTTATTCGAGCGAAGCTGAATTGGCTCAAAAATGTCAGCGGGAATTAACAGATGGCACCGAGAGAGATGCATTGACTAAATTGCGTTTATTATGTTTAAGTCGTGGGGCCACTGGTATATCAGCACTAGGCAGGTAAGGAATGTTTAACCTTAAATTAACACCAATTAACTCTTAGGAAAAATAACATCCTCATTATTTACTTAATACAGACCTAATAGGGATTATACTATAAAATTTACTTATTGATATTTTGTTAACGAAATATTTATAGAGCCTTTCGTAATATGGACGATGATGGCAGTAAAGCCTTAAATGAGGAGGAATTTATTAAGGGCATCCATGAGGTTGGTTTTGACTTAAGTGACGAAGAAATAAGGGAGTTGTTTCAAGCGTAAGTTATAATTTAATAGCGTCTAAAAATAAAAAAAAGAAATTTTCCTTTTTTTCTTTTTTTTTATATAAAGTTTTGATGAAGACGGCAGTGGTGTTATTGACATGACCGAATTTTTATTAAAATTACGAGTAAGAAACTGTTTTTACTGGAAGCTCTGATTATCATTTATCTTTTTGTTCACTTGAATAGCCACCCATGCCACAGAGCCGTCTAGACTTAATTGATCAAGCATTTAATAAAATGGATAAAAATGGCGATGGTGCCATAACGGTAGAAGACTTAAAAAATGTTTATTGCATTAAAGAACATCCCAAGTATGACACTGGCGAAATGTCGGAAGAAGAATTGCTGAGAGATTTTATGAATAATTTTGAAGGAGTACGTGGCAATGGGGATGGAACTGTAAGTTATTAAAAAAATTTATTTTTATGTGAACAAATTTTTTCCTAGTTTTTTTTTAGAAAATTCATGAAGTTTGGCTACTTCTGTGTAATATTTGATTAAAACCGGGCCTAGAAAAATTAAAAATTTTAAATATTTCTCTGTCAATATCTCTCTATTTTCTCTCTTTTTAGGTAACTAAGGAAGAATTCATCAACTACTATGCATCGATTAGTGCATCAATTGACAACAACATGTATTTTGATTTGATGATGAGACGTTCTTTCACGCTCTAATGGATCTCTAAAATTGACATTATTTCTTAAATAAAGGCAAACATTTTTTACCTCTGCTTTTTTTAATTTAAAATCAAGGCTTGCAATAATATTATAATATAATTATAGTTAAAATATAATTTTATTAATTTTTTTCAATATAAATAATAAACTAATACAAATTAATTAAATTTCTGCACTTTTTATATTTCGAAATTTCGTTCATCTTAATTTTTGAAACATTCGTTTTTAAATTAAGATTTACAAAGCCTAAACTCAATACACCAGAGCCCCGTTTTGCGTCGTTTCGTTATGTTCGCTAGATATAATTGGATTTTGTTTTATTGAAGTCGTAATCACATGTGAAGAATTTTTTAAGTTGGTGTAAAAAGGTTTATTTCTTTTAGATCAGTTATTCGAAGTAAGAATCTTATTGACCAAAAAAGAACTTACGAATAGAAAAAAATGAGTAAAAAAAGAAAAGTCAATGGTTTGGAACTTAAATGGGAGGGAGGTATTAAACTGTTTCAAATCGAGGGCAAAACTTGTGGACATAGAAGGAACCGTTGGAGGAGCACTTACAACAGTAAAAACAATTTGGAACCGATAAATAAGCCAGTTTGCTGAAATTTGCAAACAAGTCCAATGTTAACAAGTTACAAAACTAAGGAAATCTTTAATGATTAAAATGGAGTCCACTTTTATATATGGATACAAAATCCAAACGCCCAAAAAATGCCCCTAAGTCAGAAAGTGAACAACAAAGTACTTTCCATTTATAACGATAAAGAAAATTTTGAACTAGCAATGTGAATTCAGAAGAATGTGATGCTTGGCTTAACCTCTTTAGAAGAACACGAGCGAATGTCTATAATATGGCATTAAAAGCAAAATCAACTAGTGCTGATACATTAGCATGAGTAAAGTTTCAACTGAAAGCCATAATTGAAAAAGGAGTATATTCTGCTAAGCATGTTTTCGAAACGGTTGCCGTTAAGAACATATCTGGAAAAAAACTAAGAAATTATGTCCAGAATTTACGCACTCTCTTTTTGAGATCAACTTACACTCCTTTTGGGTGGAAACACAGAAGGAGATTTTAAATTTAAGCCTTTTTTTCTCTTTTACCAATTTAAAAATCCAAGAGTAATAAAAAATTTAAGAAAATGATCTCGCTGTTGTGCTAACATAAAAGCTTGTATGACTGCAAACCTATTTAATTGGTTAGAAAACTGTGCTGTTCCTGAATTAAATGTAATTGCTCCTCTCAAAATATTGAGCTAAAAATGCTTTTATTAGTCGATATCGCCAAGTAGCTTCAATTTTTTCGTTCAATTGCTTTTTAATGCTGCTTAGCCCAACTTCCATATCAGGCGTAATATCAAATTTTTAAATTACTTAAGGCGGACTTTTCGTCAACTTCTTGAATCAACCGATAGAAACGATAAACTCTGCATTAGAAGACTTTTGGGAAAAATTACTACATAATATGGGTTATTGGAAAGCAGTTAAAGCATGTATGATTGGAAGTGGGCGGCAATTATAGCTAGAATGAATTAATTTACATGTTGATGGTGTTCCAAATATTTGTCGAGAGTTTGCTGATTTTGGCAAACTGAAAATTATGGAATCGGAGAAAATAAAAATGAACTGTTGTTATTTCATGAACAGGAGCTTAATAATGAAAGTTTATTAGCCATTAATGTTCAGCATGCGTTTGATAGGAGCAATAACTGCCAATATTTCCAAAGCTTTGCTTTGGATCCACAGCTACTTGTATGGAAATATTTCGGAACGAAACTATCTGAAATTGAAAGCGTTGACGACAGTGATATTATACAAGGTACAGCTTTTAAGAAAATTGTGGATGATGCAATAAGCGACGTTAATGAAAATTCTTTGTTAAGCATAAAGGCTCCAGAAAGGCTTATTAAAAAAGAAATTCAATTGTTCGGAGAAAGTGGTACACATACAGAAAATTTAAGAAAAAAAGCATGATTATACCTCATAAAAGCATGTTATGGTTTGAAATCACAAAGAAACACAATTATCTGATTTCAAACAGGCCACCTAACACACTGCCCGTTTCAAATCACTTGCTTGTTTTTGAAAGTATTCTATTGTCGATTTCATAATAAATTGCTTAAGTAAAAAGCTTAATAGCTCATTATTAACTTTTGTGAAAAATACGTTATTTTCTATAAAAAGCAGATCAGAGTTAATAATTCTATCAGACACTTATTCTCCTGTGAAACTCTTGTATTGGGGTTTCTTGTGATTTCATTTGCATATAAAGGAATCAGTTCTTTTCATGTGATTTCTTAAAATAAAAATGTGAGGAAAAACACAAGAACCGTGTATTTTACAGAACAGTAAAATATCACACGTGGGATTTCAGAACCACAAATGTTTAGAAATCACGTGATTTTCAGAACAGGCCTGTATTGAGTGAGTATTTTGCTTCAGAGGGCAATATATGTAGCAAAAGTATAGAAATCGATTTGGGAAGAATGCCATAAACGAACTTTCGATTTTATTAAGGTGCATTCACGATAGTGCATCAGGTCCAGTTCATTCCTAATACACACACTGAATATTGCACGAAACCATTCCCGCTGGTTTTCACCCCACATAACTTTGCTTCTTTAAACCATAAAATAATGAAAGTTTAAACAAAATAACTTTACCTATAGACAAAGTTTGAAAGTTTTACCATAAAAGCTTCCCGAAATTTAAAGGTGGAAAAAGTGCATATTTTGGTGATGACTAACTCAGCACCTTTCACTATAGCTAGAAAGTGGAAATTCAGTATACAGGTAGGCATTGGAGAATAACTTTGCAATAAGGGAAAGGCTAATGAGAAAAATGTTACCGAATTAGCAAGCTGCCTAGAAATGGGATAGATAGTATTGTACATATTAAGAACTTGCTCCTCACTTTGATTGCAGAACTTTTAACAGTTGAAATATTTGGATATGAACTTGTCTTTATTTTCACATTTATATCTTTGTGCGGATATATTTTACTTCTTGAATAAAAGGCTCTACCCTATATAAATTAGTCCTTCATTCTTTCTGATAATTGCTAAATCTAATAGACATTTGTAATCAATCTAAAGTTGCAGCACATATTGCGAGCTATCTCGTAGTTATTAGTGAATGAGCTAATATATCGTAGTGCCGTTTTGCCCTACATTTTAAATATGTCTAATGCATTGTTGTTATTAATGTGGTGCTTACATTTCTGTTGCAGTAAAGTGACCAAAAATTTTATATAATTTTGTACCACTCTTAATATATACATACATGCGAAAAGTATTTCAAGAACGCCGGGTCGAGGTTGAAATTAAATAAACCAGGTGTGATTGAGGTATTAATGAAGTTTTTTGTTTTGTTTTTGGAAAGCCCTATATATATTGTTATGAAATCATTCTAACGCCAGCTTCACACATAGGCATGTATTCAACAGGTCTGTAGACTATAGCTTTATTTACTACAAAATAAATTGCTTCTCCTTGTTTTGTGCAGTACATTTTCATGACTGAATTGCAAGATGGTAAACGAAGTAGCGGTTGCTTGTGAACATAACGATTTATCTACAAAGGACTTCAAGCCTAAACATTTTTGTCGAAACAATAGTTCTCTTTTACTAACTTAAGATTTACCGGCTTAACGTGCTGCTCAATCGCATAACCTGCCAAAGTAATTTGGCATCAGCGACTGAATAGAAAATGAACACAAAAAATCAATACAATAGGCACAAAGCGTCAATATTGTATATCTTACAGTGTCAAGGCTATTTAATGTTGTGGCCAAGCAATTTATTTAATATTTATTGTACTAATTCAGAAACGAAAAGCTATAATTTATTAAGCAGTTGGTTATAATTTTTTGTTTTTGTGTAGGGTAAATATCGAAGCAGACCTCGAATTGATTTCAGACAACCGATTTGTTATTTACGATTACCTTACGCTCAATCCAGTCTCGTGCTACCATTAACCTTTACTGTGACTATAGTTTTTTCAGACTGTCGATTGGTGACTGTCGACCTTCTTCCTCATCACGTGATATCTTATAATTGCTAGCATTTGTTTAAGGCTTAGGTCCACCATGGCATTCATGCTAGCCACTGCAGGACATTCACACAGAATGTGTGCTACCGTCTTAGCCTGTTCCTTTAGAAGCTACCCCGTCCACCCCTTGCGAGGTTTATTGTCCAACTTATCAGAATTCATCCATTGGCCAATAAACATCTGAGTTCCTACAGAGATTAACCTCTCCACCTAGTGCGAGGCTTCATTGTCCCTTGATTTGATATTCCGACAGGGTGTTTTGATGTAGAATTTTGGAACTTTCTCAAGTTTGATTTGGAGACAAACCGGTTTCGGCTATGTGCCATCTTCAGTGTCACATAGCCGTAACTGGTTTGTCTCCAAACCAAACTTGACATGGGATGACAGAAATTCGTTCCAAAATTCTGCTTCATTGTCCATTCCTGCCGGAATCTCACGGTATAACGCCTAAGAAATACCTTTAAAGATTGACCCGTCCACCCCCAAATAAATCCGTAGTTTCTGTAGAGGTTAACCTCTCCGCCTCTTGCACATAGCTCTATATGCACGGGTAAGTCTGTATTAAAGTTGGAGATCGACTGGTATCCATAGTTTGCATACTTGAGACCAATCAACCTCTTGGACACGCATCACCGGCATATGCTGTTTCACCGTGGATTAGGGATTTTTAATACGAGAGTGTTAACTTCCCTCCACTCGACTTATTTAGTCAGACTCATTGCAGAGACAGAAACCTGTTACTGGCCGCCTCCGCGAGGTATATGTCAGAACTTCTGATAGTGCACTCCGTTACGGCAAACCATATCTTTGTGCCTGCCAGCTGATGACCCAGCTGGTTATATAATTGGCATCAGTTTAGCTGTCGTTTAGGTTACTAAAACGCTATTAATTAGAAATTATTTCTAACAAAACCAAAATGAAAGGCTCGCGTAATATGTCAACTTTTTCAAGTTCTTTTTGATATTTTTAAGTGCTTTTTGATATTTTTTATAGTATATAAGGTAGATAATCTAAATAGATTTTGTAAATATAAATGATTATACTATTATTATACTACAAATGCAATAGCACTGAACTTTCTACCACAGCCTCATAGCAAAAACCATCTTCATTCAATGAGGCTTGCTTGCAAAGTGAAGTTGTACAACGAAGATGTATTGTTTGTGGGCAAGACACCCAACTTGATTACCAAATGAATTATACCAACGTTCGCAATGTCTATGGCTTGCTTTACAGCGTTAAGGGGCTACTTTAAGTTCACTATTTTCATAAGATAATGATAAATGAAATAAAACTCTTAGAACACTGGCCTATTTGTCGAGTATGCGTGGTTACAAACATTTCGTGACCGGGGTATTCATTCATGCATTCACAAATAAGTGTGCCGAAAAAATACGAAGTAAATAAAATTTGTAAAATAAGTCAACATTATTTCAATATTTTCTAACAAAAATCTGAGGGTGAGTTTTGCCATACATAATTTTCTTCCGTTCTTTTCTCAGTCTCAAATATAACTAAAAACATTTCAGACGTCGTTGTCATGTACTCGTATCATCTCAAACTTATAAAAACAAAACAGGTAGAGGAAATTTAAAACGTCATTTATTAACGTAATTAATACTAATTTTTGCCGCCTTAAGAAAAATCAATAAATTGATTTGTTTTTTAATTTCAATCAAATTGGTGGCTAAAAGTCATTGAGTGAGTTAAATTTTTAATAAACGACTTTTAATAAACGAGTTTTATTTTTAATAAACGACTGTAAGTGATTGTGTGGTCTTATGCATTTCTCTTAAGCCTACGTGAAACAGAAATTCCTGTTCAGAAATTTCCTGCTCTCATTTTTCGTGATTTTCAGCAAGTGTTTGTTCGCATATGTTCTCTTTGAATATTAAATAGTTTCATAATTAAGGCAATCAGTTTAAAAGCAGTTAATATTTAAATATAAATGAGTACTTTTTTGATCAGTTTATTTATATCGTCTTAATTGTATTATTTGCATGACCAAGCCAAATAAGAGAAAAGTAGTAAAGTGGAAAAAAGTGATAAAAAATTTATTTTTTTCCAAACACCATATGGCGCTGCTCCTGGAAGTAAATATGAAAGCAAGGACATGGGTATATATGTATATTAAATTATTGTTCTGTCTGAGCTCACTATTGATTACACCATTTCTAAGCACTTGCTACTACGAAAATGCACACTGGGCTCTTTTGCAGCCTAAATTTATATGTAAAGTAAATTTCGCTAGTTAAAATGAACCTTCTACTACCGGTTTAAGTTATTACGAAAGTGGGTCGTAAAGTATTGTACATCGAACTTTCTTTGTTGAGATTATTTTGGTTTGGCAATTCATTATGAGTAGAATCAAATTTATTTAGAAAATATGACTCCATTCGTGAAACTTATTAGAGTAAATTTTCTTCAGTTACAAAACTTATTTTTGTCTGTTACAGCGTTTACACAAATTTCAAATATTAATATCATTGAGTTGTTTGTTTTAAATGAATGTGATCGATTTTAAATACATCTCTTAGTTTCTATATGTACATAAATGTATGCCTTCCTTAAGGAGTATATTGTTTCTCAATTAAGGTTAATTAAGGTCAGATACAGGTACAGTTGTGGTAAATAACATACGTATTAGGTTTTTCTTCGGTGCACTAGAGCCGCTTCAATCCAACGTAAAATGCATACGGATTTTATATATTTTTATATTTAGGCATATATTAACAGCAGTCAAATAGTGGTGCCACTTTGATTTTTCACTTTTTTAAAGTTCGTTTGCTTTGAAGGAACAAGTCCTGTGGGTGAGCGGGCATAAAAAGTTTAAAATATAAGCGGGTATATTTTGTTAGCTATGGCGAGCAAAGTAATGATCTTAAACAAAATTAAAGCTTATAAACACAACTTTTCAACGAAGCATCAATCTCTTCGGAGTATGACTCATAATAAGTCAATTAGGGGAAACATTTTATGCCCGACTTTTTTTTTGCGATATCGGGTAAAATCATGTATATAATAACATAATTTGTATATCTATTCTAAAAACAAAGAGTATAAGCTTTCATTTGACGTATTTAAACAACTTTTCTGCCTCCCTCGTTCGAATATAGGCGCGGCTGATAAATAATGCTATAAATTTTGGAATCAGAATTAAAATAATTTTTAATGCTGAAATTTTAAGTGTGATCGCGGATGTGTGCATAAACGAGACTTAAGCCGAAAAACATACATGTTACCATTCAAAAAATATCTAAGCACTAATTTGCTTTACATATTTTGTTGTATTGACATCATTGTTTTTATTTTGTAGCCTTCAAAAATTTAAAATTGTTTTAATTTAACTACAAAAACAAAAGCAGCATGGCCAACAACCTGCAGGCGTGTGCGTTGCCTTGCTTTCGTCAAAATATTCGGCTCATATCAAAGTGCGTATTTTAATTTTAACAGGTTGTAGTCGGTAGCCTGCTCTATTCTGTGTTCTCTGCATTATAGTTGAATACACAAATAAAGTATAGTAATTAAGGAAACTGTGTGTTTTGCTTAAATAAGTAATGACACAGTTTAAGAATTTTAAATTGAATTTACTAGTAGCCATTTGTGCAACACTGTGTTGTCTATAATGTTGTGTAAAATTGTCATGTACTAGGGCATTTAATTAACGGGTTCCTGTTCTACTCGCCTAATCGAGCAAATAAATAATCAGGGTTGAGGCTTAATTCGTTAATAATTGGTTGAATTTGTATTATTCCGTTATCCGAATAAAGTAAATAATCGGTTATCATACGGCCATAGCGCTCTGAATAGCGTCATTTTCATAATACGGGCTAATAACGTCTCTAGACTATAATGCGCACCAAACAGTGACATTTTCCGGATGCAATGGCTTTTCCAAATTCACGTTGGATTCTCCGACAAATTTGCTTGTTGACGTAACCACAGAGTGAGAAATGAGCTCTAGCATCCAATCAACATATCTACGGCGTTGTGAATGGTCAGCCGGCTTACTTTTTGTGTGACTTGGACATTATATGGAAGGAGGTGAAAGTCCAAATGCAAAATACGCTAGAATGAGCCGTAAGATAGGCCCAATTGCTGAGAACGCCTTTGGAATGAACTAATTTGGATTATCCGCCACACTTTATCTAACAGAAGCGATATTTTCGGCAGTGCGCACATTGCGATAATGCGCAGGGCTGAATATATCTGTAACGTTTCCAGTCTCTTCAGTTTTTTTTAATCTTGCCAATTCCTTGCACAGTTGGTCGATTATGACGACCATAATCAACTCGTAATGGTTGAAACGTGATTACGGTTGAACCACCAGTTTTGTAGTAAGTTTTAACTATTTTTACGCGGTCTTCGGTTGTTACATGATCCATATTCGTAAGTATACCGGCGGTTTTAAAACTTTTTTAATGAAACTTGTCTTATAAAAAGCTGTCGTGCTGATAGAGGAACTTTAGGAAGCTAGAAAGTAACCGTTGACAAAGAATATCCAATTTTCGGCTTTTATTCAAACGTAAATTCATAAGCTTTTGCGTATCCTCTATTGGCCACTGAATAGCCTTAAGAAAATATTTAACAAAATGTTATGTTGTTAACTGGATAAATATTTATTTAATAAATCATTGCAAGCTTACCTGTTAAATTCTCATACATACATGTATGTATCTGTATTTATTCAAATTTCTTAAAAAGAAGTTTGATCATTTGACACTGAAGTTGGCACATAGCCGAAACCAGTTTGTCCCCCAACCAAACTTGACGAAAATTTGTTATAAAAGTTTACATGAAATCACCCTGTCGGAATATCAAATCAAGAATCATTTATTTCTCAATATATGTGCAAATAAATGTTCCTACGCTCCACACGTGAACCCAGCGTGTCGACAATAGAATTTGACATTTAAGCACCTAATTCTTTCTTAGATTATTGCGCTTGGAGACCCCATGTTATTTCAATGATATTATTATTGCAATGCTATAATTTGTTTAGGTAGTGGGCAGTAAATACTATTTTTCAAAGCGTTAGATTTATACCATCACATGTACTCAAATACTCCGTTTCATCTTGAGCTAAGGAAGGGAATGTTCGTGGGTTATGAATTAAAATAAGTGTACTGAAAACTACTTAGGACTGACTTTGTCAGGAATTTACAACAACCTTGATATATTGATGTTATTATATCTAAAATATCATCCAGATGTGCTATACAAGCTTAAGAACGAATTTGAACGTCGTGATAAGAAGCTGATGTATGATAGTTTGGTCCCTATTCATATGACTTATCTTGCTATATCATACGGATATGAAAGTTCTATTTCACTGAAGTCAATTTAGAAAAACGTATTTAATCCCCCATTACAATTGCATACATTGGATCTTGGTTAAAATGTGAAAATTTTGTATTACATCCATTAAAGGAATTGGTAATCATTCAAACCAATTACAAAAAAAAATACAGTCATAGCTATGAAATGAATAAAAAAGAAAATAAAATAAGAACTTTAAATCGTCTATTATCAAGTCTAGTCTTTAGATATTCAATCAAATTATTGGCATTGGAATAAATGTTGACCTTCATTTAAATAGTAAAAATTTAGAAATTCCTTGAAATTCAATTACAGCAGCAGAATCACTTTTTTTGCCACGTCCAGGTGCTTTAAGTTTTTATTAAGTGCTCGTTAAATATGTCTTGTAATATGTTAGAAATATAATGTAATTTCACTACACATATTTTTATACTTGAGAAATATAAACAAAAATATTTAAAAATAATCTGAAAGAATTTGGAATATATTACCAAATTTCTGTTAACCGCTTCATTGCCAGAAATCAACCGATTTATTTGTTAATTGAAAATAAACCATTTTAAGTTAACCAAACAGTTAATCGATCAAAAATAATCGATTAACTGACTGCTGGTTAATCGATTGAATAATCATACCCTACCACATATCTACGCTGCAATTAAATATATATCACAAAGGTTTGGTGACTTTAAATAAATTTGTTTAGTTGTAAGTACAAAATTTTATGTCATTCTAGACAAAAATATATTTGCTATTTGGGCCAAGGCTGATTAGTCATGAAATAATTGTCCTATTTTTACTACACACACACACACAAACATTTGCTCTTAGGGGTGGAATACGATTTGGAATCAGAAACCTTTACAGTTAGATTTTCAAAGTTGTAGTAGAGATAACAACGTCCGGTATATAAAAAACAGAAAATAAACTACAAATAAATAGTCATACTTAGCTAAAACGCAACTAAATATAAAATCGAAATAAAATGTCAGATGACGACAGTGTGAGTATTGTGTGTGTTAGAGAAAAATAAAATAAGCGCGAAAGGATTGTTGACTTTTAATTTCGGCTTCTAGTTTTACTCATTTTATTTTACATTTGAATGCTTTTTTCGTTATATTTTAGGCAATTTAAATCGGTTAATAAATGTTTTCTTTCGATTTAGGCCCTTTTAATATTTTTATATGTTTTACATTTCTTGTCATGTTTATATCGATTTACGGTGATTTTCATTTTGTGATATTTTTTTAGTAAAATATCGCATATTGATTTAGTTAAAATTTATTTGGTGCTAATTCGACGTTTTCGTAAAATTCGTCATTAAATTTTAATATATTGTGAAGTTTGTTTTTTTTTTTGTTTGTTTTGGTGAACGAAAGGATTTTTTTTACGAGTTTGTCAGTTATGGCGATTTTAAACTTTTGCTGTTTTTTTTAGTAAAATATCAAAATTTGCTATAATTTTGATTTAGCTTAAACGTTTTTTGATAATTCGATATTCTGGTTAAATTTGCCGTCAAATTTCAATGTATTGTGAAGTCTGTTTTTGGTTATTATTTTTTTTTTTGTGAAATTTTGGCTTTTTAGTAAAACTGTAATATTGGCCAAACTTTGTGATTACATTTTCGAGTGTAGTAAAGTTTAGCTTTTATATAAGTTTTATTGACATTTCGCTATTTTGGTAAACTTTTTCATTATATGATTTAAAATTTTTGCGATTTCCCTTCCTATTGGAATTGTGTGATATTAAATTTTAATGAAATTTTGAAATAGCTTCTAATTTTGGTTTGTAATTAAATTTCGGCTTTTAAGTAAATCTTAAAAATGTTGATGCAATAATTTTAATCCTTCTGGTGAATGTTTAAAATTTGTCATTGCAATTTTCGATTCTTTGGTGAATTGTAAATTCCGGGTGATATTTTAAATATTTTTGTAATATTAACTCCGCTGTGATTTATAATACATTTTTAATACAACCCCGTCGATAAAATATATTATTTCTGATTTTCTATTCATGTTAATTTGAAATTGAAATTTTTTGACTTATGACGTTGTTGCAGTAAAGCAGTGATATTTGTGTTATTAACTGCTTTGTGTTCGAAAATTTACCCTAACAACAGGGAAACTCACATAAAATAACAAGGGTCAAGCTAATACATTTCTCTCAATATACGACAATAAAAATTTACTTTGCATTGAAGGAACGACGCCCATTTTTCAATTTCCCTAATTATTTTAGACTATAATTAATATTTGTATAAATATGTATTTCTATAAATATGAAAGATGATTTAATATTTTCCAGTGACGTATTGTTGTTGCTTATAAATATCGTTGCCATTCTTAGTGAAAAAAGTTCCTTTTTTTTTGGCAGAAAATAAGAAATTTATATTCGAGCGAAGCAGAATTGGCTCAAAAATGTCAACGTGAATTAACAGATGGCACCGAAAAAGATGCGTTGACTAAATTGCGTTTATTATGTTTAAGTCGTGGTGCCACCGGGATATCAGGACTAGGCAGGTAATAAATGTTTAACTTTCAATCTACAAAAAATTATTCCTAAGAAAAACAACAAATTCTTTTACTAATTTAACACAAATTTGAAAAGATTTATTATCTAGAAGTTAGTCATTGTTATTTTGCTAACAAAATTGTTATAGAGCTTTTCGCAATATGGATGATGATGGCAGTAAAGCCTTAAATGAGGAAGAATTTATTAACGGCATCCGTGAGGTTGGTTTAGACTTAAGTGACGCAGAATTGAAGGAGCTGTTTCAAACGTAAGTTTTTATGTTCGTAAAATAAGAACTTAAGTTAAAAAATAACAGCGTCTAATAATAAATAAAAGCATTTGAGTTCGTTTGACCTTTTTTGTCTTATAATAAAGTTTTGATGAAGATGGCAGTGGCTCTATTAATATGACGGAATTTTTATTAAAATTACGAGTAAGTGACTGTCTTGGCTGGATGCTGTGATTATCATTTCTTGTTTATTTTTTGTCCACTTGAATAGCCACCCATGCCACAGAGTCGTATAGACATAGTTGATCAAGCATTTGATAAAATGGATAAAAATGGCGATGGTGTCATAACGGTAGACGACTTGAAAAATGTCTATTCAGTTAAGGAACATCCAAGGTATGAAACTGGCGAAATGTCGGAAGAAGAATTACTGCGAGATTATTTGAATAATTTTGAAGGAGTACGTGGTAATGGAGATGGAACTGTAAGTTATTAAAAAAAATTCATTTTGTGTTTTAACAAAATTTTGTTGTTCTGTGTAATGTTTGTTGAAAAGTAAAATTAATTATTATACTCCCAACTCGTATGTATTACAAAATAGTACAATTTATTGTTGCGGGTGGATAAGCTAGTATTTATGTGCATTTCGGTGGTTGCTTAGGATAACTCATCAGGTAACCTTTATCGAGCTTTTTAAACTTAAACGTCTTATGCCTGAACTGTCTTTGACCAAATGAGAAATCCTAAAAAATCAAGACAAAAACATTAAAGTTTTAACAAAAATGAACACTTGCTATGTTTTGCATTCATACATAAAGCAAATCAAAGTCTGTGTTGTTTTTATTTTTATGACGGTTTACAGCTGCATTTAGAGTTGGCAAATGACCAACCAAACGTAGAAAGGCAAGTAAGAAAAATTAAATAAACATTTTTGTTAAAATTTTAATGATTTTGCCTTGATTTTCATGGATTTCTCAATCGGTCTAACGAAGTTCAGGCATAAGAGATTTTAGTTGGTTGTGTTTCGTGATGAGTTATTTTATATTAAAAAGGAGTTGGGAATAATATATTTTGCTTATAAATAATTAATTTTAATTTTTCAACAAAAAACTGAAATCTTTATTTGTTAAAAAAAGGATTGGGACAAAGTGTTTCAAGCCTTCATGTGTTTTTTTAGACGATAATTATCTATTAATTCCAAAAGATATTTCACCCTAAGCATTGAAATTGACAAGAATATAATACGCGGTACAAGGCTTCTGAAACTTTTGTTTTGTAGGACATAAATGCTTTATATTATAAAATCCTTAGCTCTAGAAAATGTTCTTGACATGTTAACACTTATCAAGGAAACGTTCAAAGTAAATCCATAAGGCGAATATAACTCAAGGTTTTTAATATGCTTTCATTCCACAGTACCACAAAACTATAAAACCTATAACCTCAAAAATACACAAAGGGTTTTCAAAGGTTTATAATTTTTGCGCTGGTGGTTTTCTATCAGGAATTTCATTAATAATTTATGGAGTTGATGAAATTTTACACATTCTCATTTCCTGTTTTCTCTCATTTTCTTTAGGTAACTAAGGAAGAATTCATCAATTACTATGCATCGATTAGTGCATCCATTGACAACAACATGTATTTTGATTTAATGATGAGACGTGCGTTTACGCTTTAATAGCTTTTTGAATTTGACACTATTTCTTAAGCAAATCAAACATTTTCTTGCCACAGCTTTATCTCTTATTTAGAAAGCCCTCCGGAAATATTATTTTTTTTAACTAAACAATTAAATTAATTAATTTGTTTTAATATCAATAAAAATTTAATAAAATTATGTTTAATTAAGGTACATATATATTGAAACTCGTTTCATTCTTTTATTTACTCAAAGTAGTTATAGTTACTATAATTAAACCAATAGGAGGTGCAAGTAACCTTAAGGCAGACGGTAGTGCGCCAGACCAAGTTGCATACAGTATATACATTACATATACAAACCATTCGAGCTGTTTTCCCCAGTTATAACTTTGCTTCATTAATTCATAAAATAATAAAGCTTGAAACATGTAGACTCTACATATGGGTAACATTATAGGCGAAGCTTCAAAGTTCTACCGAAAAAGCTTCACGAGATATAAAAGTGTAAAACTTGCATATTTTAGCACCTATTCACTGACTCATTCAAACCGTACTTCATCAGTAGCTAGAGAGCTGAAATTTGTCATAGAGGAAGAGCTGGGGAATTAAGAAACATCTGAACACGGGTACGCATTATGTAGGTGGCCTGGGTGCCTCCTTATTTGTAAGGGGCACTTCCACTATAGCTAAAGTTAAAAGAAGTTTTATGCAAATATATACATTTGCAAAAATATAACTTGCATAAAAGTATGCAGATCCGCAGGAATATATAAACGTGACAATACGACCAAATATCTATTTAAAAATTTTGGCCGCTAAAAATACTGAGATTTCATTTCTGGCCTGTTAGCTTGGCAGCACTTGATATCTTTCTAATATGGGACAGACTTATGGCAAAATTGAATGAAGCTAAGGTAGATAGTATTGTACATGTCAAGAACTTGATCCTTATTTTGATCTCAGTACTTAGAAGGACCGAAAGTTTGGATACGAACATGGCCTTATTTTCACGTGCATTCAACTATTTTAACAACGTGATTGAATTTAACTTTTTTTCTCGACCGATTTATTTTTTTAAAGGCATGTAGGGTCCTTAGATGCGCCTCGTTCTGAGCAACGATCTACATCAGCGGTCGGTATTAATACATCATATAACTTAATAAAATATTCGTTAAAGACCGTCAAGTAATATCTTTTATATAGTCAGCCAACATTTGCTTTATGGGGTTTTGTTAAAACTTTAATGACTTTCGCTGAATATCTTTAACCTTCCTGTTTGGTTATTGAATTTCAAAATAACTCTAGTTTTTCTAAAACTTTGGGTAAAGGTTTCTTGATGAGTTGGCATAAGCCACCAGCAGAATGTTCATAGCGACTAACTTATCCCCAAAACAAATAAACTGAAACTTATTAGTAAAAAAATAGAATAGAAATAGCGTAACCATTTTTTTAAAGAAATTATAAGGAACCATTTTTATCACTTGGAAATAATTATAGTCATATAATGCAGATTCATTAACAACTGACAAGTAGCTACTAATGTTATTCGTGCTCTAGTAATTTATTACCAGTACAAACTTTGTCTTGAGTTCAATAAAGAAATTAACACAAAAACTTACAAAGTTATTCCTCCTTTTCTCATTAATAATGCGCTCAACAGTTGCTGTTAACAACGAATGACAACCCCTACTACAACTCAATGAACTAAAACTGTTAATTGCTATTTTATGCCAAACTTAATAATAAATGAAAAAAAATAAAGAGAAAAAAATCTTTGTTGCTAAACATTTTTTGTGATTTTAATTCACTGTTTTATTTTTAGTCACTCAGGCCTTTTCGGAGCATAGACAAATTTCTCTTTTCGTTCGAGTCAATAATAAAAAGATAAATACTTTTAATTTTGTTAAAAATAAATATAAAGTTTTCTAAAAATATTTTCATTTTTCTTATTTGAAAAGCTGCAGAGGTCTCTTTTTATACATTTTTTACTTAGTAAAGTAAATATTTGAATTTGTATTTAGTTTGACAATTCTTTAGGACTTTTTTCTTTGTTTAGATTAAATATGATGTTTGCTCTAATATCACAAATTAAAGTTATGTTTGCTGAGAATTTAAAGAAAAATAAAATGCAAATATATAATTTCAGGGACGCAAAAATAAGAAAGTGTAGCTAATTGAGGAAGAGTACGTTATTTGCTAAGCCAGTAGTGTCAGGAATTTTCGAAGGAAAATTTTAGTTCACCGAAAAAAATCTTAATTTTGGATAAAAAATATAAATACTTTTTTAAAATTTTTCTTTTTCTACTGTGGGCAAAAAATAGTAAGACTTTTTAATATAAATTTCGGGCAGAAATCCATTTGTCGAATTTTTTTTTCTACATTGGTATGACTGTCAGTGACATCTGTGCCAAATATCACATCAAAGTAATCATTAATGTTTAGTATACCGCTTGTTTTTCTGAAGTACAACAAGTGCATTCGGCGATTTTTACAATGAGTGAAATTATTCAACAAAATATTTCCATTAAATTTTGTGTGCGGAATGAAATTTCTGGTGCCAAAACGTTCAGAGGCCTTCGGTGATAATTGGATGTCGCGAGCAAGTGGTTTTTATTGGTACAAACCATTCAAAGAGGGTCGAGAACGCGTTCACGACGAACCACGTCCAGGACGGCCATCACCATCAACTGATGATCAACACGTCAATAAAATCAAGGAATTGGTGTTCGAGAATCGACGATTAATAGTCAGAGACTTTACTGATATCGTTGGAATATCGGAGGGATCAGTGAAAACCATTTTAAAAGATCATTTGGGCGTAAGAAAATTGAAATCACGATTGGTTTCGCATACCGGATTGATTCTTCGTGAGTTTTCGCCAAAAATTCAACAAATATCCGTGTGATTTCTGGCTGTTCAGCAAACTCAAGCGACCGCTCCGAGGAAACCGTTTTGAGTCAATTGAAGACATTAAATGTGAATCGCTACGCGCATTAAAAGCTTTCCCGGAAATTGACTTTAACAACTGTTACGAGGATTGAAAGAAATGTTGGCAGAAGTGTATTGCAGTTGAGGGAGATTGCTTTGAGGGGGTCGAAATAGATTTGGCAGAATAAATAAAGAAATTTAAAATTACGACAAAGTCTTACTATTTTTTGCCCACAGTAGTATGTAATAAAAAAGTTATTTATGTTTGTGTAATTAAGTTACTATGTACACACAAATATACATAACTATGCAGGGTACGTATTTCTACACCATGAGCGAGGAATGGGTGCTAGGAATAAATGAACAAAATTGTCTTAATTCGTGAAATGAAGAAACTATTCGCTCGTAAAACGAAATTTCTTTCATGCAAAGAGAGTTGAGAACAGTGAGAAAACACGAACATTCACCAAAATGAAAAAAAACAAGAAATATTATTCGTGTGCAGTGAAAAAACAAAAAGCAAGATGAACAATTAAATTGCAAGTAGAACCAAATACGTACTCTGTAAATATTGTAAATGTGTTGATACTTTTCTTATTTTTATATTAACCAGAGTAGACATTGGTTTGTTTTTGAAAACGTGAGAGTGCAAATCGTTTCTTTTGAAACAACGGCGGATGGTTTCTGGATAATCATCGACCGCAGTATGTTCAAATATTTATTTGGAAACTTTAAGTGCACTTAGCTTTGGATTTTTGTTAATTTTTTTGATTACACTCGTAATTCGTTCAGTTCGCTCTTCCATCTTTTTAGGACGGCCACCTATGGGCGCACTAGCATATGTTTCTAATTATAGTATCAACTATGGAGTCGGCCAAACTTAACATTTTGCCAAGCTCGGACAAAAATTTTTCCTCGCTCTTTCACTTAACCTCAATAATTTCACTCATCTTCACATATTTTGCGCATTTTAAATATTTGAACAAAAAGTCGTTATAAGAATTTAATTCATTTGTTACTTCAGCTTTCTCTAACAACAAAGAACAAATTCGTCTGTAGATATCTGTGAAGTGTTAAAGCGAACATTTCTTAAATTTTTGTTAAAATGTTATCTGAAAAAATCATTTACCTTTTTTCATATCATACTCTTTTATATACTGAAATTCGGGTCGCCTCAGACTTTTGTGGCATAGTGTAAATACATATAATGGATTTAAACGAAACGCGAGACAGTTGTAGGAGTTAAGTAAACAAAATCCATGCAATTGGCTTTATTTAGAAGATAATTTTGTGGTATAAACGTTTAAATAGAATATTGTGCCTGGCGTCATCTGGAGGTTACATTTTCGCATTTTTCCGAATGTTGACTTTCACGTGACCAATTTTTTTTTGTTGGGTTATTGACAAAAGACTATAACCAGTGGAGAAAATCGAATACAATGAAAACGTGGTTCATAGTTACGCTTACGGTAAAATAATTTATTTGGTCATTCCAGTAATTTCATGATGAGGCTTCAATGAGCTTCAACAATTTCTTAAAACTAAATAATTGCTTTGCCTTTTAAAGTCCGCTCACAACATTAGCATAACTTTGTTATTGCTTTGAAATATTATCCAATTTGGTCCCTGGTGTTTTAATTCTGAATACGATCTTTGATATCTCGAATCCTTCTCCTCTCAGTTAACTGAAAGTTAATTATTCTATTTTTAGGTATATTTTTCACATACATATTTATGAAAGCAGCGCTAACATAGCAGGATAATATAGTTTTAAGAGGGCTAACCGTTGGTTTGGAAAATCCAGTCAGTCTAATGATTACTTCCAATTTTTTAATATTTCGATAAAAAATTATTATTAAGTTTCTGATCTACTACCCTTTTTACTTTTTCATCATCCTTAGTAAAAGTTAGCTCCCCTGAGGATATTAAAAATATTCATATTTTCGATCGAAGTAATTCCAGTAATTCGTCGAACTACCAAAAGTAGGGCAACAATAAGTTTCAGATTCTTCGGCCAAGCAAGATTAAAACTCTTGCATGTAGAAAAAATTTCTTTTAATCAAAAGCAAAAATAAATATCTGCACATTTAAAGTCATATGAATAGAACTCTATAAAAATATAATTATATACATATTTTGTGCTGGTATATTGGCTTTAAAAACAGCCAAGAAAAAAATAAATTAAAAGTTAAAAATATAGAAGATCAATAAACACAAATAACTTAGATTAAATTTTCCTTTTTCAAAAATCACAAAAAAAAAAGAAAGATTGAAAGTCTGGTAAACACATTTTGAACTTGAACTTGAACTTTTTTTTAGCATTTGTTGCCTAATTTTGCGTTAAGGGCAATTTAATTTTTGATTTGCTTAATCATAATATGTCCTATTAGCAAATGACTGCCCTAGATCAACCTGGTATTTCACCTAATCCTACAGACTAATTGCTCATGTACATTTAGAAGTCCACTTGCACCTATGTGTTGGTGACCAAACCCTTTTTATTATTGAAGCATAACGAAATTCCGCGGTATTGCCAACAAGACAGAAGATCGCCGATCACTCAGAATGGTTGTTTTATGGAAAATGACTTAATCGTAGTAAAGTCTTGTGCGATCGTTACAGTTGCCATCGCCTTGCAGTCTTAAAACCGTCAAATCCAAGGAATCCGGACTATTTAAAACGTTCCTCATTAAATTTCTTGAAAGAGGTATCCAAGTTTCAATGAGAATTTTCCTTAAAGGTGGTGTTTTAGATCGAAATGTAGCATAAGCTATATTTTAAAAGAATAAATCAGAAAAATATTATAGGCTAGCCAATTAGAATTCCAATTGAAAAATCTCTTAATACAAATTCCATGCTTGAAAGAAGATGTTAGTTTTAGCATTGATGGTAAAACTATAATTTTAAAGAATACCGTAGCTTAATATTAAGGCATACTTAGTAAACAGCAAACCAAGATGAATGCCTCGTAGAGGTAAAAATGCAGATAAAGATAAAACTCAGGCAACAGTAAGTGGTATGAAGTAACTTAGACTTCGTTCTATACATAATACGCAAGCAAACAAAATTTTTTGAAAATATTACAGAAGCTGTAAAAGCTGGATTTTTGTGCTACATGCCAAACAGTACCTTAAATGACACAAGAAAATAAACAAAAATAATCAAAATGATAAACGTCCGCCATTTATTCCAAAAATTAAAAAACCGCTAGCACGTGACATCGTTTTTTCGAAAAGAAGTGAGAAATTGTAGGAGTTTTAGCATTTTTACCATATAGAATGTATGGCAGGACCTAAAATCCTTTTTAAACTTGCGACGTAAACGATGATGCTAGTTGTAGCTTTTATGTGTATCACCTGAGTAGATTTTCATAATTTTGCGTTTGTGCATGTAGCTAAAAAAAATTTGTCTTTTAAGGACATATGGAAGGTAGGGATCCGTTTACGGCTCTTTTTATAAACCGTTATTTTTCTTAACCGTAGTGTTTTATGCTAGTGTATCATGTTTAAGAATCTTAATTAATCTTAATTTAATTTTTGCCCCATTGTTGTACATGCAAAGTTTATGTGAACATAATCTAAGAGCCAAATATTACGATTGCATTATATGGTTGTACACAAATCATATTATTATTGTAGATAATAATAATATGACGCCCTTTAAAATGAATAAAATAATGAACTAAAAATAATTTATTTAATCCCAACTCATTTTTATTCTAATATAATGGAATTTATTATTGCGGGTGGATAAGCTAGTCTCTATGCGCATTTCGTTGGTTGGTTATGCCGGCTCATCAAAGTTAAAAAATAAAACTAAAAAAAAAATCCCAAAAAAAAAATCAAGAAAGAAATCATAAAAGCTTTAACAAAAAACTTTGGGAAATAATTTGTATATTATTCGTATTATACGAATAACATATTGTATTTGGTTTCATATTATGCAAATACGTCATCAAGAAATTATATATATATATATATATATATATATATATATATGTCATATACAAAAAAGGTTCAATCAGACGGTGAGCAAGAGAGCTAGGCTGGGCCGTATCTTATAGACCCTCACAAAATTATAAACTACTAAAAGGGTGCTACAGATTTTTCCCGGTGCAAACGATTTTAGTCGTCTTATTTTACATTTAAACTCCTATTTCGTTTTATTAAAAGTATCTTTGAATGCTTCAAAATTTTTCAATAAATTTGTCTCTATTTTTTTGGTGAACTGTAGGTAATCCCGGAAATGGATTTTTAGTATATTTCCTAAGATTCGATAAAATTTAGAGTTTTTGAAGCAATTTCAGCCGTTGCGTTAAATTTTTCGTTAAATATCAAAATATGGAAAATTATGTTTTTAGTTTCTTGTTTGTGCATTTTAGGCTTTTGTAAGACATTGAGATCTTTTTTATCTTCCATAACATTGATTTGGTTAAAATTGCTACTTTTTTTTTTTATAAAATATTGATTTTTTGGTTGTTTTTGGCGACACTGAAAACATTTATTGAAAGTGAAGATTTAGTTTTGAAATTTATAAATTTGGTGAATTTTTGTAGCATTTTTGCAATTATTTTGTTTTCTATTATTTTAATTTTAAATGACAACAGCACTTTTAAGTCCGCAAAGGCTGCTATCATATCGTCGGCTACTTCTTTAAGATTGTCTGCTTTCTTACTTAAAGACTTTATGCATTTCTAAGCTTTTACTTCCAGTTACAGTTTTTCTTCAAAAATAACATCTTTCAATAAATTGCAGATATTTGGCACAATTAAAATATCTGTAATAAATTGTTTTAAATAATTTTTCCTGTAATGAAACATTTTAAACATATCCAAGGAGACACAGCTTTTAAGTACTGACAGCCTTCACCGTCTTTATTCACACAGCTGAGTTGAGTTGTAAGATATTGGAAATGTAAACAAATGTTTCGTTAAAACGTTGATTAGTGTAAAATGCAAATCAATTAACGTGAAAAGTAATTTGTTTATCACAACTAAAGTAATATTTAAAATGTTTTCAAGTAACCATTATATGTTTTCCACCACAATATAATATAACACAGCCACGTTTTCTTGCGCGTATGGATGGGATTAAGGCACTGTGAGGGGTTGTACCAAACTTTTGTCCGGAGTATACAGAAATGAGGATTGCAGTTCTGTGCTATGAACACTACGCAACTGTCTTATGAAATTGCAAAATATAATTAAATTAAATTAAATATTAAGTAAGGGCACGAAACACACATTGTTACCGAAACGGTAACTATATACGAGACTCTGCACCATCGGAAAAAAAGTGGTTTACTGACTTTCGTTGTGGTCGCACAAGTACAAATTACGCTGAACGTTCTGGACGGCCAGTTGAGGTCAGTGCACCCAAAAATGTCGAAAAAATCCACGATATGGTGTTGTGCGATCAAAGAGTAAAAGTTCGTGAGTTTGTTGATGCCATAGGCATTTCATGTGGCAGTGTGGTTTCGATTTTAAAAGATCAGCTGGGTTTAAGAAAGTTGTCTGCAAGATGGGTGCCGCGTTTGCTCTCATTTGACCATAACCATAAACGTGTGACAACATTAGAGGATTGTTTAGAGTTGTTTAACCGCAATCAGAATGCGTATTTGCGGCGTTTTGTAACTGTGGATGAAACATGGATACATTACTGTACTCCGGAGACCAAGCAAAAGCCTAAACAATCGGTTCCTCCGGGTGAACCTGCTCCGAAGAAGACCAAGGTAAATTTGTCGGCCAATAAGGTGATGGTAGCAGTTTTGTGGGATGCACGCAGGATAATCCACATCGATTGCCTTCAAAAGCGAAAAACAATAAACGACGAATATTATGCCAACTTATTAGACCGATTTAATGAGGATTTAAAAAGAAATCGACCCCATATGTCCAAGATGATAATCGAGATAATGCACGCGCGCACGCGTGTGCAGCCTCAATGGTAAAACTCTATGAATTGGGCTACGAATTAGTACCTCATCCGCCATATTCTCCGGATTCAGCCTCTAGTCACTACTTCCTATTTCCAAATGGCTCGGTGGAAAGAGATTTATCTCCAATGATGAAATTATTTACCAAACAAATGCCTATTTTTAAAACCTCGGAAAATCCTATTTTTTGGAAGGAATACAAAAACTGGAGAAACCATGGACTAAGTGTATTGAGTTAAAATGAGATTATGATGAAAAATAACATTTTGTTTAAAAAAAAAACTGTTTCATTAAAAAACTCACGGATTTATTGATCCGCCCTCGTAGTTAGTGCTCAGAGTTTGTATCATGGACTTTGAATCAGCTCGATTTTATAGTAAATCTCTTTTTAAAAGTGAATGCAAAGACGATTTTTTAAATATTGACTTGATAGTGATGGACTTGGGATAACCAAAGTCCTTCCTTTTCCGATCGTCTCTTTACCTCAAAAAGTTGCTGGGTATTATCACCTTTTGGACACCTTGTTTCATAATGTATTTTCTTCAATGTTTTTATTTTAAATCCTACTGTAGCGGTATAAAAATCGAATTCCACACAAATTATTAAATGTTTCGTACATAAATGTTTCGTTCATCTCGTTTAGATGAAAACTTATCACGATTTATTTTATACTTTTGTATATAATGCAATCAAAAGATACATGTTTAAACAGAATCCAGATTGTTAATGATACTATGAATAATTAGTATAATAAATACTATGAAAACATCTTTTGTATGCTCCAAAGGGTGTTTTTTTGATGCATATATTTAAACACGAATAAAATGTTGATGGACTTATTTACTGTAATAAAATTGATTTTATTTGAAAATCATTTCTACCTGTACGATTTGAACATAATCTAAGACCAGTTAGATCCTATAATACAGAGATTTTGGACGTCGTTAAATGCATCATCTGGACTACACTGCACCTAGACAGCTACAAGTTACATTCTCATAAAAATTCCATACGTCTAAAGAACACCCCTACGTATGTATGCATTTGGTACGTTTGTTATTAATTCTGACTTAATTTAATTATGTAAAAATAAATTATTGCAATTATAACGCATAATAATATGTATAAATTTTATGAATTGTGAATGTTTTTGTTCATTCTACTTTTTGTGCATTGGAATCAACAATGTTATCACAAGCAACCACATCCACCATCACTACCGCCAACAACAGCCATGACGGCACAATAACACAACCAATAACAGCATCAAGTAAAAACAACATTTGTAAAAACATGAACGTAAAATTCAGCAATTTATATCATTTAGTCACAATTTTTAAAAGTAAACACACATAAACACCCACACACACACACATACACAAGTCACATATAAATTATTTACTCTTATGTTCAAGCAGAGAGGGAGAAAACGTATTTATTTTGTACCTTTATTTTGACTTTCATCACATATACATCTTCACCGCCACTGAGATTTTTTGTATTGGTTTGCGTGTATTTGCTAAAGGATCCAATTAGTTTCCAAACAACCCACAAAGCAAAGTCTTACAGTATTTATCTGATTCAATTTGTTTTCTTGGGAATTTTAACATATTCAACAACATGCGGCACAAAGTACAATTTGTGAAATATTTTTGACATATATAAAGAGAGACTTATAAACAACAACCGTAAATGAAATTAGTTTCTTTATTCTTTCTTTCAAACTGGACTCGTTTATCAATCGGGGTATAAGCAAATATTTTTTTTATAGATGTGTTAATAAAAATAGCACATGTAGACAGACACATTAAATTTAAATTTTTAGCATCACAATTTATTCATAAAGTTTTAAGTTTTCGTCGTCATAAATCCACATGAGTGGAGTATATAAAGGATCACAGCTGCGCTGTTACAACAAAGTGTTTCGATAAATTTATTAGTGTTTGGAAGTTTGCGTTAAAATGCTAAAATAAATTTATGTTTGAGTTTGAACAATAATATCGAGTGCTATACTTTATGCTCTATACATATGAAAATATACGCTTTTACGTCCAATTGAACGTCAGGTTAATTACTGTAATTTATTTGAAAATAATTGTTAATGCACCACTAATTGGTAGCAAATGTTTGTTAAATGAACGCGTACATGACAATGCTGAGGGCATGGACATTTAATTTTTTTTGGCGAGTTATTGGTGTTATTATATTATTGGTGGCTTATGCTTACTGTAGGAAGGGGAATTATGCATTATAGAGTAGCCGTGTGTGTGTGCGCGCGACTATTCGTAAATTAAAATTACTGCGAGTAACAACTTTTTTAAAAGATAGTAACAACTTTTTTAAAGGATAGTATACAGTTAGAGTAGAGATAACTGTACGTGCTTTTATATAATGTTCTCTTAAGCGTACAATAAGGCGTGTCCCGAAATATGTGCATTTATTTTGCTTATTTCTTTTTCGAACTACGCTTAGAGGTCTTGTACTGGGATTATTTTATTTAACTGGAATATTTTATTTTAAGTTTATTATTTTAAAATTTGGCCAATAAAATAAGCAAACATAATAATTGCAAGGAGTACGTACATTTAAATATGTATTCAGAATATTAGAAAATATAGTGTAAGAATACATACAAGAGGAAAATTTATAATTAGATTACTGCAGCAATTTGTTATTATGCTTATTGAATGCAAATATTATTCATAACATATTTGTTTTTCTAAAAGCCCGTTGACTTCAATATTGTGTGTTTATGATTAAAAATAGTTTCTTGCTTAAATGAAAATTTACATAATTAAAGTTTTTAAATATCTGAACGAATTTGGCTCTCACTATTCCTTGCATCAGGATTTTATACAATTTTGCTGAAACATAACCTTTGATAAAATTTCAAGGGAATTAGCTAACAACTCGAAAAGCGACTTTAAAGCTGCGCATACAGAGCAAATTATTTTGCTTGTGATGATAGCATTTTCAAATGACAAAGCCTTCGATTACTTGTCAGACAAATATGAAAATACAAACAAAAATAAAAAACTTTTGAACACCGCAAAATAGTTTATATTTTGTGCAAATCAATATTTGTGATGGAATCGTATTGTACGAAGTTTTTTCTTGCTCCAATGCATAATTTTAATTATAGTTATATAAATGATATGGAAGTGTTAAAAGCATATTAGATGAAAATCTTGACATCTATCATAAGCCTTTCGATAGTTTCTTACTAGAAAAGCGTTTTCATTTCATAATTAAAAAAAAATACTGATTTGCAAATAGCATAGAGATAAAACTTAATTATCTTAGCATACATTAGTCAGACATTTTTAATACTTCTTGTGACTATTGGAACAAAAATTTCCCGCAGAACTAAAAACAAAAGTATTTGTTCTCCTTAAAACTCCTTTTATGGATGTATGTACAAATGCCTACACTAGTAGTTTTTATTAATAAATTATTTCATAAGAATTTTTTTTTTTACAGAAATGCTGATAATTTTCTTTAAATCTTAAGGTTTTCGTTTTTGATTTAGTGATAAATTTTAAATTTGATGGTAGAATTTTTTTTTTATTTATTAAATCTTTCCAAAAGAAATACAAAAAGAAATAATAAAATCTTATCCATAAAATATTTATTTGTTATCATCAATTTAATAACCATTGTATGCAAATCATTATAATAAACAAACTATCTACTATTGTGTAGAAAGAGCCGTCAAACCAGGCTCAATGTGTCAGTTTTTTTAGCCTCTGGTGACTATTAAATTGCAGTAAATTACATACAAAGACTTTGCGATAGGCCACTAATTTGTTTGCGTATTTTCAGAAGTTAGTATTTACTTCTTGCCGGATAGTAGGCATGCATACGATAAGATGCAAAATCCTAGATTGTCTTCTTAGTAACTTGTCTTAAATTTGGTGCATAAATATTCACCTTTGGTGAAGAGTAACACTAGCTTTAACACTAGCGTATGAGTGATTTGAGAATAATTAATATTACTTACCAGTAAGTATCCGTCACAGTTCTCATACATATTAATTTTTTTAAATAAAACTAAATTATTTTTTTCTTTACAGGAGCATAGTTACGATATCAGAATATGATATTATTATTAAAGACATTCATTCGAAAAAATAATTCATAGAAGGCGGACGTTCGTGCTCAAAAATAAAATAATAAAAAAAAATAAAATAAAAAAATTTATAAAGTTTTAATTTAAAATTTTCGAAGAAAGAAAAAAAAAGTGTACGAAAAACAGTAAAAAATTAACAATAACAATTTGAATATTCTTGTTGACAATAACAAGACTATACTGCATGCATAAACATGCCGAGCAGTGAAGTTAAAAAGCAAAAACAAAATACTGAAAAAGTAAATCAGACTAGCAATGTTAATAATAGTAGTAATAATAATGATGTTTATGCGAATCTAAGTGATAGCGGTTCTGATGTAGAGTTTAGCTGGCAGTATGTGCCCGTTAAAAATCTTAAGAGAGCTCATTCACAATCTCCTCAAATGAACAAATCAAAACGACATCAGCTAGAAACAGGTCCATCTACATCTAACCGATTTGCAGCTCTTGCCTCAGAAAACAATGAAAGCACTAATGAAGTCGCATCACCTCAAGAATCTCAACAACCAAAACCTCCACCAATTCTTATTCCAAATGTCGGTGACATTGCTAAAATGATATATAAATTAAAGAAAATAGTTGAACACAATGAATTTTACTATAAGTTGTCCGTGACGGACAGGTTCGTTTAAACGTTAAGACAGTTGATTCTTACCGAAAAATAACTAAATATTTTGACGATAATAACATAATATTTCATACTTACCAACTGAAACAAGAGCAGGCTTTCACTGCAGTTATAAAGGGTCTGCACCATACAACACCAATTGATGATATAAAAGGTAAGTTGATATTGTTAGGACATCAAGTAAGAAGTGTAAGAAGTATAAAAAGCCGTATAACAAAGAACCCTCTGCCAATGTTTTTCGTTGACTTAGACCCCAAGTCTAACAATAATGAAATTTATAATGTAAAGACATTTGGTAATGCCACTGTTGTTATAGAAGCTCCAAAAAAATTCAACGACATTGTTCAGTATTTTAGATGTCAACAATTCGAGCACACGAAGTCATATTGTAGAAAGCCATATTCATGTGTTAAATGTGGACTAGAACATCCCACCAATGAATGCACCAAGTCGTCAACTACTCCACCGCAATGTGTTCATTGTTTAGGAAATCATACTGCGAACTATAGAGGCTGTATAGTTTATCAAAACCTGGTCACTAAACGCAATAATATAAATAAAAGAAGTGTGATAAATGAAAACTACAACTTTAACCCTAATATCCCTGTTGCTACTCAGAATAGGGGTCAGTTGACATATGCCCAAGCTGTCAGAGATACAAATGATGGAGTAAATAATGTCCTACAAAAAATTGAGTCGATGTTAGAAAAACAAATTGAACTAACCAATACATTGATGAACATTATGTCAATGTTAATGACAAAACTATGCAAATAGATCTCATAATTGCAGAATGGAATGCTAATGGCATTTTGAACCATATAAATGAAATAGAAATATTCCTAAAAACCAATTTTATTGATATTTTATTAGTTTCGGAAACACACCTTACCAGTAAATCCCTTTTTCGGATAAGAGGATTCGACTTAATAACAGCCAATCAACGAAATGACAGGACTCATGCTGGAGCAGCTATCGTCATAAAATCCACTATTAAATATGAAATATTAGAACCAATAACTGAAGCACATATGCAAGCTGCCGGAGTGAAAATAATTTGCAATAATTGTAGTGTGTGTATTTATTCTGTCTATTCACCGTATTAAGTGTGATCAATACGAAAACTTTTTTAAAAGCATTGGCAATAGATTCATAGTTGGTGGAGACTATAACGCCAAACACACATGGTGGGGATCACGTTTAATTAACCCAAAAGGTAAAGAACTTTTCAAATGCATAACCAAAAACAATTACAGTTCGTTATCGACTGGATCACCCACTTACTGGCCAGCTGATACTAGCAAAATACCAGATCTTTTAGATTTCTTTATTTATAATGGGTTTCCTCCCAACTCGCTTGACATTGTTTCTTGTGATGACTTAAGTTCTGATCACAGTCCAATTATTGTAAGGTTTTCAACTGTTTGTAAAAAACGAATTAAAAATACAAAGATTATTTCTCCAAAAACCGATCTCAACTGTTTTCAACAGTTCATTGAAGCAGAACTTGATTTAAATTTGTCGTTGAAAACCGGATTTGAAATTGACATGGCAATTGAAAATTTTTCAAAACTAATTCATGAAGCTTCGTTTGTATCAACTCCACAGGCTAACACTCACGCTTCTAATTTTCAGCTATCTTTTGAAATAAGGCAACTTATCGCTATGAAATGAAGGCTACGTAAAATCTGGAAAAGAACGAGGGTACCTTCAGATAAAACAAGTTTTAATCGTGCGGCTAATATTTTGAAAAAAAGATTAAATGATTTGAAAAATGAGTCAATTAGTAAATATTTAAATAAATTAAGTCCGAATCATACAAATGAATACAATCTTTGGAAAGCCACAAAATATCTTAAAAGAGCCCAAAAACGAAATGTTCCAATAATTAACTTAAACGGAGTTTGGTGTAGATCCGATCATAGTAAAGCGGCTGCTTTTAAGGCTCAACTTGAAAATACATTTACCCCATTTTCCTTCTGTACAGCAGAAGAAGATGCGGAAGTCAATAATTTTTTAGACGTTGCATGTCAAATGAGTAAACCAATCAAGCCTTTCAGATATCGTGAAATCGAAGACGAAATTAGTAAACTAAATTCAAAAAAATCTCCAGGATATGACAATATAGATGGCAAAACTCTTAAAACTTTACCTAAGAAGGCTATGATTTTTTTCACAGTTGTGTTTAATGCTGTTCTGCGACTCTCATATTTCCCAACTCAATGGAAGCACGCTAAAATTATAATGATACCAAAGCCTAACAAGCCTGAAAACTCCATTGAATCTTATCGACCTATTAGTTTGCTACCAGTTTTATCGATATTATTCGAAAGACTTTTTCAAAAAAGGTTAATGCCTATACTAGCATTTCTACAAATTATACCCGATCATCAATTTGGTTTTCGAAGCAAACATGGGACTCCTGAGCAGTGCCATAGAGTTGTAAAAACAATAAGAGACGCTCTTGAAAAGAAACAGTACTGTTCATCAGTATTTCTTGATGTAAAACAAGCATTTGATAGAGTATGGTATAATGGCCTTTTGTGTAAATTAAAACATATGCTGCCAGCTCCATTTTACCTACTGCTCAAGTCATATCTTAGTGATCGTAGTTTTTATGTCAACATCAATGATGAAGATTCAGAAATAGGGTTTATTAAGGCTGGTGTACCACAGGGAAGCGTATTGGCTCCAACCCTGTACACATTATTTACTTCCGATATGCCGACAAACAACGATGTAGTAGTTGCGACATACGCTGATGATACCGCTATACTAGCACCCAACGAATCCGCAACCATCGCAACAAATGTTGTTCAAACGCAGCTTGACTTAGTTGGTAATTGGCTAAAAAAGTGGAATATTAAAGTAAATGCAGAAAAATCCACCCACGTGACATTTACACTTAAAAATGGTGACTGCCCTGATGTCAACTTAAATGGTGACGTAATACCCAAATCAAATGAAGTCAAATATTTAGGTCTTAACATCGATCGACGCTTAACTTGGAGAATGCATATAAAAATAAAAAGAAAACAACTGAAAATAAAAACAAACAAAATGTACTGGCTTCTTGGTCCAAGATCGGAGTTAAACGTAAACAACAAATTACTATTATATAAGACAGTATTAAAACCTATATGGACTTACGGTATCCAATTATGGGGAACCGCTTCCTACTCCAACATTGATATAATTCAAAAATATCAGTCAAAAACTTTAAGATTAATTATAGGTGCTCCTTGGTATATAAGAAACAATTCAATTCACAATGATCTCAATATTCCATATATAAAGGATGAAATTAAAAATTACAGTACAAATTATTTGAAAAGACTAAGCGACCACCAAAACATTCTTGCAATAACTCTTTTAGACGACAGTGATGAAGTTAGACGGTTAAAACGAACGCACATATTAGATCTCCCATTTAAATCTTAAACGAGTAATTCTTTAATATTGATAAATTTTAAATTGTTAAATTCAATGGAATTTAACGCTACTGTTATTAATAGTTAATGTATTTATTAAATTTGCTTATTATTACATTGTAAATTGATTGCAAATAAAAACATAAAAAAAAAAAATTATTAAAGACGTGTACAACGACTGCGTTTTCGATTTTATATTATTAGTTTATTGGAAAGAAAAAATTTTTTGTAGTACCGCATAATAAGAACCTTAAGAATAAACTAATAGACCTTGTTCTCATTAGTCTTCTAAAAACTAAGAATTTCACAACAAATTTATGGAAGTATTTATTACTCTAGAGGGACGCAAACTGATACAAATAGGTCTCAGATCGTTAAAAGCGGACTCATTGCAGGTCACAATAATACCAGTCGTAGTCTTAGTAAACTTGTCCATATTTGAACCTTTTAAAACCAGCTACGTGATATGTAACGCTTTCACATAACATTTGTAACTTTTTCACAAATGCAGCGTAATTTGGTTTCTATAGGTGTGGTACCTTGTGGCCAACCAAAATCTGATATTAGTATCAGAATTTGTTTGCTGCACTTTAGATACAACCATTGGAAGGGCGGGAATAAACATATCTGACAAGGGATGACATACGTAGGTAGTATAATCTCGTAAAGTTTCTATTGCTGTATGAATTTGATTTATGTTGAAGAGTTTAGGCGCAAATTACTACATTGTTATTGTTTCGTATGAAATAATGTCTCTTGAATAGAATTTAACTTTATGACATGGTTAATATTAAATCAAAATAAATTAGTTTCCCTTATTTTTAATAGCCCTCGGAAAAATGAATATCCAGTTGTAGGTTATCAAAAATCGATACTTTAAGACCACAAGCCCATATTTACTGTTAGTTTAGGATATAAATTCCCTCAATGGAATATAATTGAAGAAAACTCCAGCATACAAACCTAGATTGTATTACTGAAAAACATAGAAATACTAAATTAATCCATCGCATTTCTACAACAAGGCAAAAATGGTATATGACTCACAGAAGAGAATGTAAATTGAAAAATTATTTTCATTTTGGGTCCCGTTTCTCAAAAGTTCAAGATGCCAATTTACAAGTACCAACCAGCAATGCTTGTAGACTGCACAAGCAAACAAATCACTGCATCCACAAAAATATTTCGTTCATACTTTCATTTTTATTTTAACCTTCTTCAAAAGTACTTAATATTTTATGTGATGAAAATGAAAAAATCTGAAAATAAACTTTTGCGTAAAATACACGTGTCACTGTCAATTTGATGCAAAGCTCTCCTTTAATATGAAGTGTCATAAACTGTAAAGTATTTTCAATATTCCTTTAATGATACAACTTAATGCTTAAAATGTTGTAAACTTATGTCGTGTGTAAAGGAATTTTTTTCAGTTTGAAGTTAAACCTTATTTATTTATTTTCTTAAATTTTTTTTTGCAAAAAGCAAAGTTATTGGAGGTCAACTGAAAAGTTAAAATAAAAGCTTTTATTCTGAGAGGCTTAATTTATTTATATATATATATATATATATATATATATATATATATATATATATATATATATATAGATAACAAATATTCTACAAAAGACAAACAGAACTCAGTTGCTCATATACCAAGACCTCATCTCATGTCGATCCTAGTAACGGGAAGACTATCCTTAAGTTATACCTGAATTGATATTCCGGCAGGGTGTTTTGATGTAGATTTTTGGAACAAATTTCCGTCATCCCTTGTCAAGTTTGGTGTGGAGACAAACCAAAAAAACCGGTTTCGGCTATGTCCCGTCTTCAGTATCATTCTTCGTCCTCAGAAGTTTTGATATAAACTTCTAAACGTCTACCAGTCCTTACAAAAAAACACAGCAGACCCACGAGCTTTACCTGCTACCTATTAACACCTAACAGGTGTCTACGAAATAAATGCTACCAGATGACATGACAAATATATATTTAGTACACAATAAAACTCCTGCGAATTGATGTACTTCCCAGAGCGAAAAACTGCACTAGAGATGGCACATAGCCGAACCCGATTTATCTCCCAACGAAACTTGACAAGGGATGACGAAAGTTCGCTCAAATAATCTATTATATACATTCGGCTCTTAAACTGCGATTGGATATGCATTTCTTGGAAGCTCCAACATGTTATCCTTCAAGAGGTTCGGGCATACCTATTCTTCTAACAAATTTGAAAGATTATGGTTTATACAAAATTTCGTCACGCGCTTGATCAGACCCTTAAACACTTACACTATCGAAGTGGTTGGAGTCACTTTAACTTAATTTTAGCTTTCAGACGAACTGTTTCAGAAATAACCACTGATAAGATCAATGCGTGCCTCAAAACATAACATTTTTGAGGACATAAGCAAAATGACAAAAGTATACTCAAGCATTTAGTGCGTTCTAATAATTTTTGGAATAATTGTGCTACATACTTTCTATCAAAAAGGAAACAGTAGAGTAGACACTTAACACTTAACAGTCAGTGCACTAACTACTTAAGCCCCAGCCCCTTCAAAACACTATTTAATTATTAGTGAAGGAAAAGTACCAGTCGATATAATCACGAAATTTATTTCCGTTCGAAATTTTCTTCCTTCCATGAAGTAACTCCGCAAATTGTCCCGAAATGAAAAAAAATTAACTTCACGAACGTTCCATTTTTATGGACAATTAATAGAGGATTTCTTTACTTACGGCTTTATAAATACGGACGAAATGTCAGTTGCAAATTAACAGATTCCTTCGAATCTATACAACTTCAGTACTTTGTAAAATGTGCATCTCTATATTCAACTGTACCTTTATCTGTCCTAAATTTCATCGGTAAGAAGCCCCATGCCTAAATCACATGTGTTTGGAAGGTGTTTTAGTTTAAAGTTATTATAATTCGTTTTGCACTTAAATTTAGTATTTTTGTAATAACATTTTTATTTTTAGAACAACATGATGACTGTAATAAACGTGTAAACAACTTATTCAAAATAGAACAAATGCTTTTTGCTAATTAGGGCAAAAGTAACTTAAACAAACCGCAAAATTCTATAAAAATACTATAAACTGAAAACTACAAAATACCCCTCTCAGTATTTGAAAACTTAACGAATGCAGTCATATTTTTAACAAAACTGAATAAACAAATTAGTTTTTAAATATTATAAGTCGGACATAAATATTTATAAATAACGTTGTTAAATTATTTATAAAATTTTTTTTAAATTCACTTTAAACCAAAACCTGACTACATTTTGCATTCATAGAATCTTTTGATTCTTAGAATTTGCTTAAGTAGTTTGTGTAGAAAAATTAAGAAATAAAAATTCAAGTGTAAACGTAACAGCATAAAGAACAGCTACAAAATAAATTTTGACAAACTACAATTTTTATAATCCATGCAGTACTTTTCCACAAGCTCTGGTTGACTAATTAAATGTTGGTATTTTATTTTACGTTCTCTTGGAAAATATTTCGCATTCACACTCTCATACAAGTTAAGAACATAAAATAATTATAAGTTTGATAATTGCATTAAATGTGTTCGAGCATAAATGAATAAAAGGAAATTTAAAACAAAAAGTGTTGTGAAAAAAGACAAGAATTAAAAGAAAAATATGTTTTTAGCAGTAAAGAGTAATTGGCAAACTATGTTTAACACTGTTTACATGCATTTCTCCTGCCGCCATAATACTTATCAACGAATGGTTTCATGAGTTCTAGATCTGAAGGTAAGAGTTTGCCTACGATCTCTTTGTCTACTGTCCAATAGCACATTGAAAAAATATTTAATAGCAAAGTACTCGTAGCATAGATTTTGATAGTTAATCTTATGGCTTATTAAATTTATTTTCCTCTATATGGTTGAGATAACCATAATCTCAGAGTAACATATTATCATTGAATTATGTGGTTGTAAACAAATCATATAATTATTTTTATAGGCCTTAAAACGATTGAAAAGAAAAAAGAATTATGTTGATATTTGGAACGAATTTCCGTCATTCCTTGTCAAGTTTGGCTTTCAGACAAGCTCTTTGCCGTCCTTAGCAAACGAGAAATAACACTAAAGATGGCAGGTTGGAATTCGTTGCAAATGTAAATCAAATTTAGAATAAAAAAATTTGATGTTACTGATTGCTAACGGCTCAGATATGAATATAGGGGACTACATACTACTATGATGAAACACCAAAATAGTTCAACATATTTTCTCCATTAAGTACATTTTATGGTTTTATGGTTGTTACAATATAGTATAGTATAGTTAAAATACTTTCGTTGCGTCTAGAATTTTAATAAATACTTTATTGTCGAACTCAACTATGTTGCGGTTTTTATGAATGGCAATCATATAATGATTATATGTAAACACCAACTACTAAACGCCACTGTATTAATGTTTACAAAAATTTTATATAACCATTATATGTTTGCAAAAATATACATTATTGTAGAGAACATAATATGATTGACGTGCCCATGCTGCAACCATGTTTTAAGTTTACATGTAGCACAGCTCAAATTGATCCTAATTTATGCCACAAAAACTAGCGTGGTCAGATAAATTAAACACTGTCTACATAACCGCACAGTTTTTTCACGGAATGCCGTTTTTATCCACGCTGATAAGTAGATAAAAAGAGCATTGCATGATATTAAATCAAAAGCGAACTACTTAACAAGAAACCCTGCAAATCACAATAGTGTAATTTGTAGTCGTTATACATATTTTAATTTGACAACGTCACTACGACAGTTACCTACACTAAGTGTGAAAAGTTTATGTGAGCAAATGTATGAAGGATTCTTACTAATATTATGCATGCAATATATGCACTCTTTCCGGAATCATTATGCATTTGTGATCAAAGCTTTAATTAACCACATTAAAGTTGACAGCTAAAACAGACACACTGAAGTATAACTTTGTTACTACGTAAATTTATGTGAAATTATTTTTTCCTTATTTCTTTTAAAATCCTACAACAAGACATCATATCTATAATAGTGACGATGGCTTTTAAAATATGATAAAAGCATTACAGTGACAAAATATATTTTATGATAAATTTTATAAAAGCATTGTAATAGAAACAAATGTTTAAACCCAAAGGTAACTTCATTTACAAAATTTTATTGCAAATGTAGTTTAAGATTTATTTGTTTATGACCGATTTTCGTTTTGTATGTTGTTCTCTATTTTGCTAATTATCGTCATATTTGTCTTTAAGGAAGATGCAAATTACAACAAACTATTTCATCTTTTTTTCAACGTTTGGTGAGCTTTTTTCCGGTGTCTTCAGAAAAATTGCTTTAAATTATGTGTATTGTTTAGATTCTAGAGGCAATCGAGAAAATTTGTATTATTATTAAATACATGAATATTTAGGGATTACATTCGAGTATCACCACTAAATAAATTTTAAAGTTTATCAAAGGCCGAGTGCTTAAAGATGATTGAACTAAAGTAATAATAAGAGGCCAAAGAGATATAATAAAATTTAGAAATAATTTTTGTTAAAGCATAATTCCTACTTTGAGACATACAAATCTAGTGCAATATTTTAATTTCAGATCAAAGTCAATACAATGACAAAATAACACAAATAATTTTGTACTTATCTGGGAAATATAAAATTCCACAAAACTTATTGTTAAAAGTTTCACAAACAAATTTACTATACATTTCTTTACTTTACAACTACAGCAAACTTCTTCTTTTGATGACTGTTAAACGCCAATTTTATCCATTTCCTTGTGCACTTCTCTTTAAACTTTTTTTTGGAGTATGAAAAACTTTATTCTTAGTTATAGAAGCACACAACCTAAAATATTCTAACGTTTGGCCTAAACGAAGTTTGTGAACACTCTACAAACTAACACAATCTGAAAACAATCTTGAACAAAAGTAGTCTGGCAAAATAAATATATAATATTTTTAGAAATCTATAATATTTTTGTATTGCTTAGATCTCTTAAGAAAAATACTAGTGAATAAGGCATGAAGGTTTGTTTCATTCTTTTTTGTTCTTCTCTCCTAAATTTCTTTATTAAGCTAATAACAAAAAAAACTTACAATTTAACTTGTGTTACTTTAATTAATATTAGAAGTTTCTTTTTATAAAGTTAAATATTAAATGTACCTTTATTTAATATTTTTCTTTATTACAATAGACGTAACCCTGTAGGAGTTGACATACAATATAAAAAACTTCCAAAGAACTCTAATTTTATTATTATAATTGCATTTTAAAACAATTTCGGAAAAAAAAACATTTCAAAATACTTGTCAATTAAAAAAAAATTGTTGCAGATGACACATACTTTTCCATTTAAGCAACGCTGACGAATAAATATTGTGGCCTGGCTGTATCACCATATATTAAGTCGCCTACATGCCGGGAATAAAAAAATTTTAATATAAATTAATTGATTTATTTAACGTCAATCATTTAGATTTTGTTATTAATACGTCTCTTTACTACACAATCGATGTTTATTTAATTATACGCAGATCAGAACTACACTGGGCTTCTTGTTCAAGTGGCACCTCTTATGCATAAAAATTAGCTATTCTAGAAAAGTCTACAGTTAAATAGAATAGTGTTCTAGCTGTTAGAACATCGAAACTCATAAATCTTATTCATTAGCCACGTTAAATACATGCAACAAAAAATATGGGTTTCACATGGCCAAGACAACCATTTTATGTTCACTACAACAGTAAACTGTTGTGGCAAACATATAAAACTTACTTAAAAATAATCCTGACATTGAGATAAACTGATTGTTTTCTACATTTACATATTGAAAAAAGGTAAAATTATTGGATTGATTAATGTAATTTTTACTAAATTCTAACCATAACCAAAGCATTTTAGCTAAACAAAAATTATACAATAATTCTAACCAACAAATTTGTATTAATAAACATAAGAAGTAAAATTCTCCCTTGAAACTGTGAGAGTTTGTAAAAGAAGTCTTTAAACAGCCTAAAAACATCTATTTAAAAATATTGCAAACTCATTGAGAAAGTCACATTGACACAAAAAATCTAATTTAAACTTCATACTTGTCAAATTTCAACGGGCACAAGAAATGGACGCTAGAAATATTTTCTACGACAATGTCCAAAAGTCAGTAAAAATTCTTCCAAATAAACAAATGAACAAACAAGTAAACGCAACAAAATAGTAGAAGACAAATTTCATAAAACTTAAATAATAACGACTACGATGATGATGATGGTGATGGTGTTAGTTGCTTAAGTGATTCAATCATTGTTCAAATACCAAGAGTACAGAGGAAGGCAGCGTTTGGGCTGTTGCTGCGTCGATACATCGCACTGATGTCTTGACTGCAAAAGAATGTATGTATGTTTCTTAGTTGTTGCTTTACTTACAAAAGAATGCTTTAAAATTTGATATGAGATTATGAAAGTATTTTTACATATGCTTGTGTGTGTGTGTTTGCAAAATACTCGAAAGATGTCTAAGAACTCTTAAAGTTGTGCTAATGAAAAAAGTTTTCATCAAAAACTTTTACAAACGATTCCGTTTTCTTTTTCTATTTTCCCTGTGATTTTTTCTTTATTTATTGACAAATATGCCAATAGGAAAGAGGAACGATAATGAATGACACAATGAATGCGTAGTTGTAATATACATTTAAGGTATGTTACTCATACGCACTGGGGGTTCTGGTGGTTTTAGCGCAACGAAATTCCGAGTTTATAATGGTTGAATTGCCAAAATTATTTTAGTAATTATTTTTAAAGACTGCTGTAACAATCGACTCTTAAGAATGTAAGATATGAATCATATATAAACATATTATAAATAATATTGTAATTTGAGAGAAAAACTGAAACGCCGTTTGGGCTTACTCAAATATTTAATGGATCACAAAAAATCTAATGTGATTTGTCTTCCGGTTCTTATTGGAAGGTCGCTACAGTTTCATTTTTTTTGTAGAGGGACAGGTGGATGCAGCTAAATTTAATTTAGCTATTCACACTACGGAATATTAAATTGGGAAAAATGTACCAAATAGAAAGTGTATGAAAGACAGTACCTGTCTTTATTAAAAAATTAATGTGCGTATTATAATATTAAACAATTTTTGACATGTTTTTAAGCATCAATTCATACCATGTACCGCATTGCACTAAAATAACTTACTGATATATATACGCCGTATATGAAAAGTAGTCGTTCAGTTTTGTTAGATCAACGTGCATATCGCTGCAAATATCGCGGCCAATAAAAATTATTTTTATTCCTGGAGCAGTGGGAGGTCGTTCACATGCCGCTTATCAACCTCCAAGACATTCCAACGAATCGGTTGAAGCGATAAGAGAGAGTAGTTACTGCGTTCAGCATTTTGGCGTCAGTGAAACTAACTTACGGCACATTGTGAAGGCTAGTTTGGTGTTTTTTCCAATTGCAGTACCGCCAGTAGTTGCTCGAATGTTGTAGAGCGACGACTCATATTTCACACACGCACTATGTCAAAAAAAGGCCCAGATATCCAGATCCGACTCCTGCAAGTTTATTTTTATGGAGTTATTTGAAAAGAAAAATGTACACACTCCAGTTGAAAGTAAGTTTCAGTATCTGGTTCTTATAGAAAGGTATTCATTCCTGACCGATCCCCAATGTGCCAAGATTTTTTTAATTATTTCAGAAACTATATGAACTATTAAAATATTAGAGATTTAAATATTTTCTAGTTATTAGGCCATTAAACATTCAGCACTGCGCGGTCTATGCGATTATGCATATACGTGTTATATTCCTAGTGGGTCTAATTTACTTTGGGCGTTTCAAAACTGTTAGCTACGTTAATTGTTTTCATTTCGGAGCAAAAATTCTGCCATTTCATTGTTTTCACTCGTATTTGCTTTTATTTTTTTTATTTTAGTTTTCTATAAACAAAAAATAAAAAATAGAAAGAAATTAAAGACTTGCTGATTTGCCCGGAAATGGTTGAGTGAATAGATGCTTAAAATATATAAAGTTAGCAAGTGTAATAATATATATGCTACTTAAACAAGCAACGAAGTAATGTGTGTGTAGGTGTATGTGTGTGCCCTCATACTACTATACACGTTAAGTTATGTATGTTTGGCGCCAATAATAAACTGAAAATAAACTTGTGTCTAACATTTTAGTTTAGAGTTATTTCGAAATGAACAACGTGCTCAATCAATAAATGATATGAGAAAAATATATTTTCTATTTTCGTGTATTAATGCGAAAAACTCGAGGTAAAATTAAAATAGTTTTAGACAGTAAACGCTCAACTTGTTAATGAAAAACTACCCTAAAGAACTGAATGCGAGGGAGAACGCATTAAAAGAAAAATAATGTTAATTTATTTCATCGATTTTTTTAATTTACATCTAAGTTTTCAAAGTCAGGATAAATATAAAACTCACGAAGAAGGAAATTTAGCAAATGGACTTTCAAATTGGTTATTGCGAATCTTTCTGTGAGCAAAAGTTTTAAATAATTCGAGTCAAGTGTAAGGAAACCTTTTTTACTTTAGGTTCCTAAGTCGTAAGTATCTAACTTACATAGAAAAATGTCTACTTATTTGAATTTTAGTATATCAAAGCGCATTCTAATTTAGTGTCACTTCTGAATAATGACAAAAATGCATTAAATATTTGGTTGTCATTTAATTCCAATATTTTAACATGCCAAGGACTTCTAAAGAAGCTTGTTTTATTTTTATTTCTGCCAAAAATTGAATTTTTTAATATTGAAAATAAATGTGTGCAAAAATTTTTAAATAAAGTTAAATGCTAAGCCTAGCATAAGTATGTTTACTAAACATTCTGATCATGATCGTCTCGGCAAAATAGCCATGTAATCAAATAAGAATCTTAGGATTTTGCGTTGGCAAACGCATTCAAGTTTTGTTCTTTTCTTAATAGAAAATTGCTTCAATAAAAGTCTTACAACTCAGATTAACTTTTTAACAATCTGAAAACATTATTCTTACCATAAATCAATTAGGCAGATGAATAAAGAATCTCTGCAAGTTTTCCCAGTAACAAATAGAGGACAGAGGAACAAGACATGATTCTGAAGATGATTAGGAAAATGGTGAGACAATGAAATACTTTTATAAAATGACCTGAGTAGATAATATCTTATTTTTTTTTAAATTCAACTACAGCCTCAAAACCGGAAGCTATAAAATAATTATTGGATATAGTGTGGAGGTTTGTCCATTAATAAACGAGCAGTTATAGCTACCGTACGAACTACAGTTGCAAACAGGCCACTTCAACCGATGTTTTTCAGAATGCAAGGTCCTCAGTAATATTTCTTATATTTACCGTTGATTAGTCGCATTGTAGACGAATATAAGGTCTTGGCTGATTATCTTGTATTCTTGTTTTGAATCGTATTTGGCCTAAGACAAGGTCTCCCCAAATTATCTTGTATTATTCGCAGTTAGTGTTGGGTTTTATTAGCTCTGAAGTGAAGCACTCTAGTTCAGCTCACTTGACTGAATTAGTTCGTCAATTTTATTCATTGGCTCAGCAGTCAGTAGTGTGTTTTGTGTCAGTAACTCATGTTTCAGTTGCTCCTGGGTCTAGTAGCTTATGTATAATTTCTCTTACTACAGCAGGTAACAGAAATATATTACTTAAATAATTTTACAACAAAGAATACAAAAACATAAGAAAATCTAACAATTTCTATATTAACAAAAGTGTATGTGTGTGGAAAATACAAACACGAACTATGTACTATGAGAACGTGTAGTAAAGAACTATAACTAAAGATCATAAGCGAAAACAGAAAGATGAGGACTAAACTATGAAGCTTAAAACATGCAGCGCGGTGAGCGGCTCACTTTGTTCAGTTGAGTTGTTAGTTCAATTAAACTAGTTTGTTCATGAACTACGCAACTGTAATCGAAGTTATTCTATATTCTTTGCCATACACAAGGCTTCCCAAAATTATCTTGTATTTACCGTATATTGGTAGCATGGCAGACGAATATAAGGTCTCCTGAAATTATCTTATATTCTTCGCATGTAATCATATTTAACCTGGAAAGACTGCATGTAACCACAGCTGGAAAATAATAGTGTTTTACAACATGATTCGCTAACAAGCGGGTAAAATAATAAATATATTTTTAATAACACACCATCTTTCTCCAACTTCATTTTAATATAAAACATTTCCAGATTTTATAAAACAAAATAAAATTTAAAATAAACTTTCTTTAAATGTGTTTTTCTTCTTTACCACATCATTAACAACATAATCATCTCCGTAATGCAGTCACGGTCGTGGCCATTAAAAATGTTTTTCTTCGCTTTTTCCATTGCAGCTAAAATATCAGGAAAAAACTTACAGCGGAAAAAAGTAATAACTTCGGACATAAAAGCGTACAGCAAATTAAAAAAGGGAAATATTTTTTTTTTCTTTTGTTATAAAAATTAAAAAAATAAAGTAAACAAACCAATTAGTGCTTCTGTATACATAGTACAGTGTCTAGCAAAAGTCCTTTAAGCATCCTAGGTTTCGAAAATTACTTTAGTAAGAAAAATTATAAACATTTTACTAATGATAATGGTGAATATAGTTTAATGATCTTATCTTTTAATTTTTTTTTATTAATTACAAAGTTTTTCAAGAACCTCCAAATGTCTCATAGTGTGACTGTTTCTAGCGTAGGGTAAGATTTATTTGCTCTACTCTTGGGGTTAAAATTTGACACTTTTAAATATCTGACTAACTGTAGATAATATTTAAATTGACAATGTTTGAAGGAAACTCTTTAACTGTGATTCAAATTGTAAATAAAGAACTCTTGATTTAATGTGCAGTGGGTTAGGTTTTATAAAATTCTTTGGTAATAGATCTCAACTATATTAATTTAATAATAAAACATTCAACATAGTCAAATGTTCACAAAGGGTGGTCAACCAGTTCGGGTCGATTATGGCTGCTTGAGGCGCTCATGTAGTTTTCACGACGTGTGCCAATCTGAATTAACTGTCGAGGCGTTGTCTGTTGTGAGATTACACCTCCTAACGAGCCTAAGCATGGCAATTTACACACAATTGAATGCTTGGCTTACCTGTATATGAAAATTTTAAGGTTAAGTAGATTAGATGCCAGACATTTCGGATTTTTCAATTATGTGTAAAGAATGTGTTTGCCAAAAAATTACTTCTGTGGAAGTTGTCATTATGAGGAGACAGAAGATAATTTGGTATCATCTCCTGTGCCTCTGTTCTGACTTAAAGAACCAACGTTGGACTCATAGCGGGCGTAGGTCCTTCATCAGTCTCTGCGAACTGTCGCAGTTGAAAATAACGCGAATTCAATCCTTCATTAGAAGTTGCAACTGCCTAAAAGTTGACTCCACATCGGAATAGTGGCCAGTCAGTTTTTAATTTTTCGACTTAACTTTACTTTTCTTGACATTCCTTTTTTTCTCTATTCTTCTCTCACGTAGTCAAAACAAAAGGAACCTATGTGAGCCTGTTTTGCAAGGGGCCTGTTAAACATAAGCTAATCCGGCATCCGATTAAAAATCAACGATTTCCCAAAAGTAAATTTTTCATATAAAATGTATTTCCCCGAAAAGTGAAGCTCGGTGCATTTAGAAATAAAAATATTAATTTTGATTGCTTTTTTAATTCCGATAAAGTATTTTACAGTAACTCATGTTTCTTATGAGACTTGCGTTTTTCTCCGGACAAAAAAACATAAAAACTTACAGGCTGGCAGCCGTATTATTTGCAAACAAAACAAATGTTAAACCAGTGTGCACTGCTAAGTAGCAGCCATTAATTTTTTTTTGCATATTTTTCTTCCCACTTATATTCGGTCGTTGCGTTTTCCCTATAATTCTTATTGTAATTACAAGTTGCGGGAGGCCAGCAGCTGCAAGTCTAATGATTCTTTGCAATTTGATGTATTCGGCGGTATTTTTTTTATTAGCTTGCAGTTCCTTTGCTTCATTATTTGTCTTCTGCTGAGTGTTCTTCTCTTAACTTATGAAATTTCAAACCACATCAGAAATGAATTTGCAACATTTAACACAATGACATCTTTGCTATTGCCTTTTTACTACGTTGTGTTTTAACTAGTAAAACTTAAAGCTGTTGTTGCAAAATAACAAACCGAAAAGGAGTAGTAGGAAATGGTAAAGAAAGACCGCGACGTATTAACGGATGCTAAATTATGATGTTGCTTATTATGTGAGTATCTTGTTGTGAAGGTTTTGTTTCTTTCCCGAACATACACACAATTACACAGCCTGTAGTAATAAGTAGACGGGATTTAATACTTGTAATTTTTAATTTCTTGGAGGAAACGTTAAAATTTATGTTTGTTGATTTGACTTATTTTTATTTGTAAAAGTTAATTGCCTTTAAAACTTTGCAACTGGTCTCTACTGCTATGTTAAGGCCTCTGGTCATTGAATATTTATTTAATATTTAAAGTATTCGTATGTAAATAGAAGCTGGTTATTTATTTGTCTACAGGGCAGCATTGACCCTAACAGACAGGCACTAAGAGGATAACATGTAAATTTATGTGGTACTAATGATTATTAACCCTTATAGCTAAAAGTTGAGTATCAAATTTGGTTAGTAGGTTACTTGTGTACCCCTAATTGGCATCCTAAAAATGTTTTATTGAAATTCTAACATAATGAAGCGAACCTACTAACATCAATTTTGTGAGCATAAATAACATTTTTTTATCCCCTGAATACCTTTCTTAAAAAAATATAAAAAAGCAACGCTGTTTTTTTTTTGTTAAATAGGCTGCCTTGAAACAGGAAAAATGGTTTTAGATTTTTGCCTTCAGCGAGGTGGATCGCACTTTTGTAACAGCTGATTAAACCGTGTTATTTGTAAGAAATTATTAATTTAATTTTCGAAAGTAGCATTCAATGTTTTAGTTACTTGTAGCACTAGTGGATTCAATTTTATAGATTTCTGCAATGTTGTAATTAAATTTTTCATAATAACTTGATTTTTTAAAGAATATTTATTAAGAGTGTCATAACTTCTGTAATTGTTTCCAATATATGGAAACATATAAGACATTAAAATTCATATGGAGTTAAGCTCCATTTTTATAAAAATAAAACTTAATAATTTTATCAATCAGGTGAAACTTAGTGTGTGCTTTTTATACGAGTATTTAATTTGTGAAGTCATTGTTGGCTCTGCACGTTTTCATATTACAATTTATTAACTAATAGTAATTTAATAAATAAAATAAATTATTTAAAATCCACAGTAGTTTTGATAAATTGTGACATTTTCACTAATGATATTTTTAATTAAAAAAATTATAAATTGCAAATTAAGTAAAATATGTGACACAAGAAAGAAACAAAAAATATAATAATTGCACAAATTCAAAAACGATATTTTATTAAGGCTGCTCATTTGAACGCTAAAAGTTTACAGGACTTGTTTAATGAACAGGCATTATTTTTGTAATTTTCAAAAATTAATGTCAAATTTACACAAAAGTCAAATCAAAATTTAAATTATTTAAATACTAAAAATATGAAAACCTGAGAAAGTGTTTTAATTTTTATATAAAAAAAGAGGAGAAATAATAATTGTTTAAGTTGTCTGAAGGAAAATTGGCCCCTTGCATATTATAATAACTTGGTACTTCCAGCGAATTTCCTCAGAATCCTCCTCTAAGGTGACTTATGTCTGTCCGTGATATATTGGGCTTTTATTTGTGCAAAAACTAGGCAATTGCTTAGCAAATGTTGCGTCGTTTTAATTTCTTAATTGCATGCCCCGCAGGCGGTACTAATTGCTATATTTTCAAAGAAAGAGACAAAAAGACCTGTACAGAGAAGAGTTACTGGGTTAAAGTGGTCCACATAAATTCTCCTCTTAGTGTTTACATGAAAATGATAAACATATTTTACACCTAAAACAAAAGGATTATATTATTTTATACGCCGAGTTACTAATACCCCATGCAAAAAAAAGGGGGAGCGGATTTTAACCCTCCTTAAAATCAATTCCGAACATACGTTCTCAAAAAGCAGATCTCGTATACTTTTTGTTGTGCCCTCTGACGGAATCCGTTGTGATAGCCATGTTTTCTTTTGTGCTTTACAGTGTAATTAGTTAGGAAGAGACCCACTTATTAATGTTCTTTCGAATAGAACAGAATAAAATGTATATATTGTGATTTGTTAGCTTATTGTGTAGTTCAATATAATTCAATAAATATTTGACTTAGACCAGTTTCGCAATTAGCACTAAGTAAGTTCCATATAATGTTTAAATTACAACCGACACCTAATAGGTAATTTTTGACGATAGCATAAAAATTACGCTAAACTAATTTACTTTAATGTAATGTGGTGTGCAGTAACTGATAAACGTCTTTTTTAGTTGACATTTTATTTCATACTTACATACATATGCGTAATTTCATGATAACATATTTTAGAATTTTCTTTCTTTTTAAGTGAGATTCACAATTTAAAAAATTAATATTATAAAGTCTCGAATACGGACCTGGAAAACTGAAGTTTTTTTGCGACACGGTCTTCTTTCCCTACTCATTTTTCCAACCTCATTATCTGGGTTGTGTACAATGGCACTTCATTATAACATGAGGATGTAGGCAGTTGTGCAACAAAGGAAATGAATTACTACAGAAAAGGTTACAAAATTCGTTTTGGTGTCAAATATATAAAATAAAAAATATTAATTTTCTGATGTGAACTTCAGCGGCATAGCTGTTTTGGTGTTAAATTTTTTATTTTTATTTAATGAATATACTTCATTGCAGTCATTGTATATTTATAATTTTAAATTCGTTCGAGATTAGTTGTGTGGTCGATATATATATATATATATATATATATATATATATATATATTTTATAGTTTTATATAGGAATTGTATGTATATTTTAGCTGCCATATAAATGAATGTTAACTGCAAATAAATCAACATAAATATTTAAATATGCCTTCTCCCAACCACCTCGATTTTGACAATTTTTCAATAGCTAATCGTAATCTGATTTTAGAAAACGGTTTAAATTACCACATCGCTTCTATCTCTAACTCCATCAGCCCGTTTCACAAAAATACAACAAACAATATGCAATTGGAACATTTTGCTATGAGAAGCAGCTACATACATATGTATGTGTCTGTGTATGTGCTTCTCTACAACACTTCTGTTGCCACTGTTTGAGCACTCGAGCCATTCATACCATAAAAACCTCATACAATTACTATGTAAAATTGCATATTTTTCGTATTATAGAAATAGAATTTGATGCTACAACAAAAGCTACCAAATACCGAAATCCATATGCTCACTCACACGTACCTAAAAACAGTAATGTACATACAAACGCACAAACAACAGACAAAAGTGATTGTGAGCATGTGGAAGGAAACTGAATAAAAACTGCTTTCACATAAAACGGAAATAGTATCGCATGAAATTTATTACCACTCTTGAGAGCCATAAAAAAGGAAGTTGTACACAATATAATTTTTTCTTGTAACTTTTTATTTTTAAAATATTTTAGAATTTTTTTTTTGGTTATGCGAACGTGTATAGAGAAGCACAATCATACACATACACGCGCACACATACAGACAAAGCACTACGTTTAGGAAGAATGTTAGAGAATGTTGTTACAATTTTATATAAAATATTTTTTTATTCAAATACTCCAGTACTTAATTGTATGTACAGTGATTATCAAAAGTAGTGGGGTTACTTAAAATTTACTCCTTGAATGGCAGTCGCATCAGTGAAAACTAACTTCCTTTCTACTGGATTTTAATCTACATCAACCCCTTTGTACTAAGACCAAAGTTAATAAGACACTTAGGAGAATTAAAAGGATTTTGATTAAAGATCTCACATGGTAGATCTTAGTGTTGCTGCTCTGAGCCGGCGAGTTACATACTAAATTTTATCCGAACTCCTTTTTATCTTTTCTGAAACAAGCTAGTATCCTTGCCAAATTATCTGCTTATTTTCACCAGTTTGTCTGACCATAATTACTAAAGTATTAAGAAGAACTAGAATTGTCTTATGATTAAAATTTGTTAAACCTAATGAGAAGCTTAGAATTAATTAATTAAAATTTTACCAAAACTGCAAATTAATTAGCAGTCATCAGTTTTGCCACGAAATCTCTCTCTCCTGGCTAATCTAAAAACTAATCTAAAAACTTTTTGGCAGCAACTTAATTTCAAAAAATATAGATTTTATTGCGATTTGTAAAGAATATTCAAAAACACTTCGTTACTTTTGGAATTTTATTAAAAAATTCAATAATATAGTAATTAGTATTAACGTTCCTATTGAACTTAAGTTTCAATAATAATAACTTTAGGATTTTGTGGCATACTGCGGCATTAGATATTAATCAGAAATTCTATGAAATTTGTATTGAAATGTCTATCAATATAATTCTATATAGTTTTTCGTAAGTCTTGCACCCGTAAATAGGCGATAATATAAACGTTTTACCAATCTGGTTTCTAATCCGGCCAATAGATATCTACCTTGTTTTCAATAAATTATAAAATGTTGGCAGTGTAATTCAAACCGGTGGAAAAAATTATATAAAAATGCATACAAAGCAAAATATAAAATTTTTTATTTATTTTTAAATTTAAGATGCGAGTAAATATTCTTTCATTTTATATTTAAAGCCATCCTGATTCGAAATGAATATCCCTAGATGCACATATTTAAATAGGATTCCTTATTGTAATAAAAAAATCAGATGTCAAATGGAATTTAATGTATTTTCACAGATGTGGATACATTTTTGTTCCGCACTGTCTCTGGAGTTTACATGACGCACACAGTTTATGCAATTTTATTTTCAAAATCCTTTTCCTCAATATTTCTCAAATCACTTCTTTTTTTCTTTAGTTGTCTGTTTTTAAGTTAAAATGAGTGAATATATGTATGGGCGTGTGTGTGTTTGTGCGTGTTATACAGTTGTTGTTGGTACATGAAGTGAACATTAATATAAATAATTTTTCCCCCATTCCTTTGGCATAAAATATTGCATCACACAAGCGTTGAAGGCTAGGATTTTATGCTTCAACATTTTAATGTGCAACATAAATTAAGTGAAAAGTACTTTTATACAATTTTCTATCACAACTGCGACATTAATTTGCAAACACAAAGTTCTACTAAAATTTGTTGCTCACAGAAATGCTTAAGACACATAAAGTGCTCTTCCTGCTTTCTAGCTCTCTATTGATAAAATATGTATAAACTTTTTTGACAAACTTTTGCTCAAGCAGTTTGAGAACATAATATTTCATGGTTGAATTAATACTGGTTCTCACGTGCAACATATTTAACTTTATCGTTGTTGTACTTTTCTTTTTTTTTTTTGTAAATGTATCACTTGAGGCAGAAACAATTTGTCAATTGATTCTAAGCGATTATTATTTGCAAAGAAAAAAGTTATAAATTAGCAAATTGTAGCTAAGAATTGTTTGGCATAAAATATTGTTTGAATGTAATTGGTTGATAGCATGACAACTTGTTGGCCAGGAAATAATGTAACAAGGATAGTAAAGGATCTTTTATGTTAATTTAAAATATATTTTTGGGAAAATGTTTGTAAACGTATTAAGAAATGCAAAATATGCTACAAAAAGTAATATGCACAAACTTCAATTAAAACCTGCAATATTAACTGACAAATCAATGCAAAAATTAGCAGAACTTCTGAAATGTATAAACACTTTGTCTTTGCTTCTATAGACACCAAAAAATACATGCAAATGCATATTTGCAGTATCCCTGATCATGATAATTGGCTGACTTTTTTTTTTTTGTCGTGCTAGCTTGGTTAAATACGACACTGTGCACTGCTTCAAAATTTAACTCCAATTCATAGCCAGATTTCCTACTCAAATTGCTATTAAAATTATTCTATATTGCTACATAAAAAAAAACTGAAGGATATTGCATGTCCTGGGCGATAACATTTTACATACTCCTCTGGCGGCAAATAAGATGGAAGCCTTTTAATATTTTAGCTGCTGTATTCGTCCAGGCCGGTTTTAACAGAATTATCTACCGAAAATACTTGTCCCACACACCAAATTATGTTTAACAAGCCAACAGCTTTTCTTTAAGAACTAGACCTTCCTGGAGTTGAAAAGTCTAAAAAGATTTAACAACTTGTGTGTTCAAATGATATTTTAGTTCATCACATGCGGATGGTAAAGATCATAGAATTATGTGTGGAATGTTATGTGAGAGACAAATTTGCATTAGCTTTCGAACTAGTTTCAGAACCCTATTACCTTTTATCGTAAAAATACTATTATTAATTTACAATAGAAATTTATTTAACAGTAATATCCCTTTCATCATCATACTAGCAGTTTGTCCAGGACCTGCCTCACTTGCTGAACTATGAGTAGTTCTTGAGTTTGGCTGTGTTAATGCAATTTGATTTTCCATTTTCACCCTGTGCTCATTTTATTGATGTATGACTTGGTGTTTAAAGCGTTGTACATCACGAAATGATTTGACTTCGACTTCTAACTGGACACGTAACTCGGATACCATGGTAGCCATTGATGAAAACAACTTGATGAAAGAAAAGGTGTTGCAGTCGTAATTACACAACGTAAGAAATGTAAAATTTCATTTACTCATTTTTATTGTTTAAATAAATATGTTCTGTTTTTAATTTATTAGCCACAAATATTCTATGTGACAAAACTTTTGTGGCAACACCTGAAACTCTATATCATTACCTGTCATGATACTGAAAATCTAATTAAGACATCACTAATACCATTATTGACAATTATCATGTGATGACAGCAAAAATCCTGCTTGTGACATGAAAATCGTACTTGCAGTATAAAAAAAAACTGCACGATAACAAGAACGCAAAGCAAAACATGCCAATTTTTTTAGTACTGACATTTGTGAGTTTGGGTAGGCGGATGGCTTGTAGTAAAAGTAAACTAATGGAAGAACGAGGTCTTAATAACTACAATTTTAGGTTCAATAAAGTTAGTTACATGAAATGAATACTAAGAAGTAAAATAATAGAATAAGGCATAAAGCAACTGCGCTGGTAAAAATAAATACACTTTAAACAAAAGTTTCAGGTTTTACTTCAAAAACTTCTTCCGAGAGGCTATATGAGCACCGTACGAGCCTATTTACATGTGGTAGGCTCTCTCCACCTTTTCAGTTTTATTTTAAGCAATTTTGCTTGGTGTACGGATACGTACTTAAGCAGCCGCTGACTATCCGTCCGGCACACGTTGCAACTAATTTTCTTCTACTTCTTAGTCTACATAAACTATTTTTCTATAATACTTTTATGCCCGATCTTCGGCCTAAAGGTACGCCTTATGGCATCGCCTTTATTATTCAAAACTAACATCGCGACCGTTGATCTAATAAATAAGTCTAACGGTAGCATTCCCAGCATTGCTTCGATGGCCTGTATTAATGCCTGGCGCATTGCACTAAAAACAACTTACTATTAACTGAATCATATGTCACACATTATTGTGTAAATCCAGAATGCACCCTTATGCCACACACTGGTTTACTTTAATGCCTAGATCCTTTGCCTTTCCGTACTTCAATCCAATGAGCTCTTTCCAGGCAAGTTCCTTATCCAAACTAACGACTAGATAATTTACCTTCTTAGACGCTTTGATTTCCGACCCGAAAAGCATTAGGGATTCAACCTCTATACCCTTCCTCTTTCGAATGAAGAACATAGCATTTAGGATTAATCCTTGCCCATTGCACCATAACTAGGTTCTCATGAGCGTCTGTCTCTCTCATACAATCTTGAATAGCCTTAATAAACTTTCCACCAGCCATAAGTGCCAGATCAGCGGCATATGTAATCCTATGAAATCCTATTGAGTCTAGTTTATAAAAACCATTGACCAAAATACCCCGGATTTTGGCTCACTTACGTCAGAGACTTATAGCCCTAGACCGAAGAAGACGCTATCCTCTGCACAACAATAGATAGAACTGAAAGCTCGACATGAAAAAACATTGAGAAAAATAAGGAGTAGTGTTGGAGAAAGTACGAAGCCTTGCGGTGATTATGAAGTCACCTTCAATTGGTTTAATGTTCTCGTAATCTAAATTAAGTTTCTTGATAAATAGGCTCTTGACTTGCAAAACGCCGCAAAAAGAAATCTCGAATAGTTAAATCGAGCAATCTTTCCGGCCAATGCTAATCGGCAAAACGAGAGATAAGACGACCAAGAAATGCAGCCTTCAGAATTTCGTGCGGTATGCGTCGTTGTTCCACCATGTTCTCCAATTCCAAATCATTCAATTGAGAAAGAAAAAAGTCGTTGGGCATGACTCTCTAGCGCTAGCCGGTTTTCGACATAAGTCATTATACGTAATATTCCGTATCCTTGCTTGAGCTCCAGCATAACTACGGATCTGCGTAAATATATTTGACAAGAAATTCATTAATATACGATCAATACGCATATAAGTTTTTCGAAGTTGTGAATTATAAAAAGTGGCAGCAATCTGTTTTACTTCGCCAACACCATCTAAATGAAATAAATAACTTGTTCTATAGGTGTGACGCCCAGTGTTACTATTTCATCCGTTATGAACTCTTCGATTATATTACAATCACATATACAATGTTTGAAGGCTTTTGATATAACTGCCCTCTAGCTACGCGATAATAAAAATTTGCTTTGTAGAGGGGATGTTGCACGCCTGTCTGAAATGACAATTATATCTAAAGGCTACTTATAGTTGGTAAGCCATTCTAAAAAATTCATAAAAATCAGCAAAAAACTTATTTAATTAAATTGTTACTATGAAACTTTGGAAATTATAAAACCTTAAAACATTAATTTAATTCTCCAAACATTCGAATCAATGGCCCTCTAGTCCTCATATGCACTCATTTGAATGTAGAGCCATGTTTCTAGAAAGTATTTTTCGTTAAAAATTCCCAGTTGATAAACAAAAGGGAAACATAAATACATTCCCGTGTTTTGATTTACAGTCATTATATTCCAACGAAACTTTTCTACAAGTGCATGGAATAACATATAAATATTTACCAGGTAATGCACGCCCAACTCTCCAACAAAATAAACTAGAAAATATTGTAGTGTTGGAGTATATTTAACTTTTTGTTACCACATTTCTGTTAGTTTAGTCATTGAACCATTCTACACCTGTAAATATGTGTTGTAATTTACATTTGTGTACGTTTGTATGCTCACGAGTCTGTATTCATACTCGCAAGTTGCTTAATGAATGCGGCAAAACAAAAACAGAGAAGAAAAACAAACTAATGAAAACCCATTTTAATTAGCTGGGTATAATAACAAAAAAGGAAAAAGGTTATATTTGTTGTATGTGCCACGGAGTATGTAGAAGGCATGAGTGATGATTAGCAGCAACATCAGCAAAAACAAAAAATGTAAAAAAAGGTAGAAGGCAGGCTAAAGGTAACTTCTTGTTAATTCATACGAAAAAAATGTGAAAAAACCTGAAGTACGTGAGTTCATTTGACACAACTATTTGTGTACAAGAGTGTGTATGTACACATGAAGTTACTAATACCCTGAACGAAACTTCATACTTCTGAATATGTTTGTGTGTGTGTGTATGTGTGAGTGTGTGTGTGTTATAGGAAAAAGAAAACTAAATCAAATAATGACGAAGTAGAATTTGAGATAATTTTTAATATGGATTTTTTTCACTAGTGAAAAATGGAAATACACTCTGCTTTGCATCTAAGAAAAAGAGCTTCTAACAGGATTTGTTTAATCTGCAGCAGTAACTCAATTTGTTTAAAATAATCTGGTTTATTTTTGGTATTTTTGTTTTAATATTATTATAAAAAAATTTCGAGAAAATGCGCGATAATTTTTCTAATAATCTGGACTATTTTAAAATTTACGCTTTAATACTTTCAAGTTTATTTTGAATGACCTGGTAACCAAAATCTACCTGCATTATTCAAGCCAATAAATGAAATTAGATTTTTTTTTCGTTTCAGAATTTCCCACTTCAGGACATTAAACTGGATTTGCATCTGCTGCCAACATAGTGTGAGTAGAATTGGGAATTTGCTATTTCCCGATAATCGTTTTAAGAAAATGACAAAGTTGTTCTTATTACAACAGCATATACACTGCGAAGCACTTAAGTAAGGAATTGTTTTTTATCAATTTTGGATGAATATATATTGTAAACCAGTTATTGCCTTCTAAGGGCAATATTCATACTACTAATTTGGTGAAAATATTGAAGGGATTTTGTTATTTTTCTTAAGAAAAATTTCTTAAAACTTTAATGTTTTTATGCCGCATTTGGGTCTAAGGAGTTCCAAACATGAGACGCTTAAGTTTCTCTAAAAAAACTAACTAAAAAATTGCTTTTTTTTATTAAAATGGGTTGGAATAAAATTTAGCTACGAATGCATTTTAAAACTTAAGAAAAATTAGTTTTTTTAATATACCTATATATATATATTAAATAAAGAGCTTTTATGCATCACTTTAGTAACGAATTTTTATATTTGAAGAAAGTTCACCATAGTTGCTCCGAACTACATTGAAAGCTATTATGGTAAAAATGTGAAAGCATGCATCAAACTGGTACCAACGTCTAGAAAAGGCACACAATTCGTAGACTTGCTTAAAATTCGTGCATGTCCCAGCGACATTGGACTCTTACCACCAGGCCTTTAAAACAGTTGATTCGTGAGCAAGATGTAAAAATTTTATATTGGCATCTCTTAATATACTGGAAAATGGCGGAGGGTGGCTTGTTAGAAAAGTATACGACGGTTTCTAAAGGCGGTAATAAAAAACCTCAATATCATAAAATTATATCGGAGCGCTCTATCGCTCAATGCCTAACTGAATTTTTTAATTATTGTCTAATAATGCTGGCATCTACCATTACTAAATTTAAATATTTTATTATTATTATTATTAAAATTTAACTGAACTAACGATTAAATGTAAAGTTTTTTTTCCTCTTTTAAATGATACATATTAAAAAAAACTGTTAACTTATTATACTATGCTACAAATTCCGGACAACTTCAAAATGTTTCATCGTTTATCTGGGCCGCTGAATTCATATCTGCCACCAGTTTTTTGCTATCAGCCATAGTTTTTGAGATATACCGTTATATGATAAATGCAGGTAGTTGCACGGCATATGTTACCATAACTGGAGAAGCGTTTGGCCTGTTTTGGTAAATTAAAAATACAAATATCTATAATAAAATTACCTTTAAGGTATGTTAACTAACATTGTCTTAAAATCTACCTAGTAGTATCAAAGAAGTTGTGCAAAAAAAAAAACGTTTTAATATTTAGTTTTTAAAAGTTCATACAGCTGAATAAATTCTGAGCAAAGAGAGCCTTGCTCACAATTAGGTGACATTACCTAATTTTTACTAAAAAAACTCAGCTGTTATTTAGCAATTTTTGCCGCTGTTACATCTGGTTAGGTAAAGTCGAGTAGAGGAGCCAGTTATTAGACATGCCCGTAGACATGCAATTAATCCGCTGATATAGATTGCTGTACGCTCTCCACTAGGAAACCAAAAAAGGGCCATGCAGTGAAGTTCCTCAAAATCCTACTCTTATTCTACTAAGGTGTCAATCGTTAAAAACGACTGAATATTTAATTGGGAGAAATCTTTCCAGTAGCACAGAACCTGTTCCATCGCTTCAATGTCCTAATTGTATGCACTGCAAAAGGTGTTATCTGCTCTAGATCGAACCATATGCGCTTGAAAACTTGAGGGTCTTGTTAGTGAGTCGAGTGATTTGGGTCAACACACAAAATTCAAAATTTTCCCCCGTTTCGTTGATCCCCACTGCGATATGAGTTATCTTTGTCTAATTTTTTGTAACTTAGTCGCAGTAGCCTTTGATTTGATTGCCACATTATTTATTCGTTCATTACCAAAAAAAAATCCCAGTGGCCTGGCACGCAGATGATACGCAGTCTCCCACTTATCCAGTAGTCGTTATCGTTCTTTTTCAGACCAGTAACGTCCTTGTTTTTACGCTTTCGAACTCAATTGCCTTGATATTAATTTGGCCATGAGTGAAGAGGTTCTCTTGTGTAGAATTTTGGAACGAATTTCCGTCATCCCTTGTCAAGTTTGGTTTGGAGACAAACCGGTTTCGGCTATGTGCCATCTTCAGTGTCATTTTTCGTTCTCTTCTGTTGCTCTTATAGTCTCACTTAGCCATCTTATGTATTTCGTGATTACCGTATGACTGAGAGAAGGACAGTGTCATGATTAGAAGGTCGGAAGTACATTATGGTCTCTGGTACATCTATAATGATTTCCAGTCCTATTTTCCTCGCATGATAGAGCCGTTCGTTTAGCAGCTGGTCTCTACAGGCATCTGCGTTTCGGCTTGACCAGGAGTTTCCGTTTGGTATCAGCGTGTTTTATAGGTAGCTTGTACCTGGCTGTTGGTACAACAAGAAAAAAGAAGTAAATTAGAAGATATTCATGTTAGAATTATTCTCCGCTATACCAAGTGTGAGGAAAACAGATATTGAAAGTTTAAGAATTAAACTAGAATATTTTTTTAATAATTAGTATACAGGGAAAGGCACTGAAAACTATTGTTGAAAATGTTGTTGAATTAAGAGAACCTGGGATATTCTTAATTCATTACCCAATATTCTAGCTATTTTATTTTTATAATAGTGAACAAAAAAAAAAACAACTAGTTTACTAACCACACGTTTGAACAGCGCAAATTTACGAGCCTAATTTGTTGTGCGAGTTTGCGAGTGCTGTGCAAATTTAAAACTTTTTTACACTTCATTTCTGAGAGTGTAAAAATACATAGTTAGCAAGGCTTTTAAGCGTTTTTATGAGTATACTTACGCCTTTTTTTCATTTGAAGAAGAAATTTTACACGGTGACAAAGAAGTCCAGTAGGATTCATATCAATTACGCGGAAGTATTCATTCACAGAACGTTTCTTTTAATGGCATAGCTCCCTTATATTTAGAGTATTCAATTGTGGTATAAACAATAAGTGATTATAGTCCTGTAGCGGGCAACATTAACTGTAACATTCTGGCAAGCATCAGTTGTAAGGAATACGGAACAATAATGCCAATGGCCCATAAAGCACACCCAGTACTGACTTTCTCTGGATGCAATAGTTTTGCAGCAGTTTTGCTTATTCAAGCAAACAAAAATAAGTGTTATTCAACCAAAAATAAGCATCAACACTGAACAAAAGTTCTTGTGAAATTCGTGATCAACAGAAACTTCCATTTGAGCTCATTCATCAAATTTTTATGCATGGTTCAGGCGTCAGTATATTTATGAGGAGATGGCCAACAAAACTAAGCATAAAAATATCAGCTTTCAAGGTGGCACACATATCGAGCAATATTGCCTACTTCAAATCAATTATTAATGTATGGGGGGATATCGAAGCTGACCATTTACTTTCTGGATCCCTTTTCGACCCCCATTTCGCTCCTCAAATTGATTTCAGGGAACCGATCCGTAATCATAGCCACCTTACTTTCAATTGAGTCTCGTGCTATCTCTAGCCTTTACTCTTGACTAAAGTGATTTCAGACTGTCGACTGGTAACTGTCGACACTCTTCCTCATCACGGAGTCTTTTGTAATTGCTAGCATTTGTCTAAGGCTTAGTTCCCCCATGGCATTCACATCTAACAAGTGTCTGCCCGTGGTCTTAAGCCTTATGCTAGCCAGTGCTGGACATTCACGCACAATGTGCGCTACCGTCTCAGCCTCTTCCAGGCATAGTCTGCAAGTATCATCTTCTACGACTTTCATCTTAGCCAGATGGTACTTGAAGTTTCCATGTCCTGTCACTAACGCAGTGATCCTGCTTAAAGTAGCGCTATTATACCCGAGTACCTTGCTGGCCTTCCTGCCGAGGGGCTCTTTGAGCACCATTCTAGCCTGTCTACATGTGGTATTCTCCCTTCACCTAATCAGGTGTAATGAGTTTACACATTGAAGAACTTTAGCTCGCCCTAGGCCATTCCCCAGGGCAACCCTGGGTTCTGGTCCACAGAAATCCACATCAGATCCCCTTTTTGCTAGTTTGTCTGCTGCTTCATTCCCAGCTGTGCCTATGTGTCCCTTAACCCACATCAACGTCACCTCATTCAACGAGGCACGTCTGTTCAGTTTCAGAACACATTCCAGCACCAGTTTGGAATATACGTTCACTTGCCTCATGCGTTTTATAACTGACTGATTGTCAAGTGCAATGAGAACCCTTTTCCCATGCACTCGGCTTTCAAGCAAGTGATCCAACGCATACAGCAAACCAAACAGTTCAGCCTGGTAAACTGATACGTACCTCCCCAAACATAGACTACAGGACAAGTTCAGCTCAACTGAGAATACACCTGCTCCTGCCCTGCCACTCATAAGAGAACCATCAGTAAACATGCTGATGTCGTTCTCCATACACTCATTGTGTATAATGCCTTCCGCAATGAGTGTCCGATGCAGCCTCTCGACTACCTTTCTTCTACTCATGCGTTTCATCGGCATCTGAGCAGCCCTAACCTCTTTCCCAACGAGGTCCAGGATACTCTTATGCCCGATGTTCGGCCCAAAGCTATGCCAAACCGCATTCCTCCTCATTCGCAAAGCTGACAATGCGGCCGTTGACCTAAGGAATAAGTCTAATGGTAGCAAACCCAACATTGCCTCGATTGCCTGTGTTGGCGCCGTGCGTATTGCACCACTTATACCCATGCAGGCAACCCTATGAATCCCATCCAACTTACGCTTAATTGTGCCCTGACAGGCCTTCGGCCACCAACCCACGGATACGTAAGTTATAATGGGTCTCACCATCATTGTGTAAATCCAGAATGTAGCCTTCGGCGAGATTCCCCACCTACAGCCACACACTCGTTTATATTGATGCATAATCCTTTTTGCTTTCCGGGCCTTTGTTTCGATGTGTTCATTCCAGGTAAGTTCCTTATCTAGGGTAACGCGCAGATAATTCACCTTCCTGGACACATTTACTTCCGATCCGAAAAGCTTTAAGGCTTCAACCTCTATACCCTTCCTCTTCCGAGTGAAAAGCATAGCGTCGGATTTACTGGCATTTATGGTTAGACCCTGTTCACTGCACCATGTCTCAGTCACCATGAGAGCCTGTCTCATGCAACCTTCAGTAAGAGCATTTCTCACCTTTCCAAAAGCTAATCTTGTCAAAGGCGCCCTCAATGTCCATAAAAACGGACAGAGCAGCTCCGCCATTGAAAATTTCTCTTTCCGCTACTCTGACGAGCTCGTGCAGAGCGGTGTCAGTAGATCTACCTGCTCTATAAGCGTGCTGAATTCTACTCAAGGGCCTATCCATCAGCGTATGGTTCTCGATAAAGTCAGCCACCGCCCTCTCCATTGTCTTCAATAGAAAAGATGTTAGGTTGACCGGTCTGAAGGACTTAGCGTCAGTATAGTCCCTCTTACCCGGTTTGGGGAGAAAAACAACTTTAGTTTCCCTCCAAGCCACCGGAATATATCCCGTCGCTAGACAAGCTACGAATATTCCCTTAATCCTATCAAGCAGGGTATCTATTCCCCTCTGTAATAAGGCTGGGAAAATTCCATACATTCCAACTGCTTTGAATGGTGCAAAAGATAGTATTGCACTTCTGACACCATTCGGAGGTATTATCCTTTCAGCCTCAGCTCGTCTTCTCTCACTAGCCCCCCTATTTACAGGAGTCCATGAGTCACTCGAACTAAAGCTTCCAGGAAAATGAACCTTCATAAGCAGTTGCAATGTCTCCTCCACTGTCTCAGTCATGTGACCATCGCACTTGCGAATTAGTCCCATCCTAGAGACAGGGTCTTTAGATATTATCTTCAGTATTCTACATACTTCAGATGTATTTTTCTCATATTAGAGCAGAATTCCCTCCACGTACTTCGTTTCCGAAGACGTATTGTTCTCTTCATCTCTCTCTTCTTCTCCTTATACGCATCCCATGAGATCGAGTCTCTCTCCCTCATGTATCGGTTAAAGGTCTTCCTTGTTTCCTTTTTCATGGATTCAATTTCTCCGTTCCACCAAGGTGTCGGAACTTTTTCATCCACTACTATCAAGGGACAAGCATGCTCGAAAGCTAGCTTAACCGTGGAGTTCAATTGTTCCACCGTCCGCTCATTTTCGCCCGTGTTGCGATTCAAATCAATACTTCTAAAGTAAACTTGCAATATGAAATTTAAAGCTCATTTACAAAGGAACATATTTCAATGCTGACACGTATTTAAAAACCAGTTTTTCATGTTCGTGCGTATTCAATATTTAAGAATAATTATCTTGTGAAAAATATAGCAAAGGTGTCCTTGTTAAGTTCTTAATTTTTTTTAGTTAAAATAATTGCTATACGACCACATTCAGTATAAACACATAAAGTCGTTTTAAATATTTACCACATGCTAAAGTTTTTGAATTTATTTATATTTTTTTCAAACACTTATTTTGCATATGAAAAGAAAACTTAAAAGAAAACCATACGCTTTTCGGTATTTATGCTCTTATATTTACAAGCTTTATTTGAATATGACATAACAGCTTCAAATTTTCTATATATCGTTAACTGAAACGTAAAATGATAATATTCAGTATTTAATAAAATTTTGCTAGATTTGCAAAGATAGACGTGGTATATGAGGAAAGGTATTTATTCATTGTAACAAATATTGCAAAACTAGATAAGCTAAAAAAATTTGCGGAGCAGTCCAGGCTAACAATATTCAGCACTCAAAGAGATTTTAATTGCAAAGTTGCCAAATCTCACCTAATACGAAATTATAATTTCTACTTCCCTTGCAAGGACAGCAACATAATTTTTCAAAACCAATGCAGTATTTTAAAGATGTTAGAAACTCTGAAAGAACGGTTGTACGAACGCCTCACCGATAATGAACAAAAAATTTATGAAACCGTTGTGCGATTTTAAGCTCGCGGAATCATTAGAGAAAACGACTATGTGGTGGTAACTAATGAGTCGTTAAGAAAATTAGCACTACTGACAGATAAAATCTAGAGCACAAGAAGAAACGGTGTGTGTTCTAGAGCATAAATTACAGACCAAACAATTTGATATATTATTACTAGGTGGAGGTTATAAAAAGCCCCGTGTTGGAAGTTTTTAAGGCGAGAAAAATAAGGCGTAATGGTCGTAGCAATTTAGATTCAGCGATAAGGAAAACAAATGTGTCCTCAAAAACTTCAAGTTCTTCGGAAAATGAGTAGGGTTCTCGCCTATGGTGATAAATCGGCTTAACCGGGAAATTTATCGCCTTTTTTTACAGGTCGCGTTTTTAATTGAAAACTTCTTATCACTGCTGTATCCTTGTTTCCTGACACTTCTGCTTGCAATCCGCAATTTTGATTCGGGCAGAGGGGAACAAAAAAAATACGAGTATCGCCTTTTTTAAGCTTACAGCTCGCATTAATTGTGATATGAGTTAAATTCCCCCCACTCTTTTGCACGCTGTTTTAGTGAGTAGGTATATGAAATCCTTTATCCCTTCACTGTATGTGTGCAGGGAAAAATCCTTCCCTTCAACAAGCATATAGCGGGCTGAAATGAATTAAAAAATATTTGTCAAAAACTCTACTCTAAATCTTCCAAGACACCAGATCTCAAAAGTTAACTTGAATCCCAAAAATAATCTAAAATTTAATATGCACTTAAGGGTTAATTTCATACTTATTTAAAATTAATGCTAAAATATCCCACAAAACCAGATTGTATGATAATATATCAAAATCACAATTTCATCACTAAGTACTATAAGATTTTGACATTTTATCAAACTCAAGTGACGAAATTGATTTTGTTTTGTATGGAAATCTAGTGAAAAAACTAGGTTTTGCTCGATATCTACTAAGTACTAAATTTTGGTGTAATGTCAATGCACTTTGAGAAAGTATTTATTTATTACATCTCTGTTGTTGACCTAGGCAATCCTATATTATTATCAAACAATATCCAGGAAATGTCGGCTAAAAGAAAGCGAATATTCTTGCTTTTACAACTTTATAGGTGCACCTTTTTCAAATGAAAAGTTACACATAGTCAAAAAAGATTTCGATAAAATGATCCGAAAAGGAATTCGTCCTATACAATCTAGGGCCACAGATTTATGACTTTTTTCATATATTAAGCGGAAAATTTTTATATGGCAAGGTTCTCTGGGTCGCCTGTTAAAAATATGACATTGAAAGTACTAATTTTTATAAGTAATGTTTGTGTTTTGCAACGCTGTATAAACTCAGCTTGAACATTTCAACTGTAAAGTTGCTTATGGCATCAACAAACTCTAAACTGTACACCAAGTAAGGCCACATACTTACGGAAATCAGTATCATAACCAACATATCATAATTTGAGCAAAGACCATCGTGAATACCCCCCATTGTTACAAAGAAAAGTGAAGAAAATTATTTTTGCCTGTATGAATTAAATGGTACAAATAATTATGGCAATCACTGTACATAAAGTTCCAGAATTGAAAAAAGATGTTGTACCATCTTGTGGCACTCACTGTACATAAAGCACTGTGCTTAAAACAGCAACAAGCACAACAGCCATAAGCTATTACAAGTTACCAGGTAATTGAATACAAATAGAGCAACAAAAACATCAACACGTACAGACGAATTCCAGGAATTAATAACTTTAGGAAAACAATAACAACGCAAAGAAACCACCACCGTTGGTAATCGTAATGAAGTAATCGTTGTTTTTTAAATTGGTAAATAAAGTAACAGTATGTAAAGTAAAGTTATGCCGTGTATTACTTTAAAGGAAATTCTACATCTAAAAGAACCTGTGCAAAAAGTAAAGACGTTTAAGAAGTTACACGTAACAGTATTCATTAATGGAAAGCATTTGCAAAACCGACACCTGTGTAAAAATCGATATAAAAAACAACTGCAATCGTTACCACCGACAAAAAATTATTGGGTGCAACTGTTTCTAGTTTTCATTTTTCCTTCTCCATTTATTCTAACGCTATGTAGATTTATTGCAGACATGTACACGTTCCGAACAGGGTAAGATTATGGAAAACTTTTGTTTATTACACAAGATCACACAGGGCAACCGATGGGATTTTATGGATTTGACTTTGTCATGTTCTAGAATTTGTCTATCTCTTGCAATTTATAAGCAGTAAAAACTTTGGGCGAAATTAATAGAAACAAAAATATTTATATAAGAAACGAACAAATAAAGTTTACAAAAAAATTATTACACTTAGGAAACACACACATCTATATATGTATATATGTATGTATGTATGTATGTATGTATGTATGTATGTATGTATGTATGTATGTATGTATGTATGTATGTATGTATCTATGTATGTATGTATGTATGTATGTATGTATGTATGTATGTATGTATGTATGTATGTATGTATGTATGTATGTATGTATGTAAAAATTAGTTCTAAAATGCCTTAGAGCGTTTTGTAAATATTATTTAAATAATGTTTCTAAAGCGGAGCGGTAGAACTTAGCATTAAAGAGAGGAAATGTAGGTAAATTACTTTGAGGACGTTTTGACATCATCTTTAATATAATCTCCCGATGCCGAGGTCCACACACATATTTTTAGTCATATAAAAAACATGTGCATAACTGATCAGTATTTCATTGTGTTGAATTTCAGGATCTACCTGGTCCTATTAGCAAGCCCTGTGAATACAGTGTTATCTATTTTTAGGTATCAAAAGTAAATTTAAGTAAAACTCACTTAAAGCTCTGTTTTCTTTGCAACTTTTATTCCATTGTAATCCTTGGAACTTGCCATTAAGTACAAAATGAAGTGCCATTTAAATGACCGGCTTTAGATTGGTTGCACCTTTGAGGTAGTTTTCGACCTTTTTTTCGCACATTTCGGGAGGCATCTCGACTACAACTTGATACGGTAGAAACGGTCTTTGAATTAGCCTCACAAAAAAATAATAGCGGCGTGGCATCAAATCAAATGGTGTTGGTGGCCAATTGATGTCGCCAAAACGTAAAATAACGCGTTTCACTTCTGTGTTTTGCGAGCAATTTTGCTTGTTAACGTAACCACGGATTGAAAAATGAGTTTTATGGCTTAAAAAAATGTTGTTCGAAATATCAGCATTGAAATCTTATTGCCAGCATATATACGACGTTGTGGATGGTCATTCGGATTTAATTATTAAGTGACTTTATATGAATGAAGGTGCAAATCAAAATGCAATATTCACCATAATGAACCCAATTGCTGCAAACGTCTTGAAATCGACTAATTTGGATTATCCGCCACACTTTCACTAACAGAAGCGATATTTTCGGCAGTGAGAACATTGCGATAATGAACAGACTTAAACACATATGTCCTGTAATTTTTTTTATAATGTTGCCAATTCCTTGCATAGTTGGTCGATTATGCTGTCCATAATCACCCCGTAATGGCTCGAAAAATGTCCACGTTAAAACCACCAAATTGTAATAAGTCTGAACTATATTTATTTTCTTCGGTTGTTAAAGGTTCCATAAGGAAAACCTTTTACTGAATAGACGACACTTCAGCTGACAGATATTCAACAGCTTAAGTCCTTGCCACTAAATGGATAACTCATTATAACTATTCTAATAAATTAGAAATTCAATGTTAATTCGAACAAAATTGTTGCATGACATATCGTTACCAGAGTAATCAGTCATGATTATAATTATGCTGCATTATAAAACCAAACAACATAAGATGTCCACCATACATACTTACAGTATTAGTATCATATAGAGAACATTTCCCCTATTGCGGTACACAACTTTTTAAATAAGTTGGTCGTCGTTGATGAATTGACGTTGCCATTCTCAACTTAGAACTGACAGTTGAGTTTTTGGTTGTGCTCATTATTTTTTGTGGTATTGTCATTTACCACTCTTCGTAAGTTTGGTCGACAAAAACGTTGAATTTATACGGCTGCTTATTAAACATTGTGGTTTTTTCAGTTACAGTTAACTTTGATATAAAAAGCAGAAAAATGGAGAGACCGCAAGTAAAATGTTTTATTGTGTTTAATATTAAAATTTCTCATTAGTTAATATATTTGCAGTAATTCCAAAATTACAAATAAAATCCCTTTTCAGAGACTTTTTCAGCTAATGAAAAAAAACCCTGAGATTGATCGTTCAAAACAAAAATTTGGTATGATAAAAAATAAATGGCAAAATTAATGGGAAGGATTTGAAGTGGAAGTGTTCGGATTGACCAACCTTCAACGGCATTCGCACACCCACAACAGATTAAAAGACTTGTGCGGTGATAATTATACAGAAAATTACAATTTATCTTATTACGAAGTGCTTTAAAAAAACTAAAAAAGCAACTTATTTTTTATAAATAAAATAAAATTTTTCTCTCCGGCATACTTTGGCCTTTCCTTGCTGTTGTTTTCTTCAATAATAACTAATTTTCTATAAAATCAAATCAAATTATTTGACACAAGAAAAGCAGAGTTAACTTAGATATCAGGAGTGCAAAAGTACCAATTAGCCCATATTAAATATTTCTTAATCAACAAGTAATTAAGTGTAGTGGATTTGTAACAGGAAGTAAATAACATGCGAACACCTACTAGAAATTCTCCAGAATGATAGTGCGTAAATGGAGCTATGTACCATTTCAAGAAATTTATTACAATTTATTTCATATAACTTGTGACCCATTACAAAGCACGTACTGAGAAAAAACTTGCCACTAATAAAAGAAATATGCAAGCGGCTCTTCGCCGGAAATTTCACTAAATAGTCTTTAAAAAATTTGTGTCATAGCTTTTGTCTTTAAACGATTAAGTTTAAAAGTTTTGGTGCAAAAGATGTTGCTCTAACAACGGGTGGACGCTGCCACAGAATCTCACAAACCCCACACCACTCAGCAAATTAATGCAATTGCGGAACTTTTAAAAACTTTAAAGAGTTTGGAAAAACCTAAATCTATGGATGCATCCATGGAAATGCTTTTCCTTTTAGCAAAGCTTTTAAGCTTGCAATTTATTTTCTTGAGCTTGAGATTTTGAGGTGGCAACGCCATAATAATTTGAACTGAAATCAATTGTAATTTAAAATACTAAAAAAGACTTTTTTTGTCTGAAAGTTGGGACTGAAGAACGACTCAAAATACCTTTTTCCCAATCAACATAGTTTTTTTTTTGTGTTTCATCATTATAATGAATCAAGTAGAGTTCCTGGGCGATTATTATTTTAATAGTTTGGAATGCCTGAACCCGGCTTCCTTAACAACGCTTTTATGCATTGCGTTTGTGTCCTTTTGCTCTAAGAACTCTGGAAATTTACCTTAATATTACTTTCCACTTTACCTAAGAAAAACCTCTTCTGCCATAAAACTGAATTTATAAATTTAAAACATTATACTCTCTACCTTTATTGGAGCTAAATTTATCATTTTTTGCTTCTCATTTATTAAACAATTACAAAAAATGTTGGTAAGGAACAAAGTGAAAATCCTTCACTATTTTTCAATCATTTAATTAAAGTTGTGCGCTTTTTATAATTTTTCACAACCAATTACTTGTGCGCTTCTCCATGCTTCCATGTATGTGTATTTGTTTTCTCATACCATAAACTCATCGTGTTTACAAGTCCATACACATCCTGACATACAGATTCACTCTGTTTATATAGTTGTTAAGGTTGTTGTTGGTTTCTGGTCTTTTCATAATGAACAATGTACTCTTTTTGGCCTTTATAAATAGTTTGTTGTAATAAATTGTTGTGAAGACAATATGTATTTTTTGTTTGTTCGTATATTTTGTTTTTGCTGGGTTTTTCGGACAACACATTACTTTAGAACATCTGCAACATCATAAATCATTTGGTTCTTTTTTCTTTTGCCAGCGTTTATATTTACTCTATACATTTTTCCAGTTGCATCGTATATCACATTTAGTTTGAAAAATAATTTTCGCCTTTAATAAGCTTCAATAATAAAAATGGAAATCTATTTATACCCGTGATGTAGAATCGTGAAGAACCTTAAGAGTAGGGAAAATAATAAGATTTGTATGAGAAAATGGGACAGAATAACTTTCAGAGAGCGCTACGTAAGTAAATTGGTCAATTGGAATCGTGCCGATTTCGGTTGACCTTCAATGTGGTCCTTGAACAGTCTGACTTTGTCTAAAGCGAACTATAGTCATATTAGTAGAAAATATTAGAGAATGAATTTCTTATTTTGTTTAGCCCTCATGGTGTCCTAATTAGAGAGCTCCCCATAATTAAGGGCCCGACTCCCCTTCTTAAGTTGTGGTTTCATTTAGGTTAAAACAAAATGTTTAATAGGCGAAAAGCAAGAAGTTTTTAGTGGCCTGTACATTTATTAATATCCATCAACCGCCCAGGTGCTTTAGGGCGATGGACTTTGCTTCTGGCATCACTCATGGCAGGAATTTAGGTACTTTTTTGTTTTTGATTTCATGTTAAAACGAAAAATATCAATAATTCGCAGGTAAAAAAAGAAGACAGCAACAACTTTTAAAGACGTGTGTCAGTTGATGGGATTTGCGAGAGTTTTTTCTTGTATAGTGCAACAAAAAACCAATAAATTTTTGAAGAGACAAATATTGAGAAATAAATATTCTTTGTCATGTAAAAATTTTATATATTTTTTTATTAATGACACTAAAAATTTAAATACAATTATTTAATTTTTAATGATATTAGCCGCATGAAAAAAGTTTCGCATGCAAAAAACACGGGTTTGAGTTGTTTTGTTTGGGTGAAAAGTTATGTTATTTCGTATTTATAAAATAAAAAGAGGCTATAAAAGTTTCTTTTAATGACTTTCTGTAGATTTTAAAAAGATGCAAGCCCAAGAGAGTATGTGATCTCTAGTATGTGAACTCTGGATACCAGTCGATTCCATGTTTTAATGCCTATTAAGCTGCATATGAGTTGGCATATTTATCTCTATTACTCGTGGGAATTATATGACTTCTCTGAAAGAACTTAGATTTTAATTTGCCAAGGGAGAGAGATGGAAGTTACGGACAGGAGTGACTCGCGAGGGTGGACGGGTCAATCTCTAAAAGTACTCCTTAGACGTTGGACTGTAAAATGTCTACAGGGATCGATAATGAAGCCTCGCAATATGTAGAGAGCTTAATCTCTGAAGGTGTTTATTGACCAATGGAGGATTTCTGATTAGAAGGACAAGAAAACCTCGCAATGGTGGACCGCTCAGTCTCAGACATTGTGTGGGTGTATGCATGATAAAATTAAAATAACTATTTCACATCTTAGGTGTTCCTCATGGCAGTATACTAGGCCAATATTTCTACCTTTGCAGATGATACTGCATTGATAAGTGCAAATCGAGATCCAGCGTTAGCATCTCAGTAATTGCTGATCCATATTTCTGAACTAACTTAACAAATGGAAATGAAATGTTAACCGCACGCAATGCATTCATCTAACCTTTAACCTCAGAAAACAAAATTGTCAAGCAATAAAAATAATTGATATTACTATCAAATATTAAGAAATTCATATGGACCGATGCCTAAGATGGTTTAGACATATCACAGCAATGATAGCAGCTTCGAAATTCAAGTCTGCCCATCCACACTGAATCTTTGGTCCAAACTCAATCTTGGCTGTAGAGTATAAAGATCTATTATACAATTCTATTATAAAACCATTATGTACATACGACAATTAGTTGTGGGATTCTGCATCAAACATCCAGAAATTACAACTAAGGCAGTCAAGGATAATATTACGAATAATAGTGCGCACCCCATTGCATATACTTAATAATATAAACTTCCGTAATGTCGCTATTGCTCAGGAAGAAATCAAAAACTTCACTCGCGAATTCTTCCGCCCGGGATCTGTTATAGTTGCATAGGTTCCCCAGTCTAAAAAAGAACCGATACTTTGACCCTAGTGAAAAGCCTCTCCTAACCCAATGTAAAAAATAATAAATAATTGCTAGAATTAAGATTAGCATTAGGAATTACAAATAAGTTGGGTTTTGAAAACTTTATCAGCTTTAACATTTAAATAAAGCAAAATTTATTGACATTTACAGTTTGAGACCCTCTTTACAGTAATATAAAAAATGCCACGTCAGCGAAATACGCAGATGGTTTAAATTATATTCCTTAGGGTGCGTTTAAGTAAGGAATAAGAAGAGTTCCCTGGGACAGGTATGACGCTCATGTAAATGATAGGAAATATCCGTCATCTTACTTTCTAACCTCAAAGGTAGCGAAATACGCGAGCAATTTCTGCTATATCATAAACCTTAAGTCTGAGTTAGCACACCTGAAATAAGCAAATGGAATAATGGACTAAGTATACCTGAAGTCGTTTATAGAAACGGAAACAACAATAAAACCATTTATGAAGTGTAAACAATGAAAAGTATTAAAAATTCTCCATGGAGGCATGTAAACTATTAAACAATAAATTATATTTATAATATAAATATTGTGTATAAAATATAAACATACAAAGAGTGGAATATATTTTTTACAAAATACCCGTTTACACATGCATGGGAATACACTTTGTAGGATTAGTGCACGTATGCACGTATGTATGTGCGATAGTTTTATGGTATGGCCAGGTAGTTTGTTACATGTATACGAGTACATGCATGAATGTGTGCACACTCTTTCATGGCTCGCATGCTGGCATATCAATTTCTGATAAAAATGTTAAATTATTGATACAAATATGCTTTTAAAAGAATTGATATATTAAATAAAATAAAACAAATAAATGCAAAATAGCAGATAAATAAAAAATGTGATATAAAAAATATTGAAATTCATAATATTTATTATACATGTGGGCTTGATTGCGACACTTGCTTATAGATGTGTTTTTTAATTATTAAATAGCGCGATAAATTTTTAAAACTGCTCCTGTACGTTGTGCTTAAAAGACAATTTTATTGAAACTTTATACTGTTATTGAATTTGGATATTGGGAATAAAAACCACCATCACATTTATATTTCAACAATTATTGTCTTCTTTTCAACAAAGTGAAAAGTTGCATTCTTTTATGGTCGTATTCAGAAAAACTTAACAATGCTCTATAATTAATTGTTAGACAAAATATTATGGAAAAATTTTATTGTAGGTATAATAAAAACTTATTTTAGTGATCAATACTCCCTGAAATCGTATAAAGAAGGCACGTTATTCGAATATAATTTTCATTCCTTGTTGGGAATCTTAGTTGTTCATTTTATTTTTGTTAATTTCAATTAATACAAAAATGTCTATGCTCTAGGTAAAAGGACAAGGATTGTCCGCGAATAAAACTCTGGCCGGAGCTAAGAGACGTCTCCTCTGCTCACTCAACTCCGACCACACTCGGTTGGGGCGAATACAATTCTGGATAACCGTTTACCGCCTGAGGAGTGTCTATCCACTACTCGCCTATACAAATTGGGGCGAATAAGATTCTGGCCCAAGTGGTATAGGGTCACCTTACTCACTGGCTTGTCTTGTCAGGGCGTATAGAATTCTGGCCTGACACGAAAACACCAGTAGTTTCGCTAACAGTTGGTGGCGCGAGAGACTAACTTAAGTAAGATGAGTAAAAATCTAAAATAATTAAGCTACAAGCAGTTGAGTCGAATAAAATTCTGGCCCAACTATTTGCTGTCTGCCAAAGGCTTAAATAATAAATAAGATGTGGTCATCACTTTTAGTCTAAATTAGTCTGAATTAAACGTATACTACAAGCGTCAAAACTATGGCAATAGGTTTTTAATTTCGTTTATAGATTATTTACAGCTTCAGCTTGAAATTTAAATAAAATTTAAATAAATAAAATAAACGGTTTGCTGTTCTGCATTCCGAATCCGGAATATTTTAGTCGAAAATGGAAGTTTCCGAATGTTTTAGCTATTTTATATTCCACCTTCGAATAATTTCTTTCATTTTATTTAGAACCAAAATGTTTGGCGGAATAAATAAGAATCAGGATTCCTGCAATTACAATTTTATTTAAATGTTAAAATGACAATATTGAATTCAAATTTTAGAGGTTTTCTTGCAATTTTCATTTATTTTCTGTAATAAATCTTAAAATACATATACAGACGTGTTATAGAACTTGTGCGTATTAAAAAAATGGTTTAATGATTTCAAAAAAAGGAAAAATATGTAGAATGTAAAACTGCAAATTTTCGAACTATTCGGTTCGGAGTGTTTTTTTAAAATTCCAAACTTTTGTATTACACTCAGAATACACATCAGAGGCGACAATTGATCAAAATAATACGAGAGAATTAAAATTTGATATAATTAAATCTTGAGATAAAATTTTTCAGTTTGTAAGAGATAAAATGAAATCTAATAAAAAGTTTACACATTTTGCTCATCAGCTAAAAACATACAAACGAAAACTGGAACTTTCTCATTACAGGCTCACTATGCCGTCTTATTAAAATATAATCAATAACAGGCCTTAACTTGGCGTTTATTTTATGCCTAATAAGTGAACAAATTAACTTTATCTCGATACCTATTATAACTTTTATTCAATTAGCTGCTTTTCTACCCTAAATTCAATTAAATGCCTCCTCAGTTAGTTCACACGTACACATGAATTTAAACGTCGAAGAGAAGTTTATCTCTTATAATCTTAATTTCTGAAATCTGTACATGTTTTGCCTTTAGTCTTATTTAAATGCGTCTTAAGTTCAAGATTTACGACGTATGCACACACATACATATTTTTGTATTTGGAGCATGTAGGTTGACTGTATGTACATACAAGTACATATCTACAAGCAATCATATACCTAACTTTTCTGGAATATCTTCTATTTAGCTTAACAATGTAACAAAATACATTTCCCTGCTATACAATATTATATTTGCTGCTTTAGCAAAATGTTAGCTGATAACACACACAGCGTGGTATTTGCTAGAAGTGTAAGAACCGACACATATTGAAGAACATTTTATTGTCTCTGTATTTTTCAATTAAACCTGGTGTTGTATCTGCTTGAATTAAGATAAAAGTAAAACAATTATATTAATTTATCTTGGAATTGCATACAGCTACTCCTACTTGTGCCGAAGCTTGTGTAAGCCAATATACCAAACACTGGTGCTCACAAGTATTGAGAACATTTCATTATTACCTTTAACAGCGATAAAATCTAATTTCTCTTTTCGTTATTGTGTTAAATTGATACTTTGAGAATTAAATTACTAATATTGTAATAGGATCACGAAACACAGACAATTTTATCATTTAAATTTGCCAAAGCGTGTGTGTTTATTTAAATTGGAAAGTTCAAATGTGTGTATGCTAAATTGAATCGATCTGTTAAATTGCCTTAAATTAACATAAACGTCCTTGTAGTTGTATCCCAGCAAAAATTTATTTTAAATTATTAAAGCTTAATACATTAAGCACAGTTCTACCGACTACAATCTGTCAAAATTAAAATACAAAGATTTATAATTACATTAGAACGACTATTTTGGCGACGACAAGGCTGCAGGTTGTTGTCCATGTTGCTTTTGTCCTTGTAGTGAAATTATACTAATTTATATTTTTGGTGGCTAAAAAACAAAATCATTGCTTTTGGGAATAAAACAAAATATGTAAAGCATATATATGTAAAATATGTACTTATATAAATGATTTTTCTTAATATTTCAGATCAATTATAAAAGGTTGTGCATACAATTATCCTCCCCCTACTTGACCTATTTTCGATACATCGTTGGAAACGTCTTTTTAGAAACTTTAATTTAATATATTCGTCGTTACTGTGGTTGTTATGTTTCAAAATATATATCTGATCTGATTAATGAATTGTTACGTTAGTAAGTAGCTGGCTACAGGGCGACATTTGTAGCCAGCGGTATTTGTAGTGGTGTAGCCTGCTGTGGTCAATGTGCTTAATGCCTAACAAATACGTCTTGTTCTATATTCCGAGTGGAATGATATCGTTATATTGTGTATTTTAGCTGGATCGAAGCTACATAATTCTGGCTGTAATGCTTCTATTACATGCCAATCTCCTACAAATTAAATATGTTTGCAATACTAAATTCGATTTTGTTTGTGGCGAGATCTATATTTGGCTCTGCCGAGTCATATATATCCTTTACCTAATTAATAAAATTGTAGGAGTAAAACAGATTCTTTCAGATGCAACAGATTCTTTGAGACCTCTAATTTTGGTCTTCGGTTTTAATTTTATTTTAGATATAAACTCTTGTTTTGTTTTAAAATGTTTTTTTTAATTTTAGATCTTATTAATTTTTGATACATTCCTAATTTTTTTTTTGTAAATTGTAGAACTTTGATTAATTCCTTGAGGAAGTTTTCAATTGTCAATTTATAGCAATGATTAAATTATTGTTGCTTTTCTTTTTCGAAAAATTTTAAAATTTCTCGTTAAAATTAAAAAACATGGTAATATTTATCATTGAGTACTTGAAACATTTGAATTTTCGACTTCTTGTGGAATTTAAGTTTTTTTATGACTTGCCGGATTAGGCTCGTATTTTGGTTTATTGTTTGGCTAAAATTTTTTTATTACTTTTTGATTTTCGCTTCAATTTCTGGTAGAATATCGAATATAAGGTGTTGACGGAGTGGTGCAATTTCTAAATTTGATAAAATTTTGTGAATTGGTATTTTTTATTATTTTTTTGTTTTGTTTTTAATATCGACCTTGTCATGAAATTTAGCGCTTGCGGTAATTAAAATTTGTTAGTAATGTTTGTTTTTTTCAGCAAATTTTGAAACTTTTCTTACGATTCTAATTTTTACTGTTTATAGTTTTAGAATTCATGTTTAAATTTGTGGTGAAATTCTTTATAATTTTTTTGTTAAAATGCCAAATTTGGATAAAATATTCACTTTTTTGAGAAAATATTGGTTTGTTTATATGTAAACATTTCAGCTATTCGATGGAAATTTTTATTATAAGTAAAATTTTAAGTCTTCTTAATACCTTTGGGTTATTTTTCGTGGATTTTAGTTTTTTATTTTAAATTTACTGCTTTTTGTAAATATATTTTTTAGTGTTGTGGTGAAGTTTTTTATGGTATTTTTGACGTTTTTCATAAGATTTTGATTTCTGGTGTAATTTTGACTGTTTAGTGAAGTTTCAAAGTTTTAAAAAAATTTGCGTTTTTGTAGTGAAATTATAAACTAGTTTCTTTTAATTTTTGTAATATTTCTTTTTGGATTTTTTTTATTTTTCATAAAATTCATATTTTTTTTTTAATTTGTGTTGAACTTATTTAATTTGATGAAATTTCAGAAATTAAATTTTTTGGTTATTTTTTTTTTAAATATCGCTATTTTGGAAAATTTTGTAATATTGGTAATTTAAAATTAGTTGCTTTATTGTGGTTTTCTGATAATTAATTGCGGTAAAATTAATTTTTTTTTAATTTCTTATAAAGTTTATAGTTTTTATTTATTTCTGTAAAATTGTAGTATTTCTTGAATATTGCATTTTGTTAAAATTTCAACGTTCTTCACAAAATTTCGACCCCGTGGTGAAATTTTATATTTTACATTTTAGCAAAATTCCAAGTTTCGTGAAGTTCGATTTTTGTGTTAATCTTTTTTTTAATTTTTCTATTTTGTAAAATTTAGATCTTGAGTTTGGTAATTAAACTTTGTTTCAGGTTTATTTTAGGTTGAATTATTATTATTTTGCGATTTTTTGAATTTTGTTGAATTATATATTTGTGGTGAAATTTGTATTGTTTTTGGTAAAATTTCAAAGTTTTTTTTTAAAAAATTCTGTTTTTATTTGAATTACATTTTTTATTTCAGTTAAATTCCAAGTTTGGTGGAGATCGATTAAATATTCTCTATTTGGTAACTTTTCGCTTAATAGTTTTTGGTGAAATTACTCAATCTGGTGAATTTTGATACGATTTCGGTGTTTTTATTATATATGGAGTTTTGGCTATTGATTGTTTTTTTTATTATTTTTTTTTTGATTTTATCCTAAATTTGTTAATTTTTGATAAATTCTAAAATACTGACAAATTTCGAATGTTTTGCAAATTTTTGCGTTTTTAACAAAAGATCGTTTGTGAAATTTTTGTGTTTTTTTTAGAAATTTTAAAATACGGTCCATCTGTAAGATCCGTACATTTTACCGCGCACTTTTTAGCAAATTAAATAGGCTCTTAGAATACGTACTTTTATTTTATAAGTTTACCTCTCCCCGTGACATTGAAAATATAACAAAACAACTTTTCACTCACGTGTAGGGATGTTATGAACCGTGTTTCTGATTTCAAATAGGAAACATTCGCCGAATACGCTGATCCAATGGTTCAAGTTTCAAAGTCATTACAAAATCGATTTCAACATCGGACTGACGAATATATTTGAATGAATATTGTTCGTCAAATGTTTCTTTCAAGATTAATTCGTATAAGTCCAGGTCTACTCTGCCGGATAGTGAGCCTACTGTATTTTATAAATCTTAATGTAAAGGTCCACATAGAGAAAAATAAATCTTCAAACGAGGAATACGCTCTCATTTACACTGCAATATTTATCTTTCATCTAAGTAAAAATTCGTTTTATGATATCAGTTTCTTTACTACATCTGCATCGATATTTATGTTCAAACTAATCAATTGAATTTTTCGTTTTGACAATTTCACAAGCAAAAGGCAGTTTCAGATAGTTTGAATTCAATTGTTCGTAGGTGCGATTGTGTAAATATTCTCGTTGCAACTGTAATATTATCCATATGCATTTGCAACTGCAATACCTTCGACAGCCACAACTACGAATTTGTTACGTTATGCTGCCAAGTTAAAAATAAAACTAAAATCCTTTTGTGTCGATTGAAAAAAATCTTTTTCCGTAATTCTGCAGTTTTGCAGAAACAAGTTTAGACAACATTTGACATTTGTCTGCCACTTTGCTGAAAAAAAAATTAAATAAAATAGAGCAAAGTGCATTGGTAGAGCAGTACTCGAATACAAATATGAAACAGTAATTCTATCCAAAACGAAGTATGTATGACATTGTGTGCATGTTAGAACCTCTTTGTGCAAATGAACTCCTTTTCTAATATTGAATACAAAAGCAGCAGATGGAGATGAAAAAAAAACTTTAAAGGGGAGCAGCTGACAAAATGACAACTACTCAAAATGGATTTGTGATATGTGATTGAAATTTAAACCAAACACACACACACCAACTAAATTTGTAACTACTCTTACATTGCAGCTACAACCTGCACCACAACCACTGTCGACAATGAGTTTAAAAACATTTTATATACAATACAAAATGTGGCCAGTTTGCTGACCACAATACCGCCAGAATAGAATCAAATTCATTTCGGTTAATTCCTCTGGCGGTCCTCTCATTTTGAGTTTCCATTTGGTGTTTAAGAAAACTAACGCTGCTAGAGTCGTTGAAGTATGAGTAATCGCCCTTTGTCGAGAGCAGCCTTATTAAAAATGGGTTTTCCAAACGGGTCGTTGGTGACAGTTTGTGGCAGTCATACCTGTCTTACCTGCGTCTGGCAAACCTTTTGCGAAATATCAAGTTACACGATGCCAACTCACATGTGGTTCATAGTCAATCTACTAAAAAATACATTTTAGTGCGCTTTTGGGCCGTCGGGATTTACGCTCCGAACTTCTTCGAAGAAAATGTAGAGATGGTCATGACTGTCAAAGGCTAGCGCTATGGATCAATGATTTTTTATGCTTTAGTTTTTATTTTATTGAATCTTTCCACAAGAAGCTCAAAATAAGTATTGAAATCTTTTCTTTAATATATTAAATAGTAATTATCACTAATACAATAACTAATTTATTGTATTTAAATCTTAATATATTTTCTTCTATTGTGTATGGAAAGCCGTCCCGCCAGGCTCAATGTGTCAGTTTTTTAGCCTCTGGTGACTATCCAATAGTAGTCAATTGAGTACAAGCGTGTTGGGATGGACCACTTATTTGTTTACGTATTTGCACAAGTATGTAATTACTTTTTGTTGGAAAGTAGGTACTTCTAGATCTCTATGGATATTTTAATTTTGTATATACAAAGGGGCGCATACGATAAGACGTGAAATCCTAGAATTTCTTCTTTGTAACTTGTGCATGTTTGATGGGCTAGCAGTACGCCACAGCTGAATGACAATATGACCATATTGGCTGCCCAAATGTTTAATGTTGGTATACGTAAACAATTGCATACGTAAACATTGCAAATAAGCAATGTTGTTCTGAACAACATGACAATTATATGTATATCAGCTGATGTCTTGTAAAACTTTCTTTTTAGTGGTAGCTTTGTTGGTGTTGCAACTCTAAATCCTCCAGTCACGAATCAGCCGAATTTCTCAGACCAATGTTCTGAGATAGGTGAGAGCTCATAAACATTTTATATTTCAATCAGTTCGTGCTCTTATTTTGGTAAAAAATAAGAGTTTCAGGTGCAGTTGAGAAACTGTAATGTAAAATAACGATTTTGGGTGAACAGTCAGAACTAATATCAGACTAATATTTGATCAAGTCTTATGTTTTTAATAATGGCAAAATCGATGAGGGCTGGCAGCTTGTTAAAATCTGTTGGGCAATAGATGGGTTTGCATCCAGATACGACGGCTAGCTTACTATCTTAAACTGTGTTATACAGCTGCCTTCTTCTAGAGCTAATAAGTATAAAGACCTAATAGGTGTACTTGGCACTGTAATCGCTAGCTGCAACTAACTTTTGCCCCAATGTAGCAAAAAAACCTGGCTAATTTTGTAATAATTATAGAATTAACTTTTTATTTCTATTTTAGGTTTAATTTTCCACTCAAACCGATACACTCTGGTTATAAATGTAATAAAAAAACACGCTCGTCTTACAGTAGATCAACTTAGTAGAGCTTGTGGACCAAAAAATTGGTGTTAACATTGACTCACTAAATGTAGACACTCACTTATAAACTGAGGTAATTAGAAAACAGAGAAAAAGTTTGAAAGAAACCGCTTAAAGTCTCCACCTACTTTCCATATATCCTGAAATAAAAAGTGCGAAATCCTTTGCTATTCATTACACCTCCTACAGTGAGACCTTTGCTTGCTTCCCATTGCACAAGTTTTTTTGTGCAGGTCTCATGTATCTAACCAATCGGGAGGTAAAGTTTGTATCATTTACTAATCTGTTTTCCAATTTATACAACAAATTTTTAATTTCATTAAAATTAGAAAATATTAGCATAAATATGACACTTAATGTATTGTAAACAGACACTTATTATTGCTTTTCAATTACAACGCAAACTCTTGTTACGTTCAGCTTTCAACGTTGAGTATGTAAATTAAAATATATAAATAAAGGTTGTAAACGGAAGAAATTCTACAATTGCAAAATATAGTAACTGCAAAAACTGATTCTTGATTTGACATTTTTTGTTCTGAAAGAACGAAATATGACACTGAAGATGGTACATAGCCGAAACCGGTTTGTCTCTAAACTAAACTTGACAAGGGATGACGGAATTTCATTCCAAAAATCTACATATCTATTTTTAATTGTATATTATATTGGTAAAGCACTTTTTAAATTAATTTTACTTAAAAGAAGGTCAATTAAGTAATAAGCATTTTATGGTTTCAAAGTTCTGTTTCAGAAAATGAAGCGAAAAAAACATAAAATATTGAAAATTTGCTGTTGCCAGGTCTGGATTTTTTAATTAATTATAAAAGTTGTTTTATAAGCGGAGTTTTTTTTGCTAATTGAAATTAACAACCCCGATCATGTTCAATTATAGAAATTGTACAACCACGGGCGTCAGAACATTTACGGACCTGAATATTTAATGGTGTTATAAATTCCATAGAAACCAGCAAATAATTTGAATTCTTGCATAAACAAATATTTCAAAGAAAAGAATTCGCTGCAAGTTGCTCATAAGTGGAAGTAATCAAGTATATAAATATCTGCTTTAGTACAAATATGTACATAATATATTGCCTTATACAAAAGCTACGGTAGGGAGGGGTGTTTAAAAAATGTGTGAAAATGTCGAACAAAATTCCACTCGTGTGCAGTCTTTAATTGCTTTTAATCCAAATTATCCTAAAATTATTGTAATTGCCCTTTATGTTGTTTCGCATCGTATTTGGCCAAGTAGGCGCTTAAAAAGTTAATTTAATTTCATTGTTAATGCAAGAGCTACATTGTATAGCTGAGTGCTATGCTATCAAAAATCGAGTAAACAAATACAATTATCCAAATAGAAGTACCCATTGAAATTATTACAGGATTACCAATGCCAAATTTGGCATGTAACAAGCATAAGTCTTAAGCCACATTGTTATTGCAACATGTATGTCTTCTCTATGTTTCGAACTTTAAAATGGTAATGAGACACAAATTACAATAAAATGGAATTTGTTTAACAGATAATTTTCTGTAATTATTATTTCAATATAAATTTTGGCATGTGGTGTTAGCAGGTGCTACGATTTTCAAGCGCATGATAGAGAATTTGTGCCCTAATATAAGCGAATAGATCTTGAGAATTGGCAATAATTACTGCCTAGACTGGCGATTCCACTCACCGTCAAATAAATTAATCACGATCTTGAAGTTAAAAATGAACAACTAATGCTCATGGCATATTGAAAAGTTTTCGTTCGAAAAAAGTTTTATTATTTTATATAAAATTTGGTTGTATAAAATTAGATAGAAAATGTAAAAGTATCTCAAGAGTAGTAAGATTATAACTTTGCAATTAATCGTAAACAGCCAATCAAAAGATATTACACATATAAATGCAAACTTTAATGAAACATGATTAATGCTCGAAGATAACTGATGCATTATGCCAGAACTTGCTACAAAACAAGTACAAATTAACTTTTTTGAAAAAAAAAACTTTGTTGATGATGTCGGCTGGCACAAGTAATACTCAAGTTAAAACTAATTTAAACAGAGTGAAACGTGAAATTAATCATGAATAATTTGTAGTGTTTAATGAAGTTTATTGCGTTCAGCGATTAATTACTACAACAAAAACCAATCACTAATTTATTTTGCAAAAAAAAAAAAAAAGATTTGTAAAAAAGTATTTTATAATTCGGTTTTTAAAAAGCCCGTATTAAGGGAAGAAGTGGATTAAATGCATAGAAATAAATCGCATTATATCAAAATATGTTTGTGAGTAAAATTTTTACAACAAGCAACATAATTTAGTATAATTTTATATTTAATGGGTTCTAGTGAGGATTATCGAAGTAGACCGCTAATTTTGTGGGTCCCTTTTCGTCTCCCTTAGTGCATCGAATTGATCTCAGGTAACCGGTTTGTAGTTTACGGTTACCTATCTTTCATTGAGTCTCGTACTAACACTAGCTTTTACTTTTGATTGTAGTAATTTCGGACTATCGACTGGTAACTGTTGATCTTCTTCCTCATCATGGAGTGTCTTGTAATTGCTAACATTAGTCTAAGGCTTAGCTCCACCATGGCGTTCACATTTAGTAAGCATCTGCCCGCAGTCCTAAGCCTTATGCTAGCCAGTGCTGGACATTCACACACGATATGCGCTACCGTGTCAGCCTATTCTAGGCCCAGTCTGCAAGCATCATCTTCGATTTTCATCTTGACCAGCTGATACTTGAGGTGTCCATGACCTGTCACAAATTCAGTTATCCAGCTTAAAGTACCGCTATTGTATCTAAGCACCTTACTGACCTTCTCGCCGTGAGGCTCTTTGAGCACAATTAGAATCTGTCTACATGTCTACCTCTACCTTTTCAGATAATGGGTCCACTCATTATGGGACCTTTGATATCAATAGGCCATTCCCCAGTGTACCTCTGGTTTCTGGTTCATAGAAATTTAAAGCAGATCTTTATTGCGAGCTTTTCGAACACATTGCAGCACCAGGTTGGAGTGGACTTTTACTTGCCTCATGCGTTTGATAACCGACGGCTTATCAAGGGCAATGAGAAACTGCTTGATCGGGTTGCATTATTTTTTGCAGCTGTATTGGATAAAACTTTTACAGGATGCATTTAATATTTATGCCGTTCACAATCGCCTTGTATTATTGTATCGTGTATTAAAATAAACCTTTGATTTATTGCTTGTGAACAGCGAGTTTTATTGTGTTGTGGTATATTTTATTTGCTAATGTCAAGAAATTGTGGACGTCAAAACACATTCCTTAATACCATTAAATTAAATCAGGCATGAGAACTTAAAGGTAACAATTAGCAAATGAGCAAAAACCTACAATTTTTAGTTTTATAATTATACGTAAGAATGTAAAATGTTCCACTTTAAAAACAAATTAAACACAAATGAGACAAACAAATAGCATAATTCAAAATATGTTGCCAATACAACATTACAAAAAAACCGGAAATGAAGAGGCATTAATATATCACATTTTTATACGAAACTTGCCAACAATAGAATTACAAGATTGCATTATTATACAATCTATACAACAATACAAGGCGTTTTATAAATTGCACAAATTCAAGGATTTTTGTTTTTGTTTCTTCTTTATGCTCTACTGGAAGGGTCACAATAAAGTACAGAGCTGTTCTGCCTTAAGTACAATTTCTAAATTTTTGTTTAAGTTTTCTATCGATTTGCAACATAAAGTTATTTTACAGAAAGTAATTAGTTTTAGTGTAAGGCATAATTTTTTTTCGTCCATATATTTTGTGTCAAAAAAGCATTGTTAGGTTATCTCCTATTTTAAATATAAGAGGCCACATATTTCTGACTGAAACTGTAAAGCAAAAATCGTAAAATCCATTTTATAAGTGCATGCAAAAATATCATCAATGCTGTGCTCTGCCTTTTAGCTATGAGCACTTATTGTTGCTACAAACTAAAACAACCCAATAACTGCAACTGCACCAAATGCTGCAATGAAACAAGAAGCGAAGAATAAGAGAAAAGTTGCTCCGCATTATTTATTATTTGGCCAGTTATCATTTTGAAATATTGAAAGCAAAAAAAAAAAAAAACTAACTGATGATTTTGATGATGAGCTTAAAAGTTTCAACTACAACATTTTATATTCTTTTTTTTTACTTTTCTAAAAAAGAAACTCAAACAAAAATAAACAACTTCTCGAAACAATTTCATAAATGCATTTTGTTGTTGCTGTATTTGTTGCAGTTTTCCAGTTGAGCACAAGTGTCGAAAGTTTTATAATATCAACACAGTCTTTTTTTTTGCACAATGAGTTGGGCCGCCACCCCGAAGACTAAAACAAAGGCAGTGAGTTAGCAAAATCCATGGCCATGAATGGATAAGTTGCTTAGTTTGTGAGTAAATTATTAAATTAGTTTTGGGCAAATAAAAATTTCAAATGGAAATTCAAATATATGCACTTGAACACACACACACACACATTTATGTATACTTGTAAAGTACAACGGCAAGTCAAAGAAATCACAAGAATAGTTATTTATCCAAGTGTCGCTTGTAGCAGTTAGGAGTAGTTTACAATGTTTATTGTGCCTGGGCAAAGAATTCACAGAATAGCAAATACTGGTATTAGTATTTATCAGCGCTATCATTTATTCAACATTTCAGAGTCCTCCTTTTATTATTTTTCCTTTTGGCATTTAACGCGTAAATGCATTTTTAACGCTCGACTGCTGTTGTTGCAAGTTTTGGTTCTTTTGTTATTGTAAATAATTCGCCTTAATTTTTTGCAACTGCTGCTTGCATTGCATTCTATTTAGAGCTGTGAAAAATGCTGGCTTCCTTCACACAAGCCCAAACTCTTATTATGAGTCTATTTAAAATATCAAACAAACACACACACACACACATATACATATTATGTTCTATTGTAAACCCAGCACAAGGTTTTATGTTTAAATCAGGTTGCCTTTAATTTTATATAAAAAAAAAACGATTGTCCAATAACTGGTACTCCATCTTTTTACTCATGAAAATCCCAGCTAATTGTCAAATAAAACTTTTTGCTTGTTAAAACTGAGACGTGTTTGTTTAGAAGTTCTCTATTATCACTATAGGGTTCGATCGGAAAACTTATGGTTATTAATAAGTAGGATCCTTCTTTTTGACTTCGTTAGGAATGCAGATCGATCTACAGAAAGTGATTCCAAAAATATGGACAGATTTCGGAGATGTTTAACTTTTTATTTTCCGAATTTAGCTCTTTTATTGTTCCAGATGGTAATTAAGGACTACTTGCAGTTGCAGTAATTTGTTCAGATAAAGGTGGAAAGGTGATTGGCCATTCGCATCCGAGTTTGGTACCGGAGCTGGTGGCTCAAACATTGCGTTGTTATGGGAGCGTATATTGGGCGGCGTCACTTACTCGTCATGTCATTGGCACCTCGAATATTTAGAGCAATAGGGTGGACCCTTCGAGTCTCTGCCCATAGAAGCGCTGGAATTGTTTGCGACTGCTTATTTTAGTCGCAGTTACCCAGTATACGAGTTTATATTTGGCGTTCCACTATCAAGAATCTGTGGCCGGCGTCTGCTATGAATTTAGCTTTTAGGTATAGGAATATTTTGGTGAAACATTTTAACCAACTATATCTTCGTTGTATGGGTCTTTTTCGTCCCTTTGTGAAAAAGTGCAAAATACTGCCCTGAAGCAATTTTACAGCAGGTTAAAATGTCCTACAAAGATATTTGTCATAATATTCTACTGTAAACCTCCAAAGACACTAAAGCCGAAAATTCAATTTGTTCGCCAGAAACAAGTCAAAACTTGAAATTTGTTGAAGGGTTAATTTCGTACTTATTCGCAATTACTGCCAAAATGCTTAACAAAAGCGGATATTATGAAACTAGCCTGTACCAAAGATGTGTCTTATACACGAATTATAGTACGATTTAAGTTAAAAAAACGATGTTGTTGATATGTTGAAATGGTTAATTTACACTGGCATAAATTAGATCTGAAACAGTTTCAATCGTGTTCAAAACTAGGATTCAATTTCTTAGAGCTAAAACTGGATCAACTCTACACGATTAACAAATAGTTGCCTGTGAACTTATAAATGGAGGATTGATTTTAAAGCCTCCTTGTATTAAAATACATCGCTTGCCATATATTCTGCTGAATTTGATTATAATCTGAAGCACATTATTTGTATTGCGTCGTAAAGTCTCAAATAATTTACTATCGAGCACAAAATGACACAATATGCCGCCGATAGAGAGCCATGGTATATTCCAATGAAATGTCAGCGGGATAATTTTGCTTGCCTGTGGCTGCCAGGCTCCTTCGACTGGGTCTATCAAACCTATTGCTTGTTATCCAGTCAGCATAGCGTGTTACAGGATTAAGTTGGATGAACCTCGGAGCGTTTGTAAGAAGTTTCGAATTTGCCAAAAAAAAAAAAAAAATCGCTGGTCGTCTGATACCTTCAGGTTAACATTCAGGCGGATTTTTGGGAAAAAGTCATTGACAATTGGGGACTCGCATCCCAAATAGTGTGCGAAGCCATACCTGACATATAACAGACCTTCTCTTTGTACATATTTCATACATAAGCTTTTCAGATTCACGCGCTACTTAGCTTATCTCATTTCAACATCGACCTGCCCTAAAACAAATATCGAAATGAAAACGTTTTGCTGGTCTTCCCCGCTTATCTTTATGTCATTGTGCTTGCCTTTTTTTCTTTTCGCTCCTAGTTAATAAATCCTTTTTGAGGAAAAACTATCTATTTTATTATCGTATTCAGTGAATTCTGTGTATTTTAAAATCATTATTTTGGCAAAAGCGCTGCTACTCACTTTCTAATCATTGAAATTATGCCAAGAAATTGAGAATACACACAACAACTACAACAAGCCAACTTGCAATAAAAATTATTACTTGTTTGAAATGTGTTTGGTAACACACCCTCTATCCAATGTTTGAATCCTGCAACGTCATTTTAGATTTCCTTAAATTTTTCTCTATTTTATTTGTGCAGTTGTGCATTTTTTTCCTTCAGCTGATAACAATTGACGGTGTTATAAATTTCTGATTTTGTCACTTTGAAAATTGGCAAAATTTTTATCAAAGAAAAAAAAACTAGTAAACATTTTTAACTAGTTTATATGCAGTGAGTTCAAATTGAGAAGACATTTTCGTTTTTATAGAGAATTTTTTTAAGGAATGAAAGTTTTTCTTTAATTTTATTAAAATGATTTGACAGTTTTTTTTGAAATACCAATTTCTGCAGTTGTTTGTTATAATCAGTTTGTGAAATTTTAGTTTCTTTCAAGGCATTAAATAAAGCTGTCATTTATCCTTGAGTATTTATATTAAGGAAAAGCGTATAAAATGAATGATTTCTTTTAATCATAAAACTCCCATAATGAAAGCTTAGAAAAGCTTATAAGAAATCGTGGAAAAGTAGTGTCAATAGAGTTAGAAATTTTTAGCAAGTGTGAATGTATGACGTAATTAATTTCATTGCTATTAGTAATTTTACTAATTGGTTTTTTATACAAAATAAATCAAAATTTCAGTATAATAATAGAGACCTAATTTCTATTCGTTAATTTAACGACATTTCTAACAGCTCGGGTATAACTTGCCGCTACCATGTTTGAACCGCAGAATAAGAAAACATATTTTATAAATGTTATAAATGTTAATGCTTTCCATAAGTTAGTGTTTCGGTCGCGCTGGGTCTTACTTGGTGAGAGAGTCACATCATTGATCAGCCTGAAGGGTACGCTCACTTGGTTTCGCATTTTTGTCACCTTTTTCTTTCACTGGAGCAGACTTAGATTACGAATAAAGCCAATTTCCCTATTCCGTGAGAGGCCATATACATTTGTTGGAGTTAGAGAGAACGCTCATGCAATTGTTTAAAGTTATAGAAATCTTTCTACAATTATTGAATGTTTTTAGCTTTTAAACTTAATATTAAAAATGTGTGCAACTTCCTTTTGATCAGCTTGGAACTGATATAAAAAGTTACTAACACATAAAGCAACATATACTTTGTTTCATAATAACACCATGGGTAATGAGAAAAAAGTTTTCTATTTAGAAACTAGATTAAGTGCTTTAGACTCCTATAGAACAAAAACTCGTTCTAAAATACTGATTAAAATGTAAAGTATACTTTTTTGGGACATTTCTAATCCTTCTAAAAGACGCTTTGCTAAAGAAAACTTAATAATAGACATTATCGTAATGCCATGATGATTTTTCCCTGCTTATGACGACAATTTCTTACTTAATTACACAGAAAAACAAAACAACAAAACTAACAAGACAACAAAGTAATTTTCCCTGAATACGTACGTGTGCCATTTAAAATTATATGTGGGTCGCAGGCGCGGATTTAGCTTGAGCTTTTGGGTGGGGCAAATTAAAACCCAGACAAGAAGTTTTAAAATTTTTAGGTTTCGAATTTCTCGCTTGAGAAATCGTTTACTTTTCATCATTTTCACTGAGGGAAATATCCCATTTACCCTCGATCAGCCCCCTTTAAATAGGTTGTGTCCTGAATGTTTCTTTTTAATATTATGACTAAATTAAAAGCTTTACGAAGAAAATATGTTTTTAATATTTGTTTACATCCGTAAAGAGTTTATCTTAAGTGTGTTGTTTGTGGTACAGAGAAATCGTGATTTTGTAAAGTTTATAGGCACCTTCACATGTAGGGATAGTGAGAAAATACACCTGATGGGAGAAAAAATTTACCCTCATAATTCTTGATGTACAGAATTATATTTTAATTGTATTTTATATTATACCTGAAGGGAAGTTCTTGAACTATTTAAGAAACAAAAAATCGGTTATGTGAATTTTATCTGTAGAAAGCTAATGCCTTCTCCAATTTCCATTAAGAGTTTTGCAGGGTACTATATAGTATACGATATATCTCTTAGCAAGTTTGAGTGATGGAATAAAAGAAGCCATGCTTGAGGTTTTAGGGATATTATTATTTTTATCCGAAGTAAAATTATCAATTACTATATCGCTTAGACAACCTGAATATGAGCGTTATTATGTTTTAAAAAGCTGGGTCAACTCGCACGGTCTTAATTAATAATATTGCAATAGCTTTGGTATTATGTTGAAAGATAAAACATATTTCGATCATACTATTTCTAAAATTTAATGATCCAGTTCGATAGAAAAATGTTGAATTAAGCAAAATATATAACGTAGTTCCTGAAATGTGATAATTGGTGAAAGAAAAATTTTAGTGAAATCAGTAAAATATGTTGTAGGAAAAAATACAGCAAATTTTCATCAACTTAGCACCAAGTCAATTATGCTACAGATTTTAATGATATTTTTATTGATATATGGAACATTATTTTAAATAAAACGAAATAAAAAACCGTTACCGTTAGTGCCTCAATAGTACAAAGTAGTTTAAGACGAGAGTCTAGTTTTGCATTTTGAATAAAAAAATTCACCGTTTTTTACCGATCGTTAGCAAGCTTATCAATTTTTGTTACAGACAGCATGAAAATTGCAACGCATGCTTACAATTAAAATGTGTTGCATACTTATAGGACTAAGTTTGGAAATATGCGTAAAATACAAATTACAATTGTGAACAACGACTTATTAATAAAAAGTCACAACAATTAAATAAGGATAAATCAAAGTTGCAATGTAACAAGTGTGCCCTCTAAATCTGTGTAGGTGATAACAAAAAACTGAAAGGACATTTCCATTGCGCACGCTATCTTACTTTTATTTAGATTACAATTTCTTTAAAGAATAGCACTGTTAAAAGAATTTTTTAAACGGCGTTCATTTTCTGTGTTTTTGGGCAGGCTGTGTAAAGTGCTTACACACGAAGCCGAAATATTTAAAATAGCAATTAAAATGCGATTTAATAGACACTTCAAGAAGCGCTGGCAAAAATGTATTTGAAGTATCACTAGATGATGACTAACCTGTTTGTGCGGCAACAAAAAGGAGGCTCTGGACTTCGAATATATCCATAATCGGCTAGTATCGTCTGATTTTATTGGTAGTCAAAAAGAACACAAAAGACAAAATGTTAGCAGTTGTTAAGAAAATAAAATGGATATTGTATTTGTAAATCAAAGTCCACCAAAATGAACAACTTGGGTAGTAGTCCTAACCGACCTGTTGATAGTAAAGCCTGCAAATTCGGAGTTCAATCATTATACCCTCTAATTAAATTATTGTAATACATATTATATTTGGTTTATAATAAAACTTTCGAAAAACCATTTGCGATCGAAGCAGAATATAAAGATAATGCTGTTAAAGAGGGTACTGGGCCATCGAACGATGGCAATACCTCAAGGCGTTTCAAATAATAACAAGTAGACAAAAAATTGCTGCAACGAATTGAAGAAATTTGTCTCGCATACGGCTAAAGTTCTTGCTGAATAATTTTCTGGTATGTTATGCCTCTTACTGAACATTAAATATTGAAAAGATATAATTGATGCAACAGTACTAAATACGGCCGAGGAAGTAGAAGAAGCGCGTCTACCTCGAAAGCAATATTTCGAAATAGGTGCTAGAGTTAAAGAAATTATAGGTCCAGAAACAAGTTATTGTTAATTCTTAAATGAAAATAGAAAGCGATGTAAAAAACTTACTAAGGGTGGTGGCCCTAAGAAGTGGCGTATTTCAATCATTTCTTCTCCAAGCACAGTTTTAAGCATGACATTCTAACTCAGGCTCTGTAAAAGCGATTAACACTTAGGTGGGTAGTTTTCAAAGGACACCTAGAATGCGGCCACCTCCGGTCAAAAGTCCGCTTCACGCAAGAACTTTTTGTATGCGTGTGACGACACGTACTCGCTGGTTGCTGGGGTAGTCTCAGCCGAGTCCAGGGTCGTTTTCCACAGAATAAAACACGGGGAATTTCTACTTCACGTTATAATTCTCCTTTATTGGTCTTCTCTTTACACAAAATCTACACAGAGCTCTTGTGTGATGTGTACTCGCGTGGTGACTTCTCTCGCGGCCAGGTTTCTCTGAGAGTGTGGAATTTGCCTTCTCTCGCACCAAGACCGAGAGATTTGTAGCGGAAGAATGTCCCACTCTCCGCTAGGATCTCCGGCACGTGGTCAGGAATCAACTATTAGTAGGGTATCCTCCCACCAATAGTAGTTTCCGGATGCTGCGAAGGCTTGACCAACTCTTCGGGAGCGATGAGTTTGCGACCGTACACCACTACCCGGAGAATCTATCGAAGGGTACCCCACTACGATAGAACCTCCGGCGTATACAGGCTTCTGTATTGGCCCCACCAATAAGAGGCCTGGGTGCGACGCTGATGCAGTTAACCTTGGCTCAACAAGAAGATCCTCCACTGAAGCGGTAGCCACGCTCCAGTATTGGTTGCTTCCAACAAACACTACTTTAGTACTTATATTAGAGCAGGTACCCCGCACTCTAATAGCAGTTCTTACCGTAGCGCGAGCTGCTAGCTAACTAACTCTTTGTTTAACGATCACTCGTCTTTTATACTTGTTTGCTTGTACACACATGAGTACACATACACACGTACTAACACACAACATGAATACACACTGCATGTGGGCGTTCATACACAATTGACAACATATGTTTGTCAGACGCAGTGCTGTATTAATGCGTGTAAATCCGTTAAATTTAAATTCAAAACTTAACGAGAAATGATAGTATAATAATAATAATTCTTTCAGGTAAGTAACTTATGATAAATACAAAATAGAAATAATTCATGGTAATAAGTAAATAATAATAATTCATCTAATTAATCCAATGACAATAATAATATGAAATAATAATAAAATAATACTTCATTGTAATACAAAAAAATAATAATAATTCATAGTAGTTGTTGCTGGTACGTTTAAAACAAGCCCGCGACTTTAATCGTTACATGCGTTGCAACTTGAAGAAATTAGTGTAGGCTAGCAGCCATTTTGATTAATAAACTTCTTCCTACGGGTGTTCTGTGATTGAACACAGGCTTTTCGTTTCAAATTTGAAGACTCAGCTGTGAAAGGAAAGGCCATCAGATCTGCCATGCACTGGGAGCCGATGTACACTTATTATGTTAAATGGGTATTATCATTGTTAGAAAACTTTCCTAATAGCACGGAAGGAGAAACGCAGGAGTATAATTTACTTGTTGGGGTAGTTAATTTCGGCAAAGCATCAGACCAATTGGCATAAAATTTTTTATTAAAAAACTCGTCATTCTTACAACTTTATTATCTCAAAAATATATAAGACATGTCAATTCACTTTTTCTAAAACTTCATACCACTAACTTCATAAAAAAATTTCATAAAACCAAATTTAGTTTAACACAACGGCTAAAATATCTGAAAAAAGAATTCAGTTTATTTTCAAATAAACAAAATCTTCTTACGGATTCGACTACCAGATTAAATGCAAATAATTGTGTACATCAATAGCCTTAATTTAAAATGGTATTGTCAGTGTCGAAATTCATAAAAGTCTCTGAAGTTAAATCATTGTTTCTATATAAGTTGTTTTAACATAGGTTTGATAACTTTAAAGTGTTTAAAATTAGTTCAAGAAATAATTGTGTTTTGCAGATCTATACAAAACCAACAAAGGGACACAATAGCCAATTGCAATTGATAAGATAAATTAAAATATATATATATTTATGCAATAATTTAAAGTCAGCTATTAGAAAGGCGCACATAATTTTGCAACCGTTACAAATTTAAGCAAGAAATCATACTACCACCTCAATTATGATGTAGAGTAATCGACATTAAAAGAAACAATTAAGTAGAGAAATTAGGTCAGTATCATTAAAAGTTCTTACACTAAGTTCCTAGTTTACATTTAGCTACACTTGCACATAGATACATTCATATTTACACTTATACCCATACACATACAATATGGCTCATAAACGTTATAAAATATAAAAGAGAGTTCAACCTTAATTGCATGTCTTGTCTTTATATAGAAAACATTTGTTGTATAAAGATTTTTGTTTTGTTGTAGAGAGATACTTGCTTTATTCAGTAACCAGAAACGCTATCTTGTTTAGTTACAGATGTTTTAGCTTTTAGCAAAAAACAACCGTTGACTAAATTTGTAACGTGAAATAAATTATTTAAGGATATTTCGTAACTTTTCTTGTTGTTAATAAAATGAGAATTATATAATAATAAATCAATCTGTAACTTGAAATAGAAACGATATTTGTTCCACTTATATAGAAAAACGTAATAAATTCCGCCTTCTACGCTACGCATACAATAACGTAAATTTTTTACAATTAAAATTAAGTAAGTCCAGTTCATAGTGATTGAAAATGTTAAAACTTTGCGATTCTTTCAACGCTAAAGGGCCAAAAAGTTATATATAAATAAACAAATGCCAAAGTTTTTTTACCCGGTTATCCAGCTTTTTCATGAATTAAAAACCCCACCGGGATTTTTATGACTTAAGATATTCAAATTTTTTGAAAACTATTATAAAATTAAAATTTTCTCGAGAATTATTTCGTTTACTTGGTTTTTACCTGCCATTAATTTTCAACTCTAGTTAAATCGTACCATATCTTAAAAATTTACAAAAAAAAAACCTTATTTTTCCCGTATTCTAATCAACGGCGTATTGTAGTGAAACAGAATCGAACCCGCACCCCCAGATAGAACATAATAACAACTTAACTGAAACACTCGACAAATACATGTTCCCTGCACACTCTTCTTCGAAGCTAAAAATTAATCTTAATAGAATGTCAAGAATTGCACCAGAAATGCAAAATGTATGTTAGTAAATAAAACTACAACAATTAAAACCTTTTGTTTTGTCACAAAACAAAATTGAGTGCAAAAACGAAAGTAGGTCCTTTTTTTTTAATTACACAGTACAAATAATTATGTCGCTTAAGCAATTAAAGTTTTACCAGTTATGAATGCAGTTTTGAACACGTTCTTTTCAACACCAAAACACAATGGGATTTTTATATTGTGAAAGTCATACATGGAAGAGAATGAAAGAACTCAAACACTTTCTATGTTCATGGTAAAGTATTTGGATATACAACTTGTTATGGTGAAATTGTACCAAATTGAGTTTCAGTTTACAAAGGACAAAATTTCAAGTTAATTCCAGAATTTAAGTTTCATATCGTAATATTATTTTTTACAAAAATATATCAAATTAAAATTTATACATACACAGGTCTGCAAGGAAATTTTCCTTTAAAATTAAGACGGATATCAAGGGACTTAGAAAGATTAATATAAATATGTTTTCAATTCTTTTATCATGCATATTATTGTTTGAAATAGGAGTTCTTTATGCGACCGTTTTGACTTATTAGCCTTAGAGAAAGGCAGCTGCATAACACAGCTCAAGATAATAAGCTAGATGTCGTATTTGAAGGTAAACCAACCTATTGGCCAATAGACTTTTACACGCTGCCAGAAATTATCAATATTGCTATTAAAAAACATAAGGCGTGATCAAGTATTACACAGTTCATCCTACGATTTATCTTCTGACCATTCACGTACAATCGTTATTTTAAGCAAGAAAAAACCGCAAATTGGTTAAAATATAAAATGTAGGCGAGCTGCCACTTATCTCAGATCATTCTTTTCAGAAATTCAGCAGATATTCAAGAAGCTGTTAAACATTTTAGTCGTCGTGACTGTAGCAGCTAGAGTTGCAACTCCAACAAATCGAGCAGTAAAAATAAATTCTTACCAGCCGTCACCTGATATACAAATTCATGTCAAGGAGCAGAAAAGGCTTAGAAGACAATGGCAGAGTAGTCAGACTACCAGACGTTAGAAAAAGTCTGGACTACTCAAAAACAATAACTCGAGTTTTACCATGAAACTATCACAAACTTTTGTACAGCTATTTGACAGATAGAAAATTTAAAAAAAGGTCAAAGGACCAATTTTCTAAAAATAGGAAAATCTTTGAAGGCGTTCCCAAATTAGTGGTTCATCCTAACACTCGTGTACGGAATTTACTGCGATTTGATGGTCACCAGATGCTAAAAAAACCAACTCATTGAGCCTGGCTCTCCCAGCCCAATAGTACATAATTAAATAAGATTCGAATACAATTGGTGGCAATTAATTAATACATACTATTTTGGAGATACAATTTGAATAATTATTGTGAATTTCTTGTGAATTTATTTGATATGAGAATTTGAATAGAGTAAAAGTTGTCATATCAAATAAATTTTCTTACTAAATACAATGGATAAAGAAAACTAACTCATGCCTAGAAATTAAATTACTTAATATTGGGAATTTCTAAATGACTACAAAAACACAAAAAGGTAATTTTATCCATCATCTCTTGGTGTTTTACTTATCAAATTCGATCTTAGTGTTGTCGAGTTTTGGAATCTATTGGCGTTAAAGCGTTCGTACGTCATATAAGTTACTCTCATTAACAAAAACCTGCACGTGATAGTGAAAAACTGTTAGCTTATTTTAATTTAGCGCATTAATGTTTATATACTCCATATATTCTTATTTAAAGGCTAAACGATTTTCTTCAGGACTAATGTTTGATACAAGTAGTCGAGTTTTGTTGAGTTAAAAAATACTATACATTTTAATGTGCTTTTAAAATTAATGGAGCTGAAGGTTTTTTTTACTCTAAAGAAAATATATCACTCCGAAATAAAAATTACAAAAATGACCCTGACGATGCCATATATCTGAAACCAGATGAAAATTTAATTTAGAATAAAATATATATTTAATTTTTCGTTTAGACACATTTGTTTATTTTTACTTTTCTTGCGGATTCAAAAGTAAACTTTCTTCCATATGGTTACTCGACTACAACGTATTAAACTACCTACGTTCAAAAGTAGAAGATTACTACTTAATGTCTTCTTTTTGGTTACTTTGATAATTGATTTAATTTCTTCAAACTTGCATTAAGACCTTTACTCCAATTCACTTTAAATGTCTCTAAAAAATTATGCGAACGTTGTTGTATTAAGAAGACTATGGAAAAAATAATGTCTACAACTTTGTTGATATCTCTTTAGTTATTAAAGTAATATAATATTGTTCTTAAAAGTTGTGTAGTAGTTTAATTTAAAAAAATACATAAGTGAAGGGAAATAAATACGAATGGGCCATTCGTTATAACAAGTATACTACGCCTTGGGTAAAATTATACTCGTATGGTTTTTTTAAAATATATCATATTATTTTATCGTTAGTATATGCTTATGTTTGATTGACTGCTGTGAAAATCGCTCTAAAAGCAATGTGAACAAACATTAAAAAAATCTTTGTTAGCAACAATTCATTAGCTTTCGACGGTTTAAAATTTTTATAAAAACATAGCATTTTAACAAGGAACAAAAAACAAACTTCTCCATATTTTGAAATTTAATAACAAAATCTACGAAAAAGCTGAAATTGCATCGGAAACTATACATATTATCAAATGTTTAAAAACAAATCCTTTGCAACGGAAAAATCTGTAGTGTATTTTTAGTTCATACTTTTGGAAAGGCTTGCCGCAGCCTAATATAGCTTTCTTACTTGTTTTGTTTTAATTTAAACTGGAAAATAAATGAAAACAATCTAAAACAAATTTTCCACAGGTTCATTATAAATTGCAATGCGGGATTGTCCCTTGTATGATGGTATGAGTGATGAGTGGAAATAAAAATCATTCATACGTCACAAATCCCAATAAAAATTACTTGTGCATTCCATTCATTAGAATTTCATAGAAAAACCTCATTACACAACATTTAATGTACACCGAGGAAACAAATTCGTATAACAACTGAGGTAGTTGTCAATCAGGGGTTTTTTTTTTGGCTCCTTGTAATATCGTATAATTCGATTACAATTGTTGAAAGAATTGTAGTAGAAGGATGGAATATCGATAGTAATAATGAAACAAATCTTTCAAAATACTTTAAATTTTGATTTATTTTGAAGTCATTGTTTGAAGAAGGAGAAAATACATCAACATAAAGTGAATAGTTTAGAGAAAGCTACAATTTCAAATAATTCGGCTATTTAACATTTATATTCTTCGTTTTCTGCTTTTTTTCTTTTCTTTAAGAATATTTTTATATAAATGTTAAAAACTACTATGAAAAAAAAGTTTTCTTTTATGATGTTAATTATTTATTTTTCGCAACTGGAATTTTTTTTATATTTTTTTTTACAATATTGAAAATTCTGATAGTCAGTCATTGCTAAGACCAGCTTTATTTTTGATTCTAATAATACCGATTCGTATAAAATAATGATTAATTAAAAGCTTATTTTATTACTGCAATTCAAATTCGGTTTATAACTTTTCTCTGTGTGTAAAAAGTCGTAAAGAGAAATCCTTCATGTTCGTTTTTAATCGCAAGTTTTTGTATGTAATTTAGGTTAATTTAGGTTTGTAATTATTTTGTATGCTCCAGTTGTTTTAACATGTTTAATAGCATCACAACACGTAGCAATGAAATCAAAAAGACTATGGTCAAAAAATTCATTTCTAAATCACAGAAATTTATGTCCAAAATAAAATACGTTGCTTGCAGACGCTCAATAAAATAAGTCTTCCCAATAATGAATTGTAGAAAAGTTTTGTCCTCTTTTTTACTTTATTCTTAGAAACTTTATTTGCTTTTATGTTTAATTACAACATGCATAAATAAAGAACTCTTCTTTAGCAGAGAGTAAACATATTTCATGGTTCATGGCATTCAAGGGAACCTATGTGGAACATTGAAACCAAAGGCATATTAAAGAAAACGGTTTATGAGTTTTCAAAGCATTTCCCTTTCTTTAATATTGACATGTTAAACAAAATTCAAGGTAAAAGAGTAGTATACAAAAGAAGTTATTTTGTCAGCTGTCGTATAGGTTGTATGTTTCTCAGATTCAAGGCTGCTTGATATTTTATATCATTTACATACATACGCGGCTTTATTTTCCTTATGGGAATTACAAGAAACAATATATATTTTGCAGGACTACTTGAGAGCATATATGAAATAGCTAATGTTTTTACAATGCACAAATAAAAGCATCACCAACGCAATACACAAGTACTACTCGGGCAGGTTACCGATTAATATTACTTGCACTTGAGCACAAACAGTTTCGATTGCTAGCAACAGCTTCTTATAACAAACAGGTTTGTTATCACCCTATTGGCATTAATGAGTGTGTATCCGTAGCAGAGAGATTTAGTGTAATATGCAGCAAAAAATTAAATTTAATAAAACAAAATACATAGAAAAGTTAAGGATGCATGGAAAACCAATGGGAACCGAGAAAAATGTTTTGTCTGAAATAATTTTACACCTTTTAAACATTTTTGGTAAAGTCTGATAGGCTACTCACGAAGCTTACTCGAGTTCTACCTAAAAAATTTCCGCACGCTTCGAGAAAGCTATTTTTCAGAAGGTATCGAAAATTGTATGTGAGATGAAGCGATTTTTTAGATTTTAGATGAGTAGTATTAAATACAATCGCTACACGATGCATTATTGTTAAGTATATTGTGCGCTGACCTTACCACGTAGCCTTGCTTATTATTTTCTCAGTGAGAACAAAACTGTCAATGCCGTTTACGACAACACTCAAAACTGAAGGAATTTTTATTATAATAGCTCTTATTTTCAGGTCGACTTGCGATGTTAGACAAATATATAAACTATTATATATCTTTTTAAGTTATTCGAACAAATGTTTTTATTCTTTATTCATTCGAATATTCGAATAGTTATTATATTTTATTCGCTTATGCGAATAGAAAAAAACTTTTGTTTGTTTGTTTGTTTTAGATTGCACATTACCGGAAAAATGTCACAAAATTTTACAAACGGAGATTGATTTAATATATAATTTACAATATCAGATCCGGTAATTTATAGCATGTGAAATAAGTATAAAATAGAACTTCTAAATAAACACAAAGAAGCAAATATACTGCTAAAGGGAGAAATAATACAGAACAATTTGCAAGCAATATTCCAATCATAATTTGCGTTTACTTTTATTTACATTACATTATTTAATGAAAAATGTGTTACAAGATTGTGTTGCTATTGTGCATCAATCAGTCTTTATTTTGAAAATGAACAAAGTAGGTTGGTGTGTTAAATTTAAGCGATTTTGCTGATAACTATGTTCTTCAAACATAAAAGTTTTATTCTTTATTCGACCTTCTTATTGTTCAAACATATTCAACATTATTTAGATTTATTAAAAAAAAATACTTACTGGACTACAGTTTTAGAAATGGCCTATCCTAACCTCTTCCAAAACTTATCCTAGGTATTATTAAGATGGCTAATTTATCCAAAAATAACCTTTTAAAAAATTCGAACTTTGTCCTTGCATTTACAACTGCTAAAACTACGGCAATGAAGTTAAAAGCCCGTCAAAAAACCTAACTGGAATATCTCAACCGGTTCAACAGTTACAGTATTTTGGGCAAAAAAAAGCGAACCTCATCCTCTAAGGGGTGTGGCTGAATATATTCGAAGATATGACAAAAAGCTGCGACAAGCCAACATTCAAGAGGGAAAGCGTATGTGAAGGACTCTAATAAAAATAAATAATTTAATTAAAACACAGCATTATATCAATCTGCCTTTTCGCTGTTGCTCTATAGACTGAACGTTATTCAGTCGAACTGCCAAAAATGTCAACTTTTTTCATTCCATAACAAAACAGCTGCAAGATAGGAGGGTTGCTAATTATATTTTGTGAAAAACGTATACAAAATTTGTATTTTTGTGATAATAATCAATATAATTTTTCATACGATTAAACCACTCTTATTGAGGTGACTCCAAAACATGCAAATTAATAACATAACCGCTTCTTCCTGTGTTAGAGAACGTTGATTTTTGATATATGGGAATACAAAAAAAATCAGTAGTTATTAATACAGGGCTCTACGGCGGATGTCCTATTAATTCGATTTTTTCACAACTAAAAAGTCTAGAGGGACAGCGTATTTAATCTTCCAAGTGAAAGTCTTTTACAAAAGCAAAAAATTAGTTTAAAAAGTTTTGTAACTTTTGTAAATTTCGTAAAATCGGCGAAGGAAATTTTCTTTGTTGGTTGATTTAGTAATTCTTTGTATGTTTTTGTATGTTTTCTTATTTATTAGAACATTGTTGGAATACAAATGGTTGTGTACCATTCAAAATAATTACTCCTCTGATAATTCAGTGGTACAGTAATTACTTTATTTTTATTTTTTTATTTTAAAACTGCTAGAATACAATCACAAATTTTATTGTTACTTTTAAATTACCGAGCATGGTAACGCACATCTACACTCGCGCTATTCAAAAACACTCAGTGTCTTTGGTGGGAATCGGACCCACCACCCCAGCGTGATAGGTTAGCACACTATTAACTAGCCTACCGAGGCAGCCTGCAGTAATTATATTTCAGAATTTTCTGTTGAAAAAGGCTACAATTTGCTTTGAAGAAGTTCGAAATCGAACACCTCCTGCCGTATTCGGATCCCCATGAAACTCCCTTACTGTCGACTTTTTCTTTGTAAACAAACCTCGTTTAAAGCTTAATTGTCAATTTCTAAAACCTAATGAAATCCAACGGGAACCAATCTGATTGATGTCTAATAACACAAGACTCTAAAAATATTGAGCTTATTATTATATTATTCTTATGTCATATTTCACTTAGCATGCAATTTATTGCAATTTGATGGCCACCAGAGACTAAAAAGAACTAACACTTTGAGCCTGGCGAGGCGGCTCTCTCTACAGAATAGAAGATAGATTTTTAAGATTTGAATACAAAAAATTAGTTACTAAATTGATAATAACTAGTAAATAATAATTTAGAAATAAGATTTGAATACTTATTGTGAATGTCAATAAAATGAAATAAAGTATAAAAAAAATAAGATTTGATTTATGTACATACGCTGTTCGGTGGTTTTATTATTATTTTCTAAAATATATTTCGATTTATTTTCGAATTCATTACGTCTGTTGAATATAATATAAAATCTGATACTGGTATTAACGAAACTAACATTATTATACTATTTAATACTGAATGTATTTTTTTCAATATCAAATTAGTTTTTTCCACATCAATGATTTTTAGCAGCATTTTCAATGATTTCATGTCCATATATTTTTCGCATTGCCAGTGTTATATTAAAATAATTACAAATTTAATTTTGTTTAAATATGGTTTCTGGCTTCCGGTTCCAATTAACTTCATTAACAGTTTTATAAATATCGTTTTCGTATTATTTTCAACAAAATGCATAAATATGGAAATCATTAATTTAGTTTGTATTATTTTACCGCACGGTTGTTTTCCATGTTTTTATTTCATAAAGCATTTAAAGTTAAACTCTATATGTTTTTCATGGAATTTATTTAGTTAATTTTTTAATAACAAAAACCTTTGTTTGGCCAAGAACTATATAAAAACACATATGTAGAAGCTTAGGTTAATTATTTATATCGTAACCCAAGTATTTGAAACCAATTATTGGTTGTTTTAAAATATATAATTAATAATTTGTAATACTGCTTTAACTTATGATGAACAATTTGTAAAGTTTTTTTGGGAAAATAAAACGAAAAAAGATTCTTCTGATGGTGAATGGTTTTAAAAGAGAAAATTTCATGCTCGCGCAGTTTTATTATTAATTGTTTGGCAAAGAAGGACGGATATATTCAAGGTATAAAAAGTATTCACAGATATTTATATGCGTGTACTTCTAGTGGAAAGAATAAATCCAGTATCCAGAGTTAAAAGTGATGGGGTGCAGCTAAGTTCGAAATAAGCTAAAGGAATTATACTGCTAAGCTGTTGCAAAAACACAATTATATTTAGTAAGTATAGCTTAGCTTGTACTAGAAAACAAACCTATAACTTGAATTCTACCTACATGATTCATGTATGTCTATAAAAATTTTAACAGGCAAATTGTGCAATGTCCAAACGGCGTTAGAATTTGTTTTAGATAAATTAATATGTACAAAATTTTATTCCTTCCATGTATAACTGATGCATTATTCTCGTTAAACAAAACCTGAATATCGTTAGCCAATGTATATTTTCGCATGATTCTATGTTTATTGTTAAAAAAAAACTTCATTTATGTTCATTGTGAATAGCAACGGACCTTAGACCGAGCCTTAGGTAACACATCCTTACTTACTTATTCCTCGCTCTGGTTGCTAACAGGATTTTGCCTCGCCTAAATAAGTTGAACGGAGGGAAATTAAGACTCTTTTATAAAAATCTCTTATCCAAGGTGCAATTGCAAATGCGTGGCGGGAGAAATCCGAAAGTGATGGACAAGAATGCCTGTGGGCTGGTCAATATTTAGAATTGCCTACAAGGCATTCGATCATGATATTCCGAAAGGGATTGACAATAAAGCCTCGCAAGATGTGAAGTGTTTAATATTTGTAGGAAATTCTGAGTTTATTAGCCAATGGTGGAGTTCTGAAGAGATAGACAAGCAAACCTCGCAACGGGAAGACCAGTAAGCCTCCAAAGATAACTTAGGACTACGGGCAGGCGATTGTTAAATGTAAGTGTAATGGTGGGTTCAAGTCTTAAAGACTAATGCTAGCTAATACAAAAGGCTCCGGAGTAAGGAATAAGGTCGACATTCTGATATAATTTAAGTCAAGGGTAAAGTCCAGTGGTATCACGAGACTTGAGTTAATTGGAGTCAATTGGACCAAAACGTAGAAACAAAAAGGGTCCCATAAAGTTAGTGGTCTGCTTAAGTAAGTGTTATTTATATTTGTTAGGCCACAAGGACTTAGTGGTATATTTAAAAATTCAAAATATTGATATAAGCCGAGGGGGGAGATATAAAATTTCGCAGAAAAAAATAGAAAAACAAACGAGTTTTACAATTCAAAAAAGGAAAATGTCTTTGGGAATGTTAAGCAGTGTGGAGAACGAATGGACGTGCAGCAGGTGCAGATTAAAAACTATTCCAAACATAAAAATATCAACAAAGCGTAGAATATTTCTTTTCTGCATGGAAGAGATGCCGCAATGATCACAAAATGCACAAATTTTCCGAAACTATTAATATCGTGATACAATTGACCAATAAATTTAAATTGATTGGTCGAGCTAGGGAAGAAATCAAAAGCTTTAGGTAGGGTGAAAGGTTAAAGTACAAAGGAAATTGCAACTTTTATCCCAAAAAAAAACGAACTTGCAAGATCTGAAACAAAAGCATATAACCAATCTGCCTAGTCTTACACGAGGAGTTTCTAAAATATAGGTTCATTTCATACTTAGAACTTGAAATTTATCAGTTTTAAAATGCAAACCATAACCAGGTAAGCAGGTACATTTACAAGGGTTAACTGAGGCCTTAAGCCATCAATCTAATCAAAGGTAAATACTTTGCATATTGAATTATATGATTCTTTAATCTGACTTTAGGATTTCACACTACGCGGCATTATAACATTTAATATGAAAACTAAACCAGTTTAACAAATAAATCAACTTATAAAAACTAGAGTACAATATTAAAATCAAATACATCCAGACATTGTTTATCAATTTTAAACTATCCACACTAAAACAATAAATAATATGAATGTTTCTTTTCACTTTTTATTTCATATTTTTAATTTCAACTAGAAAAAATGAAAACAAACCAAAACAAATTTTTCACAGATACATTGCACTTTGCATTGTATGTTGATATGAGTGATGAGTGGAAATAAAAATCACTCATACGTTACAAATCTTAATAAAAATTGTTCGCGTTAGAATTATAATTTCATAGAAAAACCTCATTACACAACATTTAGTCTACATAGAGGAAACAAATGTTTTTATGACAACTGAGTTGGTGATCAATCGGGGTTTTGTCTTGTATCATCGTATAAATCGAATATAGTTGGTGAAAAAATGTGGTGGAGGATTCAAATGTGAAAACATGCCATTGGATGAAAATCCTAAGAAATATTAAAAAGTTTCAATTTACTTCTAAGCCATTGTTTCGGACTTTAAGAAAGATTAAATTTATCAAACATGCAGTGCTTAAAGCGTGTAATTTTGAGCACGTTATAATTTTAAATAATTCCGGTTTTTTATTTTAAATATTACTAAGGATATATTTAAATAAATGTTAAAATCTATTATGACAAAAAAATGTCTTCTTAATAATTATTTATTTAAACAACTGGAACAGTATCAATTCGCATACAATAATGTGTGATTATATATTAAAACAACAAGTCGTTTGAAAGCTTACTTAAATAAAAATGTATTTAATAGTATTAAACAAATACACTTGAGTCCGATTTTCAACCAGTCTCTTTTGTCTGTGTGTAGAAATTCATAAAGAGAAATTCTTCATGTTCGTTTTTAATCTTGTGGTTTTTGTGTAATTTCTTGAATTTAGGATTGTAATTATTTTGTAAGCTCTAGTTGCTTTAACAAGTTTAATAGCATCGTAACACGTAGCAATGAAATCAAAAAGGCTATGGTCAAAAAAATTTGTTTCTAAGGCACAGAAATTTATGCCGAAAATAAAATACGTTGATTGCAACCTCTAAATAAAATAAGCCTTCCCACTAATAAATTGTAAAACGTTTTCTCTTCCTTTTTATTCTTAGAACTTTTATTTGCTTTTATATTTAATAACAACATAAATAAGTAGGTAAAGAAATCTACTCTACCAGGAGTACAAACATATTTCGAAGTTCATGGTATTCAAGGAAATTGTGTGATACAACAAAACCAAAATCATATTAAAGCAAACTGCTTACGGCATTTATTTTCCTTTATTACTGGCATTCCAAACAATATTGTAGGTAAAATAGTATTGTAGGACTGTATGCAAAAGAAGTGACCTCCAGGCAAGCTATCAAGTTTTTTGAAAGCTGTCATATTGGATAGAAATTACTGAGGTGCAAGGCTCCTTGATATTGTATATCATTTACATAAATACGTGGCACGATTTTTGTTATAGGAATTATTGGAAATAATACATATAAACCTACATATATTTTATTTTGTTTAATTTGTTATATTTAATTTGTTATATTTAATTTTATTCTATGTATATGCAGGTGTAGGAGAGATTATGTACAATAGGTAATGTTTTTTTTTAATTGAAACCATTATCAAAACTATCCACATGTATTGGTAAGACAAATTACCATACCTGCACCTGAAGACAAACCGTTAGGAAAATTAGTCGAGTATTACCTGAGTACTCCCTCAAGCTTCTAAGAAGCTATTTGGCAGGCAGAGCAATTCCAATAGAGACTAAAGATTTACCGGATATTTCAATCAATAGTAAAGTTCATATGTATGCCGACGTTGTTTGGTAGTGCTATCCTAGCCAACATAAACTGTTGCATAAACAGCCTCCATAACGATCTAAATGAAATACACAGCTGTACTAGCGTCAATAAGTTATGCATCAATCGTTCGAAGTCTAAATATATCTTGTTTTCTAAATCGGGGAAAAGTTAACGATATTGTTGTTTCTGTGATTAGAATAGGCGTCAATTTTAATATCAAACTTACACAGTGGAGTCACACTAATGCTGCCTTAGGTAGAGTGTGCTCCCTAATTTTTTGGCTCCTGAAGAATCTACTTAGGTAAAAAGCTACTTAGTTCCAACTTATTTATGTGGCTGTGAAATTATTGACAACTGTGATTGTAATAATGTACATAACCTCAGGGCTGTATATAACAACATCGCATGATATGTCTTCCAAAGAAGTTGTTATGAACACATTTATAGCTATTCGTACCATATTTTTCATATGAAATTTGGCGATTTATTAAAAGCAAAATTATTACCCGAAAACAGCCTGCATGTTTACATAACCTTGAATAATCTTCCTGTCGTGGTAGAAAGATTATTCAAAGAAAGTACAAAGTCTTTTATTACAACGTCAGTTTTTCGTCTACGCCTTTGGAGTGCTTTCAATAAATTAGATTCAACATTTATCGCCACGCAAACGTAACAAAGAATTATTTAAATTTTGTTTGTAATTAGCAGTCTTTAGTAATCAGGATTATTAATATTTTTTTTTTAATTTTTAACTATATTATTTTCTATTTTTATATAATTACAATAATTTTGTTACTATAATTCTGTCGACCAGTTAAACTGTTTTAAAATTTTAATTTTGTAATTACAATTTCTACTTTCCTTTATAAGATGTTCGTTCCATCTTATTGTGCTAGATAATATTGTAATTAAAGAAAAACAAATTCATATTAGTTTACAACAATTTTTATGTATTCATACACAGTTTTTAATAAATATATATTTTTGAATTTCTATACTGGACACACCATCATCCCAGTAGTCCGAATCAGTAAATATTTTTTTTTTGTTTTAAAGTAAATCAAGTTTTGTTTTTTGATAAAAAAAATGTATTTAAGATGTTGTATTTAATAAAATTAACAATGGCTAAGAATCTACGCGAATAATTTGTATAACATTAAAGATTATATTCGAATAATACTCCTTTTTATTCGTTTTGTTTTTATGTACAACATTAAAATAGTTTTTATATTTACATTAATTTTTATTGATAATTTTATGAAAAATCAAAAAATGATGAGAGTAAAAAACTAGAACGAATACGATTGAAATACTATGTATACTAGGTGAAGTTGTTAGCTTCTGGAGGAATATTGCTTCTAAAATAGCTTTTTCTCAAAAATTTACATGTCAATTAGCTCTTGCACAATAATCGTTTTTTAATACCAAATTTTTGGGAATACGAACATACACATATGGGAACAATTCAAATAAGTAAGCATTGTTTCGAGTTGAATATTCAATGCTAAACCTTGTATTTTTCCAGTGATTACTGAAAAAAAATATTTCTCTTGCAATGCATAAGGAAATTTCAAAAGCTTGGCGTGGCTTTTGCTTTGAGAGATAAATTTAGAATTTCGAAAAAAAAACAATTTTCCGACTTGGCATATGGTGCACATTTCCACTGACTTTCTGTAATAAGGATTTAGGGCGCCTGTTCTCCAACATTAAAAATTTTAAAATTACTTTTTCCATATATTTTTGAGACAAATTTGCAATAATTCCATATATTTTTTACTAGAATTTCCGTTTACCAAGTTCATTTAAAAATAATAAGTTTGCTTATTGTTTTCGAGGTGACAAACTGAAATAACTAAAATGCCTTTTAAATAACCCACCAATACATCTAAATGAGTTATAAGAGTTATAAGGTTTTTTTTAATTAATTTAATTTATCTGTTTAAATAAATAGGGAAAACAAATTTAAAATTTCTTTTCGTATATTAAAGAATATTTATATAATGAAATTTTATATGAAATTAAGGGCACGATATTTGTGTTTATTGACAATAGGTGTAGAGAGGCGCTTGCTGTTCTACAACTCTTCCCCAGAAACAAAAATTTCATGCCACTAATTTCATGAAAAATTTCATAAATATAATATTTTATTTATTTTTCGTGTCTATAAAAAACAAATCAATGCCATAAATCATTAAGTATTGAATCCCTTTTCTCAAATATACTGGAAATTTGTGTGGTTTTCTATATAATTTTTTACGTTGAGTTGCATTTTATAAAATCAGGCAGTTAGTATTTTTATAAACTCGTACTTACTCCTCTTAACAGTACAAATGTTATTTTGGTTTACTTAATTCTTTTCGCTGTTTTTGCTCGAATTGCTCGAATTTCGTAGTAAACAGCATGTATAAAAGTGTTATAAATTATTGTTATAAACCACTATTTATGCCAGTTTAACAGTGCTCTATTAGCACTTAGCTACAGAATACAAAATCCTGCAAACTGTGCCCCATTGATGCTCTTAAATTTTTTTTCATGAAAAAACGGTGGTTAAACAAGAACTTCTCTATGTTTTGCAGACACAGCATTGCTCCCGCTCTCGATATCTCTCTTTATTACACAGATTTTATTTATCTCTGTATGCAACTCATGTGATGTTAGTGTCTAAATCAAAACAGAGAGTTGGTTAAAGCACCGGAAAATCTTCTATTGTAACAACTAAACTTTCTGAGTTTTCGATTAAGTAGAACTCTTTTTGGAACATTAAATTCGTAACACCCTGCATAATAAATAGAAAAAGTGGAAGACTGTAATGAGAGATGAAAGAGATATTAGAGCATCTAAAATATCTTAACGACCGCCAACGTCAACATGTAGAAATTTGTTAATACAAGGTTGGTTTTGCTTTTGAAATGTCACAGGGAAAAGCAGAATTACAGCGTACGAGTGAGGCCAGGATGCACGAGGGTAAATAACAAAAACTGAGCACAATAAGCAGAAGCAGCTGCGGCAGAAATTGCCAGTCAGCAAATAGAAATAAAAGTAAAGGAAAAAAATCCAGCACATCATAGCGTCGCATGTCGGTAAAGACTCAAATGCCGTTAGTACTTAAATTACTTCAGTACGAACTGAAGCTGTCAACGGGATCGTGTATGAACTTGATGATAGCATTAAATTAAAGACTATTCAGTAAATACGTAACCCTTCACCCACTCGTTAACACAGTCAGTCATTTAGTTATTCACTAACCCATTGATAAAAAGATGTAAAACCGTGTGTTCGTTTACATTGTCGCACGCCTGCTTAATTTTTCGCTTGTTGTTACGTTGTTGTACGTTTCAGTTGACCAGTATAAAAATAAAAACAATAACGATAAAGTTATGATGTAACGGGTTGATGGCGGGCAACTATAATGCTTATTTTGTTTGAGTGTGTATGTATGTGTGTGTGCGTGTGTGTGTTTGTTGGGCGATTATCTTTTTATCATGAATATTTGTAAATATGCTTGAGTTTATGCATGTGAATAAAGAGTTTTAATAGCATTTCCGGTTACTGGTTTTTGTTTTATTTATGAAGACCAGTTACAGAGACACACACACACACTGATATAATAATCATTAAAAATATTAATGTTGAAAGTTTTTGAAAAACTAGTGTAAATTAAATAAATCTGTGTTTTATAAGTTTAATAAAATTTAAATTAATAACGATCCATAAATTACAAATGCTAATGCTTTCAATAAATATCATTAACCTCTGTGCAGTTTAAACTATGTGACTGTAAATGAAAAGGAAGAATTTCTCATAATTTATTCACATAATTAAGTACTAAAAACAACAACAAAAGGCAGTAAACAAATTTTCGAAACTACATGTTGTAGTTGCTTGTAAACAAAATCAAAATACAATTTAATAAACTTCTAAAATATTTGACATTTGAAGTTTTCAATGTAAATTTTCTACAAGGTTTGTTAATTGAATTTACAAATGCCTGTTACACGTATTCGTACGTATGTTTATATGAGAATGTGTTGAAAGTAAGTTTGTATTTGTCAGAAGAGTTAATAATGAAATTATTATAAATAAAATGAATGGATCCATTTCTAAAGATTCAGTTTGGAAGTAGTCAATATAGTCCAGAGGGAAATATAATTTAAGTTATATTGCATGTACAGTTTTCAATTTAAACTGATATAAATTCCTTAAGTCAAAAATAAGTTTAATAACACAATATTAATGAGATATTGATTTGAAAATTAAATGCGTTTAATAACACCAGGTACTATTTTAAATGAGATTCTATAGCTGCTATAAATATTTGATGTTTTAGAGAACACTAAATACAACAAATTGTCAGGGTTTTAGGTTTTAAGCATAACTTCTTAACGATTGATTTTTAGCCCTTTGACGGTTATTAGACGTGTTTGAGCATAACTAATCAAACATAGTAGTGAAAGTAACCTTTAAGGATTATTTTAAAGCTTCTTAAAAATCTTGAAGATATAAACAAGCTTACCAGAAAAAAATGTGTTGTATAAAATATAACTCACGACCATAAACTAAATATATTTTGAACTGAATTGAGTGTAACTCATGTTACCAAATACTTTAATTTTCTTAGCAATACACAATAATACTCATTTAGTGACTTCAGTGAAGAAACAATAAATCAAATGGTTTCTACAAGAACTAATTTGCGTTTTCAATGCGGATAATCTGAAACTCTTATTAAGGATTCTGTTCAACTGAATTAACGCAACCAAACTTGATGATGAACTAAAGATAAATTACTCGTAGTAAATATTTATACGTTTCTTTTACTTTAGAATTTAAAGTATTCAATTATATCTCATAACTGCTTCTGGGAATGTGATAGTAATCTGTGTCTCATTAGGGTTAAAACATATGAAATCAACCGAAAATATTAACATTTCTGACCTCATCACCTCCAAATTTGATAAGATTTTGTACACATGATCTATGGATCGGCACAATAATATTTGCCAACTTTCAGACATATAGCCTTCCAACTTTCAGAATTATGGCCATTCCAAGTTGGCAAAAATCAATAAAAATGCACACAGATGCCTTAACACAATTTTTAATATCTCGAAAAGTATTCATTGTACGTTAATAGTGAAGGGCTCATTTTACAGACAAAAACATGCGCCATTCAAAAAAATTTTGTTTTGGAATTTTCGATCAAGGATAATGTAAATAAAAAAAGAACTAAAATTTCCAAAGGATATATCTGGAAAATCAATATTTTTAAAAATCACAAAAAAAATACATGTTAATTCTTATTATGTTTTGTACAAGTCTGCCAAATTTCAATGTGGAGTCTTCATTACAACATGAGTTATTAAGAAAAAAGCAGGCGAAGGTTTATGTTTTGAAATAATAAAATTGAAAGAATACAAAAAAGTCGTGCACAATTCATTCGGTATTTAAAGAAAAAATATGCCATTCAATTCAACATTTTGCTGTAATCCTTTTAAAAAATCCGGTCACACTGGGTGCAATAAAAGTTTAAGAAAGTCCAAGAATGGATGCTACAGTATACTAAGGATAAAAACATTACGATCTCAAATAAAATTTGTGGGACATGTCTACTTGTATGTAGAATAAAATTTTCGCATTGAAAAAAATCTAATAAATCTAATTTGGAAGAAGGTTCAGACATAAACGAAAATGTAGATACTTTCGATGACATTGCGTCAGGCACGGAAGAAGTTGCTATTTCAAAATTAAACCAATCTTTACCGTATCTGGAACAATCTCCGATAAAAAAGAAGAAGTTACATCAAAAACGGTACAGTGATGCAAAATGCAGGAAAATAACTGATTCGATTCAAGACAACAGGCAGCATATCTGAGCGAAAGAAAATCAAATTTGGAAGAAAATGAGTATATAGCAGTTTGCGATTTTTCAGAAAATGCTTCTTTTACTATTCAGGATGCAGTCCAGGGATTTCACTGGAACAACTCCCAGGCCACTTTATACCCAATTGCTATTTATTTTAAATCAGATGGAAAAACACAACATACAAACTTTATAATAATATCTGATTGTCTTGTACACGATTCTGTAGCTGTTCACCTGTTCCATCGCCACCTGAATGTATTTTTGAGAAAAAAGTTTAAAACAACCCCGAAGAAAATCACGTATTTTTCAGACGGTAGTGCTGCCCAGTTTAAAAATAAAAAGAACTTTATCAATTTATGTTATCATATGGAAGATTTTGGATGTAATGCTGAGTGGCATTATTTTGCAACAAGCCATGGAAAAGGCCCGAGTGACGGTTTTGGAGGTACCGTGAAGAGAGAGGCACGTCGAGCTAGTTTACAGCGTCCATTACAAGGTCAAATAACTACTCCAAAACAATTATATGAATGGTGCCTGCAAAATCTTTTGAACTGTAATTTCGAGTTTTTTACTCTAAAAGACCACGAAGAAGAAGCACGGTTCCTTCAAATTCCTTCAGAAATAATAAATATGATGCAATAAAGTGTTTAATAATGATAATACATTATGTTGTACTTTTTATTAAAGGTTTAGCAATGGAGGAAAAGAGTTTAAGCAAAGAAAATTCGAAAAAGTTCTGTTACATTTGATTTGTTCTTCTTTTTGTAGTTTGTCATCTTTTCGTATTTTGTTATATTTCATGAAATACATAAACCTTCGCCTGATTTTTCTTAATAACTCATGTCATAATGAAGACTCCGCATTGAAATTTGGCAGACTTGTACAAAACATAATAAGAATTAACATTTTTTTTTTGAGATTTTTAAAAATATTGATTTTCGAGATATACCCTTTGGAAATTTTTGTCCTTTTTTTATTTACATTATCCTTGATCGAAAATTCCAAAACAAAATTTTTTTGAATGGCGCATGTTTTTGTTTGTAAAATGAGCCCTTCATTATTAACGTACAATGAATACTTTTCGAGATATTAAAAATTGTGTTAAGGCATCTGAGTGCATTTTTATTGATTTTTGCCAACTTGGAATGGCCATAATTCTGAAAGTACGAGAGCTAGGACACTGAAAGTTGGCAAACTCTATTATTATGGTTAACTTTCCCTTCGTACTAAATTTCATCCAATTCGAAATCGGTGCGGTCAACTCATTGGTTGATTTCATATGTTTTCACCCATTAAAATAAAAATCGTGTTAAAAAATCCGCTAAGAAGGATTAATTTTAGAATTTTTACTATTTTTATATATTTTGGAACAATATGTCCAGAGAGTATGAATCATATCAAATTTTAACCAGGCCCACACAACAAATTCTAAAATAGCAGCAAACATTAATTACTTTTCTAACAACAAGCATAATATGTTATATTTCTAGTTTTACTAAAAATTCTCAGAAAACCAGCAAAATTCGCATAGAGACTATATTTAGTAGATATAATTCCTAGATATGTACTATGTTGAAAATTATCACAATTGAACTCCAAACATTTTATTCTGCAATTTTAATTTTTTGGAAAATATGGTTTATATAAATATGAACCCCGTAGAAAAACAGATTTTCCAATAGTCATAAGCAGTCACTTAAATGAAGAACAATTTCCCAAAAGGTGAAGCGATTTAACGCCAATGTTAAAATCATAAGTTTTTTTACTCAAAACTCAAGAATTTCGTTAGCCACGTTTTTCCATTTATTGATGGGAAATATTGCGCACTATGGCGCATGATTGTTTGTCACGAAAACAGCTGAATGTAGTGTTACTTATACGCGCAAGTTTTGTGTTAGGGGAATTTTTTTATGCGAACTTCGTATAAACAACATAAACAATTTCAAACGGATTTGTAAACAAATTTATGTATAAATATTTTTTTACAAAAAAAAACTGTTTTAAATAAAAACAATTTCGATGTTCTTAGTTTAATTCACACAAAGTGAAAATCGTCCATATACATTTATAAGTTTCATAATTACATTTAAGCCATTTGAGGCTTAAATATTTATTTAGCATTTCGTTTGCTTCATAACAACCCTCACAAATTAGAAACAAATCAATATAAAAAATTTAATATTGTTTAATGCAGCAAACTGTTGCTTGCGAAAGGCAAACAAAACAAATTGTGGAAGTCGAATTAAAAAAAATTTAATATTTTACATTGTTCTCGATTTTGTTAATCATTGGTTGAAAAGTTTAAGATTAGGGAACGTCTATTTCTCTTAAATTCAGACCTTTTTTCTTTACGAGCCGAGTATTTTTGTATAAATTACTACAAGTTTTGCAGCTTTTTTTAATCTAAATTCATTATATTTTTCATAACTTTGGAATGCCAAATTAAACTGATTAGTTCAATTTATGAAAATTAAAGACAATTAAGTCCCATGCTTTATTAATGAAAAAATTTTGTAATTTTTTCTGAAATCTCCACATTGAATTCTGCACACCACTTATTTGCCAATTAGGATCATAGCCGTTCCTAGCATTTCAGTTTACAATTTGATTACAATTTTTTTTAGTAATTTTGCTTTTTCTTAAAAAAAGTTATAATATATTGTTTGACGTAACTTTGTCGAACTACAATTATTAATTTTATGTAATTTAATTTTTAGGCATGAGCTCATCTTCTTTAATCTATCTATTCAGATAGAAAATTTATTTAATATGATAAACTTTGAATACTGTAAAATGGAATGCAGGAGAATAGAATGCATTTTCTATACACGTTTATAACATTCTTCGTGTCAAACAATAAAGTTACTAATCGCAGGGCACGTCGGAAAGTACATATATTGGTTTACTTCATCAAAATCGGTTTGAAACTAAAATATAATCAAACGAGATGGAATAGAAACACATTCAATGCTTTCATTGCCAACCAAAAAATTAAAGGAAAACGCAATAGCGTAAATATTGGAAAACTTTCATTCGCGTATTCTATTGCTTTTAGTGTTGAAACAAAATGTAGGAAATAAGAATGTTAAGAACGTGTGTAGCGGCGTAGAAAATGCATTTCATTATGCTAGTTGTCTAATGAAATATGAACTTTTAATGTACTCAGAGTTTAGCATATGAATTAAATTTTCTTTCTTAATTGAAAGAATAAAGAAAACAAAGTTATGCCTAAAAATTTAACTACTTAATATTAAAAGTCATAATATTTTTTATGCTTCAAAATTTATATTTGGGCTTTCTGAAAAATAATAAATTTTAAGTTGTGTCAACTTGAAGTGAGTGTGCGATATTATGAATGAGCATAAAATCCAACTTTTTATTTGGAGCCCTTCATGTCTTGTGTGTATTTTAAAGCCATCAATTTTGTAGCTACAAGAAACAAAGATTGTATGAAAATGGGACTATCTTTGAAAAACTTTTTGTATTTCTGAATATACGTAAGATTGCAAACAGTAATTAATAACCCACAATTCCCTGGCATATAATTAATTAAGCAACTATTGTATTAATTGTAAAACATGACACAATTTGTCAGCGTTTCTTGTTGTTGCATTGCAAAACATCAAGAGATCCATAAGAACCAAAGCACACACACAACATTTAAAACAAGCCTAACCTACAACGAAATAAGAAAATACCCCTTGAATGAACACTAACAAAGCTAATGTAATTTTCAAAAGGACTTTTCATTGTCGTGAAGCAAATGCAAATCTCAAATAAAGTATTTACAAAATCGCAGCATTTGAAAAAAACACATATTTGACACAAACGCTATGTTTCACAAGGTTCAATGATAAGCTGGATAAACGAGAACATACAGGGGTACTCCCACACAAAATATGGAGAAAAAATTTGTAAATGAAGTGAGTTTATGTCAGAGATTTAAGGTGACTACAAAACATATTACAGGAATCACATGGCTAAGTAATTTTACCTTCGTCATTCCCACGATAATTAATTAACACCATAACTACCCAAAATCTTTATATATATATTTTTTTCCTTTGTTTCTTGTTAAATAATTATCGAAATACTACAAGAGAGGATGTGAAAGGAATTAAGGTCGACTTGAATTAAAGACAAAATAAAAAGCACACGTTCATATCGACGCACTTATTTAAAGAAATATACTTAGTTGTAGGCTCATTTTAATAAAAGCGTGTTAAAATGTGGAATTTTTGTAAATTCTCTTACAAGGCGATCACTTTTAGTATAATAAATTTTATAGTTTTTTAAACACGCACTACCGATCATTTCTACTAGAATTGGTTGAGAGAAGAAAGAGAAAAAAGGCGTTCAAGTTGGTTTTTTTTATTAAGATACATTTGTTCTAGACGAATATGTTTTGTTCGTTATGTATTGTAATAAAGTCACCAAATTCAACACCAGTGTTAAATTATATTAAAAAATTAATGCATTGCCAAATTTACCTGGCTAAATTTGTTAACAATAAAAAAAGTAACATGAAAACGTTTGCATTAAGAGGCCGCATTTGTAAATAATACTTAAATTACCCCATCAAAATTCCACAAGAGAAAACAAAACAAATCTTCTTTTTTTACGCCAAGGGAATTACTGGCACATATGTTGTTTCCTACCAGAAATTTAAAAGAAACCCTACTGGAAAGTCCTGCTAATGTGAAAATAAACGTGAATTTAGTGAATAGAAAGTTTGCATAGTGGGAGGTATTTGAAATTTTTTGGAAATAAACCAACCATTTTTAAGCGTCCTTACCGGACTCATATAAATTTAAGGGCGATATTAAGGAACTGCCGAGTTAAAAACTTTATATGCAGCTCTTCATACTTTTCAGAACCAACTCTATATTTTCTTAAAGCAGGTTATCTTGAATATATAAAGTGATTAAACACTTGGCTATTATTTATTTTTGTACCTCCTAATATCAAACGTTCTTAATTTCTTACGAGCGGGATATATGGAATTTAAAATTAAATTTCCACATGTTTTCTGACCTTATATTCAAATAAAAAAAAACAGAATTTGCAACAAATTCCCCTCAGATGTTTCTTGTTTTCTAGATAAAAATAGGCGAAAAATAATGACCATACATTTTATAAATCCGAAAGTAAAATTCAAATTTTTGAAGTTTAAGCATTTGTTGGACACTACGTATAACAAAATTTTTCCTAATTATAATCTACGCGACCTTGACTAATTTCATATCCATATTTTATGTTTTCTATCTTTGTTGTAAGCATCATATCTGGAATTAACAAACAGAGAGAAGAGAGTTATTGATTTATTGCACAGTTAATGCTTAGCATACTTGTTTTTAAACTTCTTTGGAATTAAATTAAATTTAGCATTAAAATTAAACCAAAACTTGTTACTCTGTGATTTTGGTTTTCAACGATCTTATTGAATGTAGATATTGAAACAAATTTCTGTTATACGTTGTCAAGTTTGGTTTAAAGGCGAACATATGGCTATTTGATTAACAATAAAACAACAATGAGATTTACCTACTACTTGGCAAACGTGCTACTTGACTAATTATAAAACAGCAAAGAATTAACACGAGCTAATGAGAACGCGACTAAAGCTGTCACATAGTAGACACCGGTTTGTCTCTAAACCAAACTTGACAAGGGTTAACTGAAATTCGTTTTAAATATCTATATCAAATCACTCTGTCAGAAAATCAAATCAAGATTCAATAATTTAATTAAATTTTATGACTTTTAATAACATTTCACAAAATTGTTTGTTTACATAAATGTTTTCTTCTACTATAAAAGTCCATATTCGCAGAAATTGCGAAATATTTCCTAATATATTCCTGAATTAAATATATATTAAAAGAAAATTGAGAAAAGAATGAACATTTTCTAAAATTTACACGTTGAAAAAGAAAATAACGAGAAAAGAAAATGACGCTGCAGATGGCAAATACCATAAACTCGTTTGTCTCCAAACGAAGCTTGGCAACGAATGTTGGAAATTCGTTCCAAAAGTTTACATAAAATAACCCTTTCGGAATATCAAATTAAGAAAATAAATAAATTTATTAAGCAGAGATCAAAGCGATAATTTGGTTTCTTCTAAATAGAAAGCCTCGAATACAACAATTGTATAAAGCAACTGTTGTTATGTTTTATTTTCTTAGTTACTGTGTGCTAACAAATATTTGTTACATGCATCAAACATGTAAATAATACATCCATAAGGGAAATATATATTTTGCATGAACCATGCTGGCGTATGATTAATATCCGACTACTTATCCGTTATTCTTCGCATTAAAAAAAATACTTTTGAATTTCTGCTCTAAATCTAACAAAATTTGGTTCAAACTGTTAACAAAAACTAAACTCTTATATATTTTTTTAATATAATAAGCTTTAGCATTTTATAGTTACAGCACTGATCCAATTAAAATAAATATAAAAGGATACGTTGCCACAGTGCTCGACTCTTTATAATACTGAACTAAAAAAATTTTTAAATTTACTTGCGCAATTTTTGTTATTTTTTTCTGTTTACATTGCTTTTGAAATACACATTGGAATTCTTGTTTTTGTTGTACTTTTTTTATAATTTTTTACCGCTTTTAAGTCTTTTAGACTAACACAATTTAATAGGCGGCAGAATGGGCAATCACAGAACGTGTAAGAAGGCTAAATTAAACCACACGGCCATAAGAAGCTAAAATTCTATAGGTCTATACTATAATGCAAAATAGCGATTATCAATTTCTCGATACATTTGATACATGTTAGACTGGGCATTACATGTACTAGTTGGCAATGGACAAACAATCGAAGTCAGAGAATTTCATACCATAAACTTTGAAAATGCAAAAGGATGGAACAAATTTAGATAGAACCAAGAGTCTGCCGCTATTATTAAGATGAAAAAATTTCTGATAGAACACTTAAGCTCGCAAGCATGTTTGTTTCGTACAGAAATAGAAGAAAAATAAGCACAGTAGAGCATGTACAATTTTACCATCAGGACAACGAAACATTTCCTGCACCTCTACCCGGATTTCGCACAACCCATTAGAACCCACTATTTCACAGCTAATACCTTTTAAGAGAAATTCATCTCAGAGGCCTTGCCTGGAAATATTTGCCTGCAGCACCGCAATTTGAAATTATAGACTCAGCAGCTGTTTAGTTCAAAAATATGGCTTTCGGAACACCCCTATTCAATCGTAATTTATATATTTATTTATGTTTTATTTTATTTTTAAGGCTTATGCCGCAAATGCCATTTTTACGATTTAAACTCTTTGCTCCTCAATTTTATTATGAACTGTTAAATGTGGAAGTTTCCATTTGTATTTTTTTTTTTTTTTGACATTATATTTTATTCCCTCCAGCACTTTTTGTTCATTAAATGTCGCTTATTAAAATATTGTATTTTGTACATAAATATTATTTTCTATATTCGTTCTATTTTTTCGCGTATTTTTACTGCTTTAATAGGTTTTTGCTATTACATAAAACTTTATTGCCTGGTACTCTTATTACTTGATGTGGTTACGTCGCATGTCTCTTTCATATTAATATGAGGAATACATCCGTATATACATACATATGTGTGTGTATAATTTAGTACTATTTTAACAACAGCAATTAAAACAACAAAAAAACTTAACACCAAATAATATATACGTGCAATAGCGTTTTATGATAAATTCTTTGGGGAATCCACATTTGGCAAATGGAATGACAATAACATTAACAAAAAGGCTTCCTTTTTTTCGTCCATGTTGCAGTAACGTCTTTTTACGTTTATAAATATACAGTCTACTCTATAATTTGAACTATTTAATATTTTCCAGTTTTTAATTTTTTCGTCCCTATACTAGGGATTAATCATTGTTTTAGATTATGTGCATTACTTTATACATAAAATCTCGCCGACCTTCTATAGTTTGAAATTTGGTTTTTCTACACTTTTCAATTTTAACTGGTAATGTTTGCTTTAATTTGCTTTGCAATACTTTAAGCACATGCATAATTACCGCAGCTAAATCAAAAACAAAATTTTTTTCTTTTCTTAACTGTAAAAATGAGCAAAACAGAATGCCGGAATTTTAATCCAACTCTTGTTGTTTTAAATTTTTTCTATATCTTCTCCTTATATTTTTTATTAATTTGAACTCTCTATTATTGGAATATATTTTTTAGTCCCTTGAATTTCAAATTATCGATAGTCGACTCCATATGTATATAAAATGTGGAAGCAATTTTATCTTTGTTTTCTAGACTGAAATAAATGAACACTTTTAATGACATGCTTTCATTGTCTTGAGTATTCTTTTTGATGAAAAATATAATTGGTAAAAAATTTCTCAGCATAATTTTATCTATCCGAAAAAAGTCTCATTTTGTGTTCACATATTTTCCGGGTGTGATAGTGAGGCATCGCAAAACCGTTTTGTTGTGATGTTTTTGAGAAAAAAAAAACCAACAACCAACAATAATTCGCCACTCAAAGATGGCACTACTTACCCACACTCGTAAAGCACTACAACGATCCGGTTAACATTTACTAATTTATTGTATCGTTTGCTGACGAATGATTAGCTTATTTTATGAGAATCGAAATCATATTCGATAATTTTTTACATAATACTGTAACGTTCCTGTGATAAAGCTTGCAGCATAAATTACTTAATACTCTGCACAACAATTTTTTATGGTGGCCCTCTCAGGAGGTGCCGCAGGGAATTGGTACCAAAGGCAAACATGTTGCTCTCGCAAAAGAAATAAAGGGCAGTCATATAATAATCTTATTAATCTTTTCTGACCGTCCATAAATTGGGAGATAGTCATTTAGTTAACATTAACGGATTATGATTTGTCTGACCCGAAAACTGACTTCCGATTTCGATTCAACGACTTCGGAAACATTAAGAATCATCATGAAATCTTACAGTATTTTCATATTATTGCCTAGTGATATCAATAATCATCCTTTTTAATCATGCTGGTTTTGCTAGGTGCATTATAAAAGAACTGAAATGATTAATTATAATAAAAAAAAACAATTTCTTCTTTCGCCAGTATATTGAAGTATATTTATATTTGTTTTATTCAATTATTAAATCGTAATTAGTTTGAATAAATTTTATTTCATCCAAAACTATGCATTACAAATAAAGGTTGCTTTTGATAAATTATAAAGTTTAAAAATGCATATAACGAGAGTAAGAAAAACTATAAATCAGCAGACAAATGCAAATAATATAAAAGTGCTTAACTGATAAAATTATAATAAAAACCGGGAATATAAAAAATTAGTTATTTGTTACGTGTTTGTCCCTCTGTGTTTGCTTTTTTGGGAATGTTTGTGCGTGTGGGTGTGTATGTGTAGGTACGTGCCAAGACATGTTGTAATATTGCTGGTTATGATTGTGGTGTGAAATTGAAATTGAGCTGTCAATAGTTTAGAACAGAGCAATTCATAAAAAGCTTTATAACTGCATGAATGCAATGAAGTTAACAAAAATGTACAAAGGGAAATCCTCTTCAGCAAAATCCTATTCAAAACAGATGTAAGTTTACATTTGGAACTTTTCAAAATATGCAAAGAAACTTTAAAACCGCAAAAATCTATAACACGCGGCTTGTTATTCGTAAAACTGTGTGTGTAAAGAAACAGCATTTGTGTTTTTTATGGAATCCCTAAAAGCATTTCGGTAAGCGAATGCGTAAACAACATGTAGAAATTACTGAGGAAATTTTCGCTTATTGTCAAATTATCTTTATTAATTTTATTTTGTTTTTAAATAACTTCGAAGAACATATTATATCCTAATAAATTGTACTGACTACTTTTGTATCTGTTTTTTTTTTTTTTTTGTTAATAAATAACATTTGTAAATATTAATAAGAAAATATAACTGAAGTTTGTCTTGTTATAGTCCACACAAATGAGACAAAACGAGAGAAATAATTCCGAGAGTTTTGGTCTCTGGTACTTTTATATAAAAAACCGGAATAGTCTTAGAGGTAGGTAGGCGAGCTTGGAGGCAGGGGCCCCTCCTAACGTAACATATTATAGTTTTCTTATTAATAGGTGCGAAACTATAACTTTGAACAAAAATTGCTTCATCTAAAAGTTAAAGCTAAAAAAGATTACCTACAAAAAAATTACTAATTATTTTTTACGTTAGACCAACCATTTTGTAATTTTGATTCAATTATATGGTTGCAATCTAATCAAGGTGTTGTGACAGATAACAATTAAGCACTTCTTAGTTTTTCTGTTAAAAGAAATTACTATGGAAACACTTAGCGCTCACTGTACACAAATTAACCAACTGATTTCTTTGAAGCCACATACTGGACTGGCAGCAAAGCATTTAACCGAATTCAAGAACAAAATTTTTCGAAAACCAATACAATATTATCTCCTATTCATACTGGGAATGAAACTTGAACAAAACACTTGACATACTTCTGTTCGCAAAAAGTAGTAAGACTGTTTAATTTAAATTTCGCGCGGAAATCGATTCGTCGAAATTGTTTTTTCTACATTGGTATGACTGTCAGTGACATCTGTGCCAACTATCACATTAAAGTAATCATTAGTGTTTAGTATACGCTTGTCTTTCTGAAGTACAACAAGTGCATTCGGCGAATTTTACAATGAGTGAAATTATTCAACAAAGAAGTTCGATTAAATTTTGTGTGTGGAATGAAATTTCTGGTGCCGAAAGGTTCAAAATGTTACAAAAGGCCTATTGATAATTATATGTCGCGAGCAAGTGTTTTTGATTGGTACAAATTATTCAAATAGGGTCGAGAACGCGTTGACGACGAACCACGTCCAGGACGGCCATCAACATCAACTGATGATCAACACGTCAATAAAATCAAGGAATCAGTATTCGAGAATCGACGATTAATAGTCAGGAACCTTACTGATATCGTTGCAATATCGGAAGGATCAGTGAAAACTATTTTAAAAGATCATTTGTGCCTAAGAAAAGTGAAATGACGATTGGTTCCAAAATCACTAAATTTTCTTGAAAAACAGCGTCGCGTTGACGTCTGTCAAAAAATGCTTTCCGCCTACCGGGATGCCATTAAACGTATTATAACTGGCGACGAGTCTCGCACCTACGCTTACGACCCGGAAACAGATGATCAATCGGCCGAATATTGTGCACAGGTGAACCGAAGCCGAAAAAACACGCCAAAGCAAGTCAAAAATCAAGGTCTTGCTGACAGTTTTCTTCGATCAACGAGATGTGGTGCACTCCGAATTCCTTCCGACCGGCCAAACTGTCAACAAGGAATACTATTTGAATGTTATGCGTCGTTTGCGCCAAGCGACGTAAAAGGAGGCCGGAGTTATGGGCCGACAAGTCTTGATTTTTGCACCACGATAATGCGTTGTCGCATACCGCCAAAAATTCAATCAATATCGTTGGTCGTGTGACTTCTGGCTGTTCAGCAAACTCAAGCGACCGCTCCGGCGAAACCGTTTTGAGTCAATTGAAGACAATAACGTGAATCGCTACGCGCATTGAAGGTTATTCCGGAAATAGACTTTAACAACTGTGCATAAGTTTATTGCAGTTGGGGGGGATTACTTTGATGGGGACGAAATAGATTTGGCAGAATAAATAAAGAAATTTAAAATTATGAACAAAGACTTACTATTTTTTTCCACAGGAGTATGTTTACTAATAATATTTTGTGGTTCACAATATTATACTATTCTTAAAAAGTAGCTCGCTGCTGAATAAGTTTAAGTGTTCTAAGCAACAAGCAAAATGGGCTTAAAGACTGGCTTATCGTCCTCTTAAATGAATTGCATTTTTATAATAAAATGAATAGGCATTAATTTAGCTAGAAATATTTCTTTTAATTAATGTGATTTAAATTCGAAGAAATTTTTCGTTTTTCGTTTACTGAAGAAGTAATTTACGAAATCGTAAGGAAGCACTTTTAATCGATACAGAGTTCTGTGTTCTCTACGAACTTACAGATTTTTCTAAATATTTAAGCGAAATTATAAAAATTTAAATTAAACAAATCTAATCTTCTTAAAGAAATATTGATAAATATAATAAAAATGTGTAATAATTTCATTTTTATTTTTAGTAACAACATCTTGTTTTTGTTAAATCTTCCAAAAAATAAACAATCGGAAGTAAAACTGATAAGTGTCAGTGAAGAGAAAGTAATAAAAACAAATGCAACGAAGTGTAGAAAAAACATCAACTTTTAAAACATTAATCACAATTGCCCATCTGAGTGTGTACGACATTGCAGCATTCCAACATTAATGCATTTTAAACTTAAATATATAATATCTTAAGACAGTTTGGTTTTTATAAACCAAACACATACTGCAGAAAACAAACCATTTACACAAATATCCAGCATAAAAAAGAAAAACAAATTTATCCAGCCCAACTTTAAGTGAATTTTGCACATTTCCGTTTGGTTTTCTCTTTGCAAACTCGCTCATCGCTGGCAAATATTTGAAATGAACAATATTAATGCATATCTAGTCTTATCCCGTGAAAAACATGCAAAAAAAGAACACGTGAATATATATTTCCAAAAATACTCCTGCGTATAAATTCAGAAGAACATACTTAAAAATAAAACTTTTCATAAAATCACAGTTGTTATGGATATCTATCGTGGCTGTGAAGGATTATTGCATCTGCTAACAACATCAACAGAAAACAGGCAACAAAAAGTTAAAAACTTTAATAACGACAGACATCGGCATCCATAAACGCACGTACAGCTAACCGAAATACATTCGTACCCAGATTGAAAACATGAAAGCCTCGCATCACATGCATGTGTTCCTGCTAACTATTATAACGATTGGTAAGTGGCGATATTATTTTGTTGCTTTAAAATAATCCGAAAGGTAGTAACAGGACTATATTTATATGTAACAAATATTACATTACAAAATCCAATTTATGTATTCTATAACGATAAATACGATATAATGTTTTTTTTTTTTTAAATATTAATTCTTCTATTTTGAAAGTTTCCGGTCTTTTGAAAAATTTCACAAAATTATGTTTAAGAATTGACACAAATTTAGTTTTTATACAAATTTAGTAACGGTGAATAAAAAGTGAAATTATTATCAATTTCTAATAAAAACTAAAAACTTAAGTTTCGTTAATTACCCCGTAAATAAAGGCCAGACACAAATTTTTAAACACATGAACTTTATTCTCCCTCCGCCGGAATCTGTTTTTTTATGCTGTACAGGGTACTTACTGGATACATTTTAAAAAATAAATTGGCGCAAACGTAAGTCCAGATAAAATCAGCTTGGATGCCAAGCAGAAGTTAAACCTGAATGCTCCCAAAGACGCTGGTTATTTGTGTTACTTGCTTTTTAGCATCTAGGTTCCTTATTTTTAAAAGTAAATGCTGGCAATTCTTTCCTCAATAAATAATTTTTGCGCAAAATGTTTGATTAATGGAATGAAAATGTAATCACAGGCCTTACATTAAGTATCAATTGTAATTTTGTATAATTTTATGCATCTCAATTTATGAAAGTATCTGGCTTACTGCATGAATAGTTCCCGATTAATAATTTTGTGTTAAAATTATTAAAGTTAATGTAACATTATTCCATTCAAGCGCTAATAAAGACTTTTCTACTTGACCTACTATTCAAAAAATATAAATCTATACGTGCTTATTAACCATCAACAAAATTTTAATTAATTATATTTTAAAATTAAATTATTGGCAACTATATAAGGGGTGGTTGATAGAAATACACGTCGTACTTCACATGAAAATATCAACGTACATAGTCGAACTTTTGGTGGCGCAATTAAAAATTTGGTTCAGAATTTCAAAAATAAAATAAATTTGTTTCCTAATGAATCATATCTTCACTTTAACGGGTTCGACATTAAGAAAAATTGCTGCGATTCTGCAACGCAATACAGCTTTACCAAGAGTTAATGCATCTTCAAGGAGTAACGGCTGGGTGTGTCTTGTACTCCGGAAGTATATTGGCCCAATCTTGTGGAAAATGCACTCATTATAAGAGGGTTAGAGGCCACCGTGATAGTGTGATTTAGTAGCTCTCGACTACCGCGTTTGAAGCTAGTTGAGGAATGCAATCATATTACGACATGCCAAACGAACTGGTTTAGCCAAATGGCCAATTTAAATAATTTAAACTCTACAAATTATCGCAGTTTTTTGCGTAATAATTTAATATAGCCGTCGAAATTGAATCACGCTTTAGAACAATAAATCCAATATTAAAACCAGGCTAAACATTTTGTGATGCATAACATTATTATACTTAGTGCAGATTGATAGTTTAGAGCGTTTTTTAACACAAACTAAATTGTAAAAAATAAATTGTAAAGTCAATCATAAAAATAAAAAAACTAATACTTAACACGATCAATAGTTTGATAATAGATTTATATGCCAAACTCAGGCTAGAAAGGTAGGACCTACTAACCAGTACAGTTCTTTGGTTCTAGGTTTTTTCAGCTATTATTACGCGTTGAATAAATAAATTCCCAAATAATTGAAGTGTATGAATAATCGCTCAAAGGAAATTCGCCTAAAATCCTAAGTGAACAATCATCCAAGGGTTATGAGTGATGATTCATAATGAAAAAAAAAAATTTACCCAAACACCCAAAAGTGTTAAAAGAGTTACACTAACTAATACAAATACAATCGCCTAAATTTGTTTACTACAATGGTCGGCATATTTATTTTGACAAAGTATAGTGAAGAATTGTTTTATTGTTTTTTAATATTGAAATTTCTATAACGGCACAGTTATCATAATATTTGCTCTACACTAATTCTTAAGTATACGTATGCAAAATATTTTGTTAAAATCTTTACCCATTCTCATTCTGAAGAGAGAAATGCAATTTGGTACAAGAATTTGTTACGGCATAATTATTTTGGCATTCTATAATTTCATCTCATTTTGTTTTTTGTGTTAAGCTTAAATACAAAGCGGTCGTTGTTGAGTATTAAGTATTAACATTCGATGAAAGATAAATAAAAAAATTTATTACTATTGTGTAAATATGGGAAAAATATCGAAATTAACTACCACCGTCAGGAGTGAAATTATAACCAAGTATAATCTTCGAATATCTGTAACAAATATTACCATGGAGTACAATGTTCCTAGACAAACCGTTTATTACCAAATAAATAAATGTAAAGAAACAGAATCTGTCATCAATTTGCGTCGAACAGGAAAAAAAAACGAAAAACAACGGCAGTGGAATATTGACAAATTATCAGAAAATGTAAATCTAATCCAGGTTTGACACCAAAAGCGGCTGCGTTGGATTGGAATTCGCACTCCAATAGTCACTTAAGCGAAAGAACAGTTCGACGACGTCTAAAAGAACCTAACATTAACACATATGTAGCAAGTTCAATTCCATGTATTAGCCCCAAGAAACCAACTTAAAAGGCTAGAATTCGCAAACAGATACGTGGACAAGCCCCTATGCTTCTGGCAAAGCATAGGTGTTATGGACCGACGAAAGTACTTTCGAGTATCACTCCTCAAAGAAAAAAGCCGACCATTGTATGTCAAATTAGCCAAAGTTCGAAAGAACAATTGCTCTAAAAGATAAAAAAAATTATAGAAAATTTTTTAAAATTTGGGATTTTGTTCAAAATTCACTAATGCCCAAATTTTGAAAAACGTGACCAAATTGTTTGGCACAATTGTTAACGTATTTCAGCGATTATTATGTCAGCAGATATATTTCACGTTGCCTAGCCGACTCTAAATATAGTATAAAGCAGAAGAGCTCTGCTTATGGAAGTTATGCGGAATTGCCGCCCTGCGACCGCACGCAGGAATTTTCACCTCTGGGATATGTCCAACACTGGCTTCAATTACGATTGCTATTCTGTATTGCCGGAAATCCAGCAGAAAACTAATCGTTTGACCTGACTTTAAACTTGCTAGTGAGGAGTTTTCAGGAAGAACTCAAATTATTTTGGTGACTTTGAAAACATGCCTATAAATTATGTGTCTTCGTTTCGCATGTCTCAACAAATAATTAAAAGCAATGTAACTGAAAGTATCAATTAAATTAATTTTATGTTCTTTTGTATTTTGCAATATTCTACTGTGCAAACAACTTCATGCAAATTTTTTACGAATATAATATTAAGTTGGTTTTTGTATTTTTAATACTTTATTAATAATATCAATTGGCCACCAATTTTATCATCTGAGTGTGTTGGAGCGAAATGATTACATCGAGAACAGCTTGGCCTCATGATCATATATCATATAGAATCTTTTATTGCAGTTATCAAAACTCATTAAAGTTGTCTTAAAAATATGGCCAACTGGGTAGTGCAAATTTGCTTTCATCCATGATGAATATATCTTTCTGTAGATATTATTTGATAGATAGTTTTATTTTATATTTACTTCTGTGTATATTACTTTGTAACTAGATTTCGACATACTTATGCATGTACTTTCATATAGTAACATAAACATACCTTCGTAAATACACAACAAATTGAAACTAAACGTAACAGGACGTCCATACATATGTATATGAATTTATGCTTGAATAAAAATATATTTGCAATATATTGGTTTTTCCTAAATAATTTATATGAATTTGTAAATCAGATGCTTATCCTGTAACCTGAGCAAATTAAATAATAATAAAAACTTGCAATTTGTTTACAATTTAGATATAAAAATATATTTTTCGCATTCAATCATTCTCAAAAATATGAGTTATATGATATGTAATCAAATGGTTAGAAGGAAATAAAATTATTTTTTGTAGAGAAAAGTAATAATTTTATGATTATAGCAATCTAGTAAATGAAGACAAGTGTTCTACTAAGATCGAATATATTTATTTTTATGATTTTAGAGCAACAACTTTGTAATTTTATTTACTAATTTGTAAAGATATCTTGATAATGTCCGCAGAATAGAACTTTAAAAATTATGATATTTGTCTCTAAATGATACTTTGAAGTGTTAATGACTTACTAAGTATAGTTGGAATAAATCGAATAACGAATAATTGAAATAGAAGCGCTGTTTGAGTTATTAGCCAAGTTTTTTTTTAAAGTAAATGTCTATTATTAGCCGCGGTAACTCACAGTATCGCGAATTCTGGTAGTCGTATTTTCAATCGGGCGATGATTATGTTGATTTTGATGGCATCGGTCGTTTGTGGCTCTTTGCAGCATACAGAGCTGCGAATAATAGTGAACTATTGATTGTGTAATAGAAAGTTTCGCATTATAGTTTTTTATTAGTTAATAAAATCTAATCACGCTTGACCATTTGCCCAACAATACGTAAAAAGTATTTTCATTTATTTTGAAATATTTTGTTTCTAATATTATCAGTCATTTATTAAAAATTTGGAGACAAACCGACTATGCGCCATCTACAGTGTCATTTTACGTCTTCTGTATTTCTTCATTTTATTTTGCTTTTTCCCAACATTTATTTGTATTTCTTAACTTCAATGTGCTTTTTCTCAAAGTAAACTTGTATTCTGTCAATATCAACTTAAAATGCTGTAAATATCAATTGCTATTTCCTTTTTTTACATACCAAGGGGTGCAGATGATAAGTCCTAAGTTCATAGACTATCTACTTTCTGATTTCTGAATGAGTGATGTGCCAGCAATACGCATTTTTGCGTAATCCTCTACTAGTAACCAAATTATGTTCGAAATTGAGACTATTAGTAAGAAACGTTTCTCGGCACCGTTTTACGTAAAAAAACTCAAATGTTTATACCGATGATAGATATTTTTGTTGAGATTTCCTATTTTTATCATATCTATCGAGATTGTTGCGCTGTCGTCTTGTTGTGTTTTTCAATAATGAAAGTTCTTCATTACTTTATAAATAAAGTTTATAAATTTAACATTCTTGTGAGTAAAGCCATATAAAATGGTTTTATGTTATTCCCTAAAATTATGATTTTGCAGTTACGAGGTTAACGTAGAAAGGGGACAATATTTATCTTATGGTTTTATACTATATTTTTGTAATTAACCTTTGTATTTTTAAAACACGTCAGTTGCTTCAGATAGTGGTCAACTTTATTAATTTATTTTGAGCTGCCGTAATACTCTTCTTTCACTTGTGTATATTTTTCTGCAGCGTATTGGTTTTTTCGTTATTGAGGGGTTATTTTGGGTTTTCATGAGTTCCCCTTTTCTTATTGACAAAACAAAATGCAATTTTTCACTTTGTGCTACCTTATATAACATTCCGAAGAGTTGTATTCAGAAGAATGTGATTTACTTTACAAAAACATTTCTGCGTTTAAAATTAAAGCAGGATACATGGTATAAACCACCTCTGTCCAGACACGTTTTTGACGAACAAAAGCTAAAATAATACAAAATCAAAAAGCCCCCATAATTTTCCACGTAAAGCTTAGGATTGAACACTCTCCATTTTCAAATATACATACACACTCACATAAACAAAGTCATTTATTAAACTTGAACATAATTTAAACTAGCTAAACTACCATAAAAGTTCAATGATAAATGCGATTACTTTTTGTTTAAATTTTTTCTTTGCTCTACAATTATGTTTGTGTGTATGTTAACTTGTCTGCTTTTCCTTAAGTCTTTTGCAAAGAAACAACAGCACAAACGCGTATGTATCTGTTAAAGACGTTTTAACAAAAAGCATTGGCAAGTACGTGTGCGAGTGTTACTATTAGTTTGTATCTTTGGCAACATGAAAACGATATTCTCACGTTGTAACATATTTCATAATAAAATTATAGCTAAACTACGTGACTTTTGAGAAGACTACAAAAAAAGCATAAATAAAAAATGTGCGACAAAACATTTGCACCATATGGCAGCTTCAGCTAACACAAACACATGTGCGAACACGTACTTTTGAGTAAAATAAGTTAGAAAAATTATGCGTGAATACTTACGAAATATAAATGTTATTTGCATTAACCCTAATGGGTTACGCAGAATTGGCATTATGTAGTAAATAAATAAGGATGAACATAGATTCCTCATGACCATCTGTTGGTCGCATCACTACTCTCATGGTTTGCTTCAGATTCAAGTAAAAAAAAAACGTCTAAACTTTGGATGTTTCCTACGTGGTGTTAAGTTGAACAATTAAGTTTAAGTTCTAGTTTAGTGCTGTTGTACATCGTATTTATTATTCTCAATGGCATGAACTAAACTTGAATTTAACTTCAAATACACCATTAAATAATATTAATATTAAGCCTAAAATTTAATTACTTAATATTAATAACTGTAGTTCGACAAAGTTATGTCAAACAATAAGTAATATTTATTTTATAAGTAAGAAACGTATACAGAATAGCAAGCTAAACAAAACCAAATGCTTTTTCACTTTTGTGCATTCTCAACCACATTCGTTTAGTTGTTGCTAAAAATATGATCTTAAATAATTTTTGGAATAATAAATTTACACGCATCTTCACATACATATGCAGCTGATTCCCTAATTCATTCAAATAAACAAACCAAACACAGACAGTACACATCCACACATACATAGGTACGAGAATTTTGGTTGAACATTTTGAAGCCATATACACTCTCGATCAGATGAGTAGAACCACTTAAATTTCATTATTTAGTACGCAATATCTTTTTGCAGTGAGTTTTAAGAGTATCTTTAAGTTTCTTTCCCAGAAAAAGATGAACAATTTATATTTTTTTTTTCGTACATATAATAGAACCATTAATCTAATTTTAATTAAAATGCTCGCTTAATATTGCTATTTGTGTAATTACGCAAGCAAGTCTCGTAAACTGGTTTCATGAAGCGTCCTTTTTCAGCTTTTATGCAACTTTGAACAATTAATTTCAATTTTATAGAAAAGTAAAATCAAAAAATTAATTAAAAACTAAAAACACAAACAGTTGAGGCATTTTTTTAAATTTACATGAGTAAAAAGCGGAAAAATAATAACTATTTAAGCTGTTCAAGAAATCGTCATTATTAGGTTTATTAAAGAAGAGACAGAAGTTACTGGATTGGTATACGCTCTCCATCCAGAAACCAAAAAAAAAAAATTCCTGAGAATTCTCCTCTTAGGTTGGCCACACATGTCTGCGATATGTAAGGTGTCAAGCATGAAATACTGGGTTCTTATTTGTGCGAAAGCTAAGTAGTGGCACAGAAAATATATTGTCGATTGAATGTCCTGGTTGCATGCCTTGCATACGCCATTGTTTGCTCTAGCTGTACGAAATATATGCGCTTATAAACTGTGTTACGTGCAGGAAGTCGGATGCACATTTCGGCACATTCCCAGTCATATTTTTCCCCTTGCGCAGAACCGTTCGTGCAGCGACTGGTGTTCAAAAGGTTTAACCAGACTAAATTTTGACCAAGAGTCTCAGTTTGATGTCAGTGTTTTAAGGCTAGTAACAACAACAAAACATAAATAAGCCAAGAATTATCCTGCTTCCGTAGAGAAAGAAGTGTTAAACATTTAACCGCATCTCCCAAGGTTTACGAAAGTAACTGTAGAAAAGTTTTAGATATTAATTAGAATAATTTTTATAATAATTAATTTATATAATAAATTTCTGAACTAGTATCTCCTTTTACGCGGCAGTTCGATGAGCATTTTTTCATAGATGCATATACTTCATTGAAAAGTTCTTAAATTTTGAGTAGCTTGGATATTCTTATGTAAATACTCTATATTTCAAATATTTTTTTTCATCACTACTTTATTTTCCCAACAAAAATAAATAAAAGACAACTAGTTCACGAAATGCGCAATTGAATGTCGCAAGTTTACAAGCATTTGCGATAGTGTAAAAATTTTCATGAGTACCTTTACACCGTTTAATAGTGTTTAAAATAATGCTTAATACACAGTTTTTATTAAAGCGTAAAGCGACTTCAAATTACCAAAATAAATCTTATTCCAGGAATCCTTGTCATCGAATTGTTTTCCCCCTTCATTAACCTTGCAGGAAATGCAAGCAAGTGGCCAATGAAGGTGACGAACATTTTGGCTTGAAATAAGTTCTTCTTAATTAGCTTGTCGGTGCATCCGTGGAATTGCACAAAAAATATAATTTAGTTTATAGCACCCTAGATCTCTGCGGTGAATGCGATTTAAAAATAGCTCCACTTTTCTTACATCAGGAACATAATAATTGTAGCTAAATTGAATTTCTCTTAACATGAAATATTACTTGAATGTCCCATATCCATGTAAGTTTTTTATTACATATTCACAGTTTGCAAGGGCTCTATTCCTTGTTGAGATTCTTATCTCTATACCAGCTTGAGACCTGATTGTTGGTGCTGAAAAGCGGCGTTTGACGCAATTCCTAACATTTTGTTTCAGTTAAAGTTGAAGCGGTTGGTGTTGGAATCCTTCCTTTGTAATTCTTTCCATAGTTTTCAGTATCTCTTAAGTATACCTGCATAGTGGTGTCAGTTCGTCCAATTTCCCGTGTAAGGGCACAACAGGAATATCCTTGTGAACGATAGACATCGACTTTGGGACTTTCCGCTAAATATGTATATTAAAAATACTTTTCTTGCCCAGTTTTCACTAATGTTTATTAGAAATTCATTTTTTTCTTCTACTAACAGTTTAATGTTAAATCCTATCTGAATGGCTAATCATATGGACGCACAAATTTTTATTTTTATGGCTTTCTTAAAAAAATACCTTTAAAATACTGTTGCATTAAAATGTTATGCTGTCGTTTTTATTTTTGCAACCTACCGATGGTTGTAAAACTTTAGCTCTTTCAGCCAATTCGGAAGATATGTGGTCTGCTAAGTAACAACAATTATGTGGGTCTAATCAATTGAACAAGAGTGTGTGTAGCTATGTACTACTTACTGAACTCCTAAAAGTATGCTACTTGCACTTGCAGCATTTCAATGCCTGTCATTCTCGTTTACATAAGTGTGTATATTACTGGCAAGCTAGTACACTAGTGTAGTTTTGTGCGCATATTTGTATTTAAAAAAAAGGGAACATGAAAAATAATATTTATTTTTAATTTTAACTTTGAAATGAAATAGAGAAAAGTAAAACTGGGAGTAAATTAACTTTTTTACAGATTTTCTTTTCTTTTATACAAAATTGTTTAAATAGGAACGCAAAAAAGGGTTTTCCACGCACGTAAATTATGTTAAAAAATAGTGAAGAAATAAAGTGCATCAGACTAAACTCACAAGAAAACAACGGAATTTTAATTTTTCAATTATCACCAAAATATTAATATTAAATACAAGCAAAAAGTAAAATTTAAAAAGAATTTTATACTCGAATTCTGTAGAGATTATTTAATGCCTTATACCGCGATATAACATAAATTAAACTCGTATTATCATTGTCCTCAAAAATAGTCAAAGAGAGGATACTTAAATATATTGCAGTAACCACTTTACATAAAATATAAAATTTTTATAACTTAAATAAAAAAAAAACAAAGGAAAAAAATAAAAACCAACTTAAGAAATAGAAATTTGAATACCATATTACGGCCATTGCATCACAAATTTATTGGATCGTGAAGAAGAACCAATCGACAGTAGACGAGACGTCGTTCATATAAAGTTGTGCATAAATTTTGGCGAAAAATATTCTAGATTTTAATGAACTTTTTTATATTTTTAACTAGCACTCAGGTTGGAAATCCTTATAGTGTTGGAAGGAGGATAGCAAATGTAATATTTGTGGGTACTCCACAGACATTTTGCTACATTGACCGAGTGCAACAGAAAAGACTTTTGCAGGGAGTTTACTCCACAAGTGCGAATAAAGAATAAACTCTTCCTGCAGTGTAATGCGTGATCGATCCACTAGCCAATCTGCCATGAAAGTATCAGCATTAATTAAGAATATGTTTATATTCGAATGTTAGTATTTATAGCACATTCAATTGGATATAAAATAGTAAAACTGGTTCCAACTTGGGTGGATGCTTAAGTGAATCCATAACTTTGATTTTCCAACTGTCGAGGCAAACTAACATATACTTTAAAACACCGGCATTTACACATGAAATAGTGTAAAGATTAGATGGAATAAAGTATCCCCGTACGGAAAGTATACTAGTGTTACTTTGTAAATTGTTGGCATTTAAATGTTTAAGACGAAAGATGACTCAACTTTTCATAATTTGTTATTGCACGAGAGCAGAAGAGTATTTAATTTTAAAGTTTGGATTATGATGCCTTCCAGCAAGTGAAATTAACTTGTAAATAATTCAGCCGAATAAGTTAATTGTTCACCCGAATATGTTGGCATACATGGCCATGCTGCCTAATGCTTAATAAATAATTAGAATCAACATTTTGTACCTTACTCAGTTCGATTAATGACATGATTAGTTATTCGATTAATAATTCTTATTGCCATCACTAGGTGGGTCCATGCTTTAGAACTATAGAGTTAAGCCTTAAGCAAAAGTTCGCACCTACGATTAGGACCCATCTTCAAAAAAAAAAACAACTAAAGTTTTAAGCAATTAATTAATATATAAATTTGAACTTAATTTTAATTTCAATTTACATTCTGTTCAGAAATTGTTATAAAAGTTATTTCAAAAGTTTTTCGAGACATGTATGCAAGACAATAAGGCAGTAAATAAGCTACAACTACTTGCACAAAAATCACAAGTAACGTTCAACGTACATTTTGCAACAAATATAACGTATTTGCCAATAAGTGCAGTTCAATGTTGAAATGGAAAAAAACAAACTATTTGTCAGGTATGCCATTACATATGTATACCCGCAGCTTCAGACGGTGACACGGCTGTGAGAGATTCAATTTACAAAGACTTATATGGTTATAGATGCGACCAAAATTCAGCACTCGTTATATTGACATTGACGGAATCGCCCTATTGCAGCTTACGAGCACACTTAGAAGTCCCACGTGACGTCTGTAACCATAACATCCAATCGTTCATGCAGAATGAATATTGCATATAATTCAATAGCTGAATGGCCTCAGCAATGCCTCAAAATCTATAGCAATTTAATCGGCTCAGCCATAAATACTATACGTTTTTAAGTTGATTCTTCTTCGTTTGCACTAATAAATTTTTATAATATGTTTTCATCATTGTAAAGCTCAACCGTGTGTGTTACTCGATATGGCAGCAGTAGCTGAATAATAGCCAACTGATTTTGCAGTTGTCACTAAAACAGCATGGCCATCACTGATTCGCAACATCGATCCATCCCTTTCTTTACAAAAATGTATTTAAACGTTTTGTTGATTTTAAAACTTGTCTGTTGATCAAACACTGTCTGCATAGTAAGTGCCAGATTAACTCTAAAAAAACATTCAACTTGGAAACAAAGTAAACAATTGCTTTAGTTTTAACTCTTTAAATTATTCCAGTTTGGGATGAAGTTTTTTCTACAGGAGTTTATGATTTTACTTGTTTGTGTAAAGGAAAAGTCCTTCTTTGTATCCAAATACAATGTTAATTTATGTACCTAGAAAAGTACTGTGAACGTTTTGTGTTTAGTACAAAATAAAACTGTAAAACGTGCAACCGTAAACAGGCAGCTGGAGGTGGTTGAGTGAATAGAAGCAAAGTATTAAAAAAGTTAAATCATACTGCGTCGGCATCTTAAGCTTCGTCGTTAGTGGCGGACTTAATAACCAGTTGAGTGCCAGTCGTATGAAGGATGTATCTTAGCTTAAAAAGAGACATACTATATAAACGATAAGTGGTCGACAAGTGCTTTCTGATGTTGAATCTAGAATCACAATCGTTTTCGTGGTCAAGTATAATCGCTCAAGCGATTTCAATGATTTTTTTGAATTCCAGCTTTTTTAACTTGTCAGTTAACCGTATGTTTTTCGATTTATTAAGTAAGGGCAAACCATCGTTACTTAAAAGCATTTTTTAGTTTGTCCAAAATAAAGGGAAAAGTGGTTATAGTGCAATGGTTCGAATCTGTATACCTAAAAAGGTGGCGGAAGCTTGTGAGCTAGCTTAGATGAGATTCGTGAAGCCGTTGGACAGTTTGCAATTTTTTCCCCCAGCTGAAGTAGAGACAAGTGGTGTGTGTTGTTGCCTGGGACTAGAAGGGGTTACAATAGTAGTGGTCTTGCCGGCGTTAACCTGAGAACTAAAAAAAGATAGGTGATTATTCAATTGCCAGCAACTACGTGAGTCTGTCTGATGGAAATCGAAGGGGTTTAGAAAAGAATCTTAATCCATCCCTTCTGATCCCTTCATAATTATTACTATTATACACTTTCACACAGGCGGAAATAATATATAGTACTTTATCATTTCGTTTTCAGTTTCTGCAGTTAGTCTCAACAAACTGTAGCTCTAAATGGTGTTACGTTTTGTACCTTTGATCACTTAAACTGAAAAGTTTTATTATTTTAAATTTAATTAGCAATAGAAATAGTTAAACCACTTCAATCTTTTACTATCGAATAATAATGATACATAGAGCCGAAAAAATTCGATTGTCAATTCATTTAGTTGTCTGTTAATCTGTGTGAGTAATAAGCACAAGTTGATGAACCCCTTAAGGCATAAATAGTAAATTTTTAAATTTTCTAAACTAATAATGGGCTCCTAAAATGCTGTTAGAAAGTGAAGCCTTCTAAACCGTTTTCACATTTATTCACAAGCACTTTTGGTATTTCATAATTTCTGCTCTAGTATAAAATATTAATTCACGTAGCATTTGTTAGTGTATAAATGTACTACATTTTCATTTACATGTATGTGTGTACATATAAACATTTTATTTCATGTTGTAAATCGTATTTGCACACGAGTATGCGTTTGCAATGGAAACTGTATTATATTTAATACTATGATCATTACTAATAACGACGATGAAAGGCTTCCATAATTCTTGCCAACTATTGAATAGACAGCGCAAAAGAGTACATGCTTTGGAGTCCCTTTTTATATTTGTACTTACCCATGTACATACGCTTGTATGTATCTATGTTTGTATGTGTTTATTTCTATGATTGTATGTGTGTATTTCAGTTACTATATGTGCAGCCAGCATTAAGTTGGTTCGTTTATAATATCAAAGGGCAATGGAAATGTTAACGGATGCCAGCAACGTTATAATTGTCAAGTCATATAAAATGCACAGCACTAAATAAAAATAAAAAAAAAATGAAAAATAATATTGTATAAGATGAAATAAATATAAAAAGAACATTATTAAAATAGAAATAAATTCTAAAATGTAACTAATGCATGAAAGTATAAAACTACTTTCTGCACTTACGACTACTTAACGCTTTGTGTGGATAAATGAGTGGATATAAAAGGGTATGAAGATAATAACGAAAATTCTCTCTTAAATGCGGAAAAAACTACAACGGAATAATTAGCTGCATATGTCTGCAATTAAGTTGGGTAAACAAAATTTTGAATAGGTTAAATGGAGGTAAAGACTGAATTATTTTTAAATTAATGGATCGCATTAAAATATTTAATAATTATATTTACAATTATAACAATAAATACACTAATACACTGCTAGAAAAAAGTATAGATATCATATTCTATACATATATATATATATATATATATATATATATATTTATTCGAAAAGCGGATTTCGAAGTAACCGGGTGTACAGTGTCAACTTATTCGGAATTTTGGAACATGTAACCCTTTTTTCGCTACCAAATTCAAATTGCATACGCAACAACTTAATTTGACATCTCTTTGTTTCAGTGTTTGACAAAGTCAATCATGGAGAGGTACACAATTGTGCAGAGTGTTAAGTTTGTCAAAGCCTTTTGCGAAAATTGGCATTCAAATCAAAATGCATTTTGTGCACTTCGTGATTTTTTTAGTCAGCATAATCGACCAAATGTGTCCACAATCGGGAAAATTAGCCATAAATTTCGACAAACCGGGTCTGTAGGAAATGTGAAAACAACTGTGTAGCCTAGTTTTTCTGCAGAAATGATTGCTATTGTTCGCGATAGTGTGTTAGAAATGCCGTCAACCTCGACTCGTCGTCCTGCCCAACAACTGAACATCTGACGAACATCACTGATGTGAATTTTGAATAAAGATTTGAATTTAGACGTTTACAAGGTTCAACATAATCAAGAGGTGAAGCCTGCTGTTCATTTCAAGCGCCGTCAATATGCCGAATGGGTTGTTGAACAGGCAGAGGTGAATGATCACTGTACAAAGGAAATCATCTTCAGCGACGAGGCACACTTTCAGTTCAGTGGAGTCGTTAACAAACAGAATTGTCGAATTTGGGCAAATAAGAATCCACGAGTGATTGTTGAAAAGCCGATGCTTCCACAAAGTGGGGCTGTCTTTGTGCGGTTTATGGGCTGGCGGTGTCAAATTTTTCTGTTAAAGCAATAATAATAAAAACAACAAATATATGTACACAATATAT